>CM061136.1:103815742-103867699 GCA_030789695.1 Scilla litardierei
ACTCAATGCTCCCGTCATACACCCCCCTCACGAGCTCTTAATGTTGGCAAATCATCAAAATTCCGACCCCCCGACTAGCCCTACTCTCACCCCTACCGATCGTATGTACCTCAACGATGCAGTGTATGAAGTAACCTTCAGGGACAATGAGCAAGGCGACCGGTTCATCTCTCTGCTCCTCCTTGCCAGATATGGAGGCGCTAGCTCTCCGCAATCTTCTCAACTGGGTCTTTCCATCCTACTAGATGTTCTCAAACGTCAGCAGGCCGACACACTTGACGAGCCACAGCCCGCTGACACAGTTTCTGTTCCACATCAGTGGGACCCACCACTGCCCACAGAGGGTGGTGCCCCTGCTTGATGTTGTCCATCTACCACTTTTTTTCATGTCATTCACTCATCCTATTTTGTGCCCATCTGTCTTTTCAGGGCCTCAGGCTTACACAGCTTGGGGAAGGACCCACAATGCATCATTCCATGCATCTTCATCATCACTTTATCCTTGCATCATATCACTTTTTCTTTTGTTTGCATAGTTTTATTTTCCATTCACTTTTTATCTCCTTACCCACCCATCCAACATAGCATCATTTTCTGCATGCCACTGTGTTCCCAGCAGTGAGGACACTGCTGCATTTAGCTTGGGGATGAGCAATATCGCTTTATTTTTATTTTATTTTACTTTTTATTTCATTTTGCACCCTTTTTACTTTACTTTTCCATCCATTTTCCACCTTTCCATCTTTTTTCTTATTCAGCATCACATTTTCCACTTTTTGCCATGCTTGCATGCTTGTTTTCATTTTCTTACTTTCTCCGCTTTCTCCCTTTTAGCTAGAATTGTTCTGCATGATGATATCTCTCATAGCCCTTATTAGCTACTCACGATGCTTATATCTGTTGACATGATATTTAGAGTAGTCTCAGTCTTACAATTTATATGCTTGCATGTTCTCTTGCTGATCTTTCTAATTTAATGCCTGATATGAATTAAAATTGAATGCATGAAATAGTATCTAGTACGTTCTTTGTTGGGTAATGCACCTAGGTTCACGCATCATTAGAATATTTGGAGCACATGTTTGTTATCTTATCCACTTCTGTTTGCATACCTGATACTATTGTGCTTTATACCGCATGCTTTCATTGTTCGCTGAGATGAAAGAAAATATACATGCTAGTTATGAGTTTAGTTAGAGTATTATCCCATTGAACTGTTGTGCACATCTGATGAGTGAACCGAGTGATATATTATTTTCCTTCTCCATATATCTTTATGATTCTCTATCTAGCTATCATTTGGTTTCACCCCCTACAGCTATTTCTACCGCACCTACTTCCCAAAAACCCCAAAAAAAGATAGCTTTCAAAGTAAATAAAAAAAAGAAAAAAAGAAAAAAAGAGAAGAGAAAAAAGAAAAGAAAAGAAGGAAAGAAAATTGTTTCCTATCTCTTTATTAGAAGCTATTACAAATATTTGGGAAAGACAAAAAAAATTCCACATCCTATTCCTAGATGCGACGCCTTAAGCTAAGCTTGGGGGGTGAACCACTTGATTATATGAGTGAGTATGAAATTAGAGTGGAGATGGTACACAATGGGGAGATTCGATAATGGTTAAACTTTACAAAATATTTTAGCTTTGGAGATTTTTCATGATTTAGAGTGAATATTTGAATAGCATGACCTCTTTCCCTTCTCTATTGCATGTTGGTATGATCTCTTTTATGCTTCACTTATATCTATTGATTGAAAGGTGTATTGTCAACTCTTTTTATACTAGACTCTATATATTGCATGAAATTGATATGAGTTGACGGCATGATTTTAGAGGATCCCTATTTCTGTCTTTATTGCATGCTAGCCATATGATTAGTAAGACTTGAAAATATTATTAGCATGTGTTTTATTATTCAAAGCACGGTGATATGTTACTTGGGCTTGAGATCTGATTGAACATTTTAGCACCCATTTCCATCTCTTATTTCTTTTACTTTCTTTTATTATCGCCCGATATGCTTAGTATTCGTCTTCCTCGAGGACGAGTAAGAGGTAAGCTTGAGGGATTTTGATGTGTCCATATTTTCTATCTTTTCATAGCATCATTTCATTGCATTTCATGTCATATCCGCATCCAAATCCTGCATTTTCATACATACTATACGTCTAACGCTATATTCGAGTTTCGTAGAGTTTTGTGGAGTCTCAATGATTTTGGAGCGATTCGGAGCCATTTTGGGATATGGACACATCCAGCACGTCTGTGATACCGTTGGCGAGGCTCTACATTAGTTCACTAAGGTTCGGAAGCATATCTGAGGAGAAGAGGAGAAGCTAGCGAGAGAAAGGAGTCAAAAGCCCAAGCATATGCAGTTTTCCCAGGCGACTCGAGCCGAGTAGCAAAGCTACTTGGTCGAGCTGACGCACGAGAAGAATATGCGCATCCTACTCGACCGAGAAGAGTGACGACTCGGCCCGAGTCGATCTAGTCTTTGAGCTCCTTCCCATCAGCATCCTGCTCTACCGAGTAGGACCTACTCGACCCAAGCAGGCAGAGCGATGTTTTGGAGAAGAATATTTGATCCTCTGACGACTCGACCGAGCAGAGCCTAGTCGACCCAATCAGGCAGAGTGTCACTTTGGAAGGAGAGTTCCAACCTACTGACAACTTGACTGAGCAGGCGAGCTACTCCACCGAGTAGCATGGATCACTTCTTTTAAGAAAGGAGCAGCTAGGAGCAGCTAAGGTACATGCTCGACCGAGCAGGCCTACTCGACCGAGCAGCTGACTCGGTCAGTGACGTGTGGGCCCCAAACTTTCAGATTTTCAGATTTTTCCTGAGGGCCAACCCTCTATGTATTTAAGGGATTTTTCCTGACGTTTTAGTAAGCCTTTTTTAGTGAGCTTTTACTTTTTAATTAATTCTTAGAGAGGAGATTTGAAAGTGGTTGTTTTCTAGATCTAGATCTAGGTTTTTGGATTGAGCCATTTTTGGGCGAAAGTTCAGATTTTCTTGTCTCTTGCACCTTGGAATCTGCTGGAGCTCGTTTATTCTCTATTGATTATCACTATTTCTCTGTTTCGATACGTAAGATCTTCATTTCTCTCTAGATTTAATTGCTACGATGTTTTCTATGGCAAAAAGTGTGTTTTCATTTGTGATAATTGCTATGTGTGAGTAATCTTCTCTAGGAAAGAGATGTAGATCTGGATTTCTAGGTTGTGTTAGGAATACAGGGCGAGTATTTTGGTCGATCCATCCAAATCTCTAGGAGAACTCGTACTGTGATCATACACACGGTCTATGGAATTGATTTGTTTAAGGAGCATCCTTGGGATTTAATTAGGGAGTTAGTGGGTCCAACCAAGGCTCGTGACCATGCTTAACTCGTGCCTTGAGGGGATCCACCGAAGAACTATATCACTACATTGACGGCTACTGCGATTGTGTCAATGAGAGCCACCGAAGTACCCGGAAGCTCTAACCCACAAGAGTGGTATGAGCCGAGAGATCAACCCCCATAAACCCAATGCAACGTAATAATCCTATTCTAACATCGACCTTCGACGGTCCTAGCAGTGATCCCTAAAGCCCTAGCTTCTTTATAATGAACCAACAACAACATCAAACAAAAAATCCCCCAATTGACTGCTATCTCATTCTGAGATCTAAAAAATAATCTGAGACTCCAATACACTGTCACTTTCCCTGGAGGATTCGACAATCTTTATACTATAATTTGACAACGTCCGCTTGTGGATAGAACCCAGAGTCGACACCTAGGGACCATACTGCGTCTGGGTACTGTGACACCGCCAGGTGGATTTAGGTATAAGCTCAAGGTGCGTCACATATCACGCCATTCCATGTGTGGACATTCCAACTAGCAGCAAAAGAATCTACTCGTATCGCATGCTTGGTCACAAACTCTTCAGACAGGAAATAGTGGGACACCCCAGAGTCGAAATTTGAAAGGGCAGGAAAAGAGGCTATTCTAACGGTGCCTAAGACCATATCAAACAAAGGCAACTAAACATCTACACAAAAAACAAGAAAGGAACATGCATAACTGATGTAAAAGAGTCGGGAGTCACTGGTAATAACCAGGCCGGTGCCCTCTGCCTCTACTGCAGTCATCAAGAATGTCTGGTGGCTCTAAAGAGTCTGGGTCGCCCTCCTGAAAGCTCGATACTGAGGAATGAGGGGTGGTCATCTCGGTGCTACAATAATGGGTCTGGTTGGTGTTGGAAGTGGAGGCCTATGTGGTGCTGGTGGAAGTGCCCTCTGCTGCGGTGCTGGTGAAAGGGCCCACTACTGAATTGGCCTGGCCACTACAGGTGATCCTGGCACTGAGGGGCGAGCCTAATGTGGGAAAAACCTACTGATGTGTCCTCCTCCTCCGCTTGTGAAGCACAGTCCGGATGCCCAAAGCCGATAATCCTTCCCCTCGTGTACTGATTTGCCACGGTGATGACATAACACCTACCTCTGGGTCGGTGGTGGGACTCCTGGCCTCTTGAAGTGAGCAGTCTGTACTAGTCAAGGAGGAGCCCTCTACCGTCCAGATGCTCATCTGTCTCCCGCAGGTATCCTTCCTACACTCTACAAATGGACCTCATGTAACCTGGCTGCCTTCAGCACGACCTCGTGTGTGGGCAAATCCAGGGTAGACATCGCGCCTCTGAACTCTGATTCAAGGCCCAAACAGAAATGCCGAGCTCGGTTGGCATCTATCTGTACTAGCTCCGGGGCATACTTACTGAGTAGTGAAAACCCAGCATCATACTCATCCACACTCCTCCCACCCTGAGTCAAGTGCTCAAACCTCTGCCTAAACTCTTCTCTAGCTGTCTCTGGGAGGTACTTGGCCTCAAAGCATTCCCGAAACATCTCCCAGGTGATCATAGTCCCAGCCAAGTGTCTCTCCTTAGCCTCCACCAATCACGGGCCTGGTAAGTCAAGCACCTCCTAGCTGCCTCCACCCAGCCCTCTCGCAGGAAATCGAGCATAGTCAGATCATCCTTCATACACCTCAGCCACTCGTCTACCTCCAAGGCACTCTCCTTCCCGGAGAAGGACTTCGGATGCATTACCTTAAATTGTTTGTAGCTCGGCTTCTTCTGTGTCGAAACACCAGCCAACTTCTCATCTTACTGGCCCAGGTGGTCTAGGATGACTCAGAGGACCCAGATGTCCCGTCCCCGGATCCCCCGGATCTGCCAGTCCCAGATATCGCGTTCCCGCCTTCCATTTGCAAAGAGAGAGCATGATAATTCAGATTAGTATCATATGTTGAAGTATCAGAGCATTGTCTGTGTCATCCTTTCGCATGTCACAGTGTTAGTGGACCTGCATGGGCCACCACAAAACATGGCATGCCCTAGTCACCCAAATACTGCGGATCCCAAGATAATAGGGAAGGAGGTTTAACAGGCCGCGGTATTGCACCAAGCGTAGAATCTAAAAAAACTACAAGCTGGCCACTGCGCATACTAGAACAACACAGACATCAAAAAGTAAAGTAACTAAACAGTGCTCCAACAGAGACATCAATAAGCACTACTCATCACAGAAATGTACACTGGCAAAACCACAACTGGAAGGTAATTACAAGTACAAAAGTGGAACGTCTCACATGTAAGTACATATAAGGTCTGCAACCCAAAAGTACAGTAATGCAACCCACAGGGTCGACAAAGTATAACTCACACTCTAACCTAACATTGTGAACCAGAGGAAAAAGTAGCGTCACTTGTACGGTTCACAACCAGCTCCTACTCCGAAGTCACCAGCGCTGGGCCTAAAACCACGGGAGGGAACATGTCACAGAGTGACCCAAAAAGAAACCCAACTCGTGCAGAAAGTAAATATTAATTGGAGAACGTCTATTATTATTATTATTATTACTACTACTACTACTACTACTACTACTACTACTACTACTACTACTACTACTGTTACTATTGTCATTAAACTATTGTCACAAAATAGTACAAGGTACGAAAGGACACAGTCAGGTAATGGAACAGAGATACTACACATTGGAATTTAAGTACTTAAGTATTTAATTAAATTTCATTTGGAAGCTTGGGTGTAGTCGTTGAATATGAGGAACTGAACTCCACCTGAGGTGGGGCGGTAAGGAGCACCCCCGAGTGGTACACCGAGCACTGTTTCCTTAACGGGGCCTCTCACTCCATCCACTCTCCCGCACCGGGGTGCAAGTGAGGAAAACTCCACAATCACCCCCGCACTGTTACAAAGTACCCTAAACTAAGCAAGGTACTGTATCCAAAACTGAGCAAGGTACACTAACGCTGTCACATACTAATCCAGTCCTCATATTCTACTAGTATCCGGTTTTTGTTGGAAGCAACGATCTAGGATCTTGGTTTGATGATGACAAACGTGTCGGTATATTATGTGTGTGCTCAGTATGTTTCAGGCTTGGCAACAATATATTCTCAGTATTTGGCGATATTGCTATTCGTATAGCACATTGGGAGAGAGAGAGATTGATGTGCTCAAAGAAAGTGGACTTGGTCCAATATGGAGCAAATTGGACTTGGTCCAATACTAAGAGATGAAACCAAATCTTTTTGGTTATTGGAATATATCCCATAGCTATATGAATTCCTTAGCCAAAACAAATACTATCACATTCAAAATCCCAATCAAAATACAAAATCCCTATCTCTTAGGGACTCTCCCCAAAAACCCTAGCCCTAGCCTATAAAAACACAATTGAGGGGCTAAGTTTTTTTTTTGCGGCTATCAAATATTTTAAGAAGGGGGCTACGGCAATTAAAAGAGGGCACACATCAAATATTTTCTGTACGGCAACACAAAAAAAACATTAAGAGAGGGTTGATACAATTTTCAAGCTACGGCAGCACAAAAAATTATCTAAGAGGGCAACATCACCGTCATTGAAAACTTCTCCTCCAAAACCCTTAGCTACTGCCAAAACCCTATCACAAACAAAGCTCATCGCCGTCTCCATCACCGAAGCGACACTCCTGCTGCTCTCTTCATCATCACGAAGTCGCCGTCAGAGAAGACCGAAGTTTCCATTGCCCATCGCCGAAAACACGAGGACGTCGTCTCAAGAGACCGCCGTCGACGAGGAGTTGAAGACGAATCCACTGCTGCACGGAGAGGTCTCGCCGTCGTCTGCTGCCCGAGCCATCATCGTCCCATCACCGAGGAGTTCAAGTCACCGCCGTCACCGAACTCCTGCTGCTCGCCACTGCATCATCGCCCTCACCGCCAAAGAGGTCGACGCTTCAAGATCATCTCACCGTCGGGCACGAAGACCGCCATTGCTGCAGACCCATCACTGCCATCGCTCTCCCAATCACTGTGCCGCTGCTGAACACCCCCGCTGTCGAAGCTCTCGCCGTACGAAGAGTTTGCCACCGCCGTTCTCCGTTGTCGCTGTCGGATATCTTATCGGAGACGAAGAAGACAGCACGTCGGAGAAAGTCTCGCCGTCGCCAAAGCTTGTCGCTGCTCCAAACACAGCACGTCGGAGAAAGTCTCGCCGTCGCCAAAGCTTGCCGCTGCTCCGAGATCACGCAGCTGTGCATGAAAACGAATCATCAACGGCTGAGATTGCTCCTCAAAATCCATCGGACGGCTGGGATTAAGAGAACCAAAGACATCGCAACGAAAAGCTCTTTCGTTCGCCTGCTGACGTGGCAAGCACAAGTGCCGTGAGATCAAACGAAGATCTATTACGATCAACGGCGGAGATTGGCTCAGAGAGAAATCAAAAAGTGCTGCGCACGAATTTCAAAGCATGACGTGGCCGAGTTTTTAGAGGAGTTGCTAAGCGCACAGTCAGCTGTTATTTGAGATTTGGGCTGGAATTTCTTTACACACAGACCAGTGTGTATTTTTCAATCCAGGAGTCGGATTGAGACACCGTTTGCGTCAGATTGGAGCTGACGACGTGCTGATTGACAGAGACGCCTACACAGACACAAACTGAGCATTTCTAAACTCTAAACTCCTTTATTTGTGTCTTAGTGTAACGTTCTCTATAGGGGAAACTTTTACCATTTTTGTGGACTATTTTGGGACTTGTCTAGTTGGGACTAGACAAGTGGGACCCAGCTAGTTTGGGACTAGCTGGTAGAAAGCTTTGCTAGGATTGATAGTGAGAGAAAACACTGTGTGTGGGGTACTGAGAGTCTGGCGAGTGTAGAGACGTAGAGGGTGCTGTGAGCGTGCTCTAACTTGTGACTTTGTACCTATTGCACTATTCAATTTAGTATTTGCTTTGGGGGCTGGAGTAGGTCGTTGGGACGACCGAACCAGGGTAAATCTGATGTGTACTCTGTGTCTGCATTTCTGGTTGTGCTATAACTGCGTGTGATTATTCGTGGATTGCACGAATTATTTTTATAAGCCTATTCACCCCCCCCCCCCTCTAGGCTAGGATCCCGATCCAACGAGTGGTATCAGAGCCAGTTTAGTAGATCTAGCCTAGTTTGACCATGGACCACATTGATAGTGCTTTTGCTGAGGGTCAGTCTATTTCCCGACCACCTAGATTTAATGGAGGAGATTATGCTTACTGGAAAAATCGTATGAAAATCTATCTTATTTCTATTGATTATAAAGTATGGCAAATTGTTGAAAAAGGATATAAATCACCTGTTATCAAAGTTGAAAATACTGAGTTGCCTAAACCTGATGATAAGTGGGATGATAATGATTGGAAGCTTTATTCTTTAAATGCTAAAGCTATGAATGCTCTTATTTGTGCATTAGATAAATCTGAATTCAATCGTATCTCACATTGTCTAACTGCGCAGGAAATATGGCATACTTTGGAGGTGACGCATGAGGGAACGTCACAGGTGAAGGAGTCTAGACTTACACTTCTGAGCACGGAATACGAGGGATTTCGCATGCTACCATCAGAGACGATATCAGAAATGTTTACGAGGTTCACCAACATTGTCTACAAGTCTAGTTCGCTCGGTAAGCCATATTCTAGCCTTGAGCAGGTGAGGAAGATATTAAGAGCTCTGCCAAGATATTTCAGGCCTAAAGTCACTGTCATCCAAGAAGCGAAAGATCTATCACATATGAGGGTGGAGGACTTGATAGGTAATCTAATGTCCCACGAGCTTGAATTGCAAAATATTGATGAAAGGGAGAAACCTGAGGAAAAAGAAAAAGCTACCAAGCCACTTGCTCTGAAAGCTGACGAAAGTGAAGATGATGATGATGACATAGCGCTAATGGTCAGAAATTTCAGAAAGTTTGTCCAGACCAAGCAAGGAAGAGCAGAAATGGCACACAGGTTTAATTGCTCTAACTTTTTTCAGTCTTCTAAGCAAAATTATGATCAGAATACTACTAATAGAATGACTTGTTTTAAATGCAAGAAAAGAGGACATCGAATGAGGAATTGCCCACATGAGATAGCTCAGGTAGCTAAAGAAAAGGGAAAATCCAAGGTGCTTACTTGGGACATGGATAGCGAAGCTGAGAGCGAGGAGGAGGAATACGAAGCCCATTCATGCATGGCATTGATGGGAATACACGATGAGGTAATTTCTGGTAGTAAAACTGAACTCCTTACTCTTTGTAAAGAAATGCAAGATAAAATAGTAGAGCTTGAATCCACTATAGATGACTACCAAAATGAAAACTTTGAAATGCAACAATCTGAATATGAAATGTCTAAAGAGATTGAAAAACTCAAAATTGATATTGTTGCTCGTGACTCTACTATTGATACTTTGAAAAAGGAAAAATCCAGTTTTAATGATGAAGCACCTTGTCTCTCTTGCCCTTCCTTGATGAATAATATTAGCATGCTTAAACTTGATTTGATTAAGCTCGAAACTGAAAAAGACTATGTTATTAGAGAGCTTAATGATAAATTCTGCATGTTGGATAATGATTTTAAAAGAAAAATGGTTGAATTTGAAAAGAAGGAAGAGGAAAACAAGAGAGCTTTTATAAGTAAATGCACATTGCTTGTGGAAGAAAATAAATTGTTGAAAACCAAAGTCTCTAATCTTGAATTGGCCATTAAGAAATTCTCTACGGGAAAACAATCGTTGGACACTATTTTAGAGAATCAATTATATGGCAATAATAGAAGAGGACTTGGTTTTGGTCTGAAAAACGTTGAAAAGCAAAAATTCAAGAAATTCCACAATGCACCGTCTATTGCGAAGAACTTATATGCAAAGTGCTTTACTTGTGATAGTGTAGGCCATACTTCATACTATTGTAAATTTAGGAACACTAAAATCAAGTTTAAACAAGTGTGGGTTCCTAAAACAATATTGGCTAACACTAGTGGACCTTGTTGGATTCCAAGGTCACACTTAACACCTTTCATGTAGGTGTGATGGAGTTTTGGCAAGGAGCAATAAAATCAATGTCTCATTCTTTTAGCTCCTTCGTCAAAAAGCGACGAGAAGGTATAATTTTCTATCCCTCTTTGCATGTCATTGCATACCTTCATAAATTTCTTGTGTGTGCTTGATTTATTTTGTTTTGTGTGCTTGCATGGATGATTTTTAATGTTTTTATTTCTGAAAAAAAAATTTTGAAAAATCAAAAAAAAATGTGCTTATTGAATCTCCGCTTATGAATCTCTTAAGTGGTATTGTATGAATGATCAATTATATCCCTTGTAGAAGTCAATTCATTATTGTTGTAGCTACATGAACATGATGTTATTCTTTTTAGTATCCATGACATGTCTCTATAAGTTTCAAACTTGACTTCTACACCTACATTTGCACTTTCACGATATTTGACTTTTTAGTGCTTTTGGAGATTCTTTTGAAGAATAATGGAAAGTGAATGTTGGAATGATTAATTTCTGAAATTTCTAAGGGATATGATGTGTTTAGCCATGAATTAAAATTGAGCACAAAAGAATTGAAAAAAAAAGATATTTGCTCCGTATGAAAAATGGATACACTTCATGGCTAAAACACAACCCACGAGTATCCAACTTGTGCTACATGGGTAATCATTAGCGTTGGTGTATATAACTCGTCAAGCAATGCCACCCCACATTTAAAAGTCCTTTTAGGCTATGTTTCGGGGTTCGGTAACTTGAACTCATCTTTGATGAGGTGGGAAAAGTCAATCCTAGTGATATTCATGAAAAATGGAAAATGTGGATTGTTTTGGTTGATTTTCTGATATTGAATCTCCTCTTGCACTTTATTGTCTATATCTTTTCACTTACACAAAGGTGGAGAAGTCTTGGTATGAAATTCTATGAACTTGACTTGTCTATTATTTGGAATGCTCATGCAAATTACACGCTACATCTAATAATGATTTATTTTTGCATGGAATATATTTGTGACTTCATTAATCCTCTTTTGGTGATTACAAAGGGGGAGAAAGAAAAGATTTTGACAGCTTTGATGTTTGGTATTGATTGACAGCTTTGGTATTATTTGTTGAAGGGGGAGCTTGAAAAATACTTGAATATATGGTGAAGGGGGAGCTTGAGAGAAGGGGGAGCATGCTATTGTATTTGTTATTAGCTTGCGCATGATTTATATTGCATCTCATGTTTTGCGCATGAGAGAAGGGGGAGCTTGAATATTCATCTCATGATTTATATTGCATTACACCCTTCAACACACTTCACACACTCATTTCTATTGATCAAATCTTTTGTGGGTTTGTCATCACCAAAAGGGGGAGATTGTTGGAAGCAACGATCTAGGATCTTGGTTTGATGATGACAAACGTGTCGGTATATCTAATGTGTGTGCTCAGTATGTTTCAGGCTTGGCAACAATATAATCTCAGTATTTGGCGATATTGCTATTCGTATAGCACATTGAGAGAGAGAGAGAGATTGATGTGCTCAAAGAAAGTGGACTTGGTCCAATATGGAGCAAATTGGACTTGGTCCAATATTGAGAGATGAAACCAAATCTTTTTGGTTATTGGAATATATCCCATAGCTATACGAATTCCTTAGCCAAAACAAATACTATCACATTCAAAATCCCAATCAAAATACAAAATCCCTATCTCTTAGGGACTCTCCCCAAAAACCCTAGCCCTAGCCTATAAAAACACTATTGAGGGGCTACGTTTTTTTTGCGGCTATCAAATATTTTGAGAAGGGGGCTACGGCAATTAAAAGAGGGCACACATCAAATATTTTATGTACGGCAACACAAAAAAACATCAAGAGAGGGCTGATACAATTTTCAAGCTACGGCAGCACAAAAAATTATCTAAGAGGGCAACATCGCCGTCATTGAAAACTTCTCCTCCAAAACCCTTAGCTACTGCCAAAACCCTATCACAAACAAAGCTCATCGCCGTCTCCATCACCGAAGCGACACTCCTGCTGCTCTCTTCATCATCACGAAGTCGCCGTCAAAGAAGACCGAAGCTGCCGTTGCCCATCGCCGAAGACACGAGGACGTCGTCGTCAAGAGACCGTCGTCGACGAGGAGTTGAAGACGAAGCCGCTGCTGCATGGAGAGGTCTCGCCGTCGTCTGCTGCCCGAGCCATCATCGTCCCATCACCGAGGAGTTCAAGTCACCGCCGTCACCGAACTCCTGCTGCTCGCCACTGCATCATCGCCCTCACCACTGAAGAGGTCGACGCTTCAAATCATCTCACCGTCGGACAAGAAGACCGCCGTTGCTGCAGACCCATCACTGCCGTCGCTCTCCCGATCACCGTGCCGCTGCTGAACACCCCCGCTGTCGAAGCTCTCGCCGTACGAAGAGTTTGCCACCGCCGTTCTCCGTTATCGCTGTTGGAGATCTTATCGAAGACGAAGAAGACAGCACGTCGGAGAAAGTCTCGCCGTCGCCAAAGCTTGCCGCTGCTCCGAAGACAGCACGTCGGAGAAAGTCTCGCCGTCGCCAAAGCTTGCCGCTGCTCCGAGATCACGTAGCTGTGCATGAAAACGAATCATCAACGGCTGAGATTGCTCCTCAAAATCCATCGGACAGCTGGGATTAAGAGAACCAAAGACATCGCAACGAAAAGTTCTTTCGTTCGCCTGCTGACGTGGCAAGAACAAGTGCCGTGAGATCAAACGAAGATCTATTACGATCAACAGCGGAGATTGGCTCTGAGAGAAATCAAAAAGTGCTGCGCACGAATTTCAAAGCATGACGTGGCCGAGTTTTTAGAGGAGTTGCTAAGCGCACAGTCAGCTGTTATTTGAGATTTGGGCTGGAATTTCTTTACACACAGACCAGTGTGTATTTTTCAATCCAGGAGTCGGATTGAGACACCGTTTGTGTCAGATTGGAGCTGACGACGTGCTGATTGACAGAGATGCCTACACAGACACAAACTGAGCATTTCTAAACTCTAAACTCCTTTATTTGTGTCTTAGTGTAACGTTCTCTGTAGGGGAAACTTTTACCATTTTTGTGGACTATTTTGGGACTTGTCTAGTTGGGACTAGACAAGTGGGACCCAGCTAGTTTGGGACTAGCTGGTAGAAAGCTTTGCTAGGATTGATAGTGAGAGAAAACATTGTGTGTGGGGTACTGAGAGTCCGACAAGTGTAGAGACGTAGAGGGTGCTCTGAGCGTGCTCTAACTTGTGACTTTGTACCTATTGCACTATTCAATCTAGTATTTGCTTTGGGGGCTGGAGTAGGTCGTTGGGACGACCGAACCAGGGTAAATCTGCTGTGTACTCTGTGTCTGTATTTCTGGTTGTGCTATAACTGCGTGTGATTATTCGTGGATTGCATGAATTATTTTTATAAGCCTATTCACCCCCCCCCCCTTAGGCTTGGATCCAGATCCAACAGTTTTCCCCCCAACCGCTTTCTAGGGTGCTCGCCCGTCATGTGGCAGACCAAGACATTCCTACAAATTATTAGTATGCAATTTAATTAAGTCAGCATACGACATTAAGGGAATTTTATTTAGACTACAGCAAGGTGACATCCATGTGACACAAAGAGAACAAAAAGGGTATCATATTAGAAATGCATTTAAACTTAGTACGCAATAGTAAGGTGACATAAAGGAAATAACAAGGCCTAGCATGCATTTAATTTAAGACACTAGCATGCAATATGAACATTTTTTCCAGAAAACATCCTGGTGGAACATAAACCAGTCTCTATGCAACATAAACATTAAGAGGTTAGCATGCAACATAAACCCTTCTATGCAACATAAACCATTCACCATGCACATAATCATAAGAGGTTAGCTTGCAACATAAACCATTCTCCATGCACATAATCATTAAGAGGTTAGCATGTAGCATAAACATTTATCCATCCAACATAAACCTTTCTCCATGCACATAATCATTAAGAGGCTAGCATGCAACGTAAACCCTTCAACATGAGCCATACAAACTCATTAGAGATCACTTGCACATTACCACAAGACCATTCTCCTTAACATAAATTCCACATGCTAACTAAGAAAAGGACAACTTTAATTTAACTACTTGCTAACTATCACAAGAAGCAACCTTTAGAAAAGCTAATGACACATCAACTTTAAGAAAATGCTAGTTTAGTTAGGGGATCCATGGAAGATTCCACTTTTGGCACAATTATAGCATGTTGCTTAATTAAGATGCTAGTTTTTAACTTGAATCTTATCTAACAACTTCAACTACCCTCTAATTGAAGGCAAAGGTGACACCTTTAATACAAATTAATACAAATTAATAAGAATTAAGTGGTACTATTGCACAAAGTAAGGAATCCTACCTTGTGCCAAGTGTGATGACAATCTTATCCTCCTTTCCTTTCCTTTCCTTCTTCTCTTTTCCTTTGTTTTCTTTTTAATTTTATTTTTTTCTTTAGGAAATTTTGGCCAAAAAGGGAACAAATGAAAAGAAAAAGAAAAAGAAAGGAGAATGGATGAAGAAAGAAAAATGTGGACAAATCTAGAACCACTTGAAAATATCTTCTCATTTATTCTTAAATAATTAAAACCTTTCCTTCAAAACTCCTTAAATAAAAACCCTTCATTTTTGTATGTTAATTACATCTCTTGCCATTGCAACATATCTCTTATTAAATGCCTTCTCATTTGGTGTCTTAATTACAAGGATGCCATTATATTATGCTTTTTAAGAAAAGCCCTCTAACTTTAGGCTATAATTACAAGGTTGCCACTAGTGTAAAAAAGAAATGAAATTACCCCTACTCTTGGATGCTTAATTACCTCTCATTCCATCATAAATATAAATCTCAAATGGCCATTTCCACACACACCACTTAGCGTAAATTTCAAGTGTATGGAATGGTCTCAACATCTCCACACACAGTTCAATTGACGCGTATTCAAAAGAGTGTATTATCGTCATTACAATCTATGAGGGGTTACACATGGAAATGAACATCATACGTTGCTATTGAATTGATCGTAGGGTGAGGTTGTCACACATGAAGTTATCACATATCCCCCACTCGCATGAAGTTATGATAAAACTACCTCTTGTGTGACCATGCCAACTCTCGTTGGTTATCATCACAGATGGGTGCATGATGCTCGACAATGTTCCCTAACCATCTTTCATGACACTATCGTGGATAGAACTTCAGTCAATGCTAAGAGGGCTCTAATCTATGACCAACTATCGTTGGTGACATAGATAGTATAAATCAATGAAGGGATTAGAAACCCTAAATCAACCCCAACTATCGTTGGCAAATAGACTTAATAAACCACAAAGGGGTCAACTAATATACATTGATAATAATCATCCTAATAAAAAACCTAATTGATAATTCAATATCTAACAAAACAATCAATCCATGTTCAATCCCTCAAAAGGATTCAACCACACCCTAGACGAAGAACTACTCATGAGACATAAAAAGATTCCTAGAGATAAACACAAGAAAACAAATAAAAAGCAAATGAAATAGAAGGGGAAAAACTTATCTCAATAGAATAGCAATCCAAGTCTTTAAAATACATAAGCCTCGTCAAGGGAAATTACAAATAAATCTATCTTAACCCCCACTCCTACTCCTAAACTAGTTACAGAGGAAGAAGATGAATAAAATCGTGCTCTCCCCTTAATAATAGCGCACCAAATGCTTAAATACAAACCCAAATCCTAGCAAGAATCGGGTGAAACCTGACCCAACACGGCTGTGTCGAGAAATCAACACGTTCATGTCGAATCTGCTCCAGAATATTGCCTAATAACTCTTTATAAGTCGTGGTATGGCACGGTCGTGTATGGGATCCACACGACCATTTTGATACATTACTCAATACAGCTCTTCTATTTTTTTTGTAACTCTTGCAACGACACGGTCATATGGATGGACACACGACTGTGTGCATGGACACACGACCGTGTAGTTCTCGTTTTAGCTCCTACACAAAACAGCCCACACGACTGTGTGGGGTCTTCACTCGAGCCATGGTTGTGTGCTTCCATACGACCATGTATGGTGATACACACGGTCGTGTGGGGACTGAAATCCCTCAAATCTTCATTGTTTTAACTTCTTTGCTTCGCCTTGATTCTGCTCTTCACTTCTTAACTTCATTTAGCTCTGTTTAACAAGGTTTTGATTTAAAACGCACAAAACACCCAAAGAGTGGAGCAGAATGGGAATATGATGAAGTGACAAACAAATTGAGAATTTTTATGATATAATGCATGAATAATCCCCGCTAAAACATTTAAAATAATCACTCATCACTAGCAATGTTTGTTAAGTAAGTCAATAAGGCACAAAAAGTAAGATTAGTGTGCATATGTATTGATGTGGTAAACATGAAAGAATGAGTTATGAATCTCATAAATCTTGGTACGAAGGCTATGTAATTACTATAGATGTTATGGGTCCATTGAATTTGAAGGACTAACGTTGAAGGAACAGTGGTCATGACATTAAACCCACCCTAGTTCACCTTGTAGGAGGATATATGCCCATAAGGCGATTTATCCTAAGTATACGTCTTGTTAAAGATATTATATGGTATCAATTATCCTAAGTATGAATTTGCTGAATCATATACTTAGATAATTTCCTTAGACTTAGAGTTAGGTCATTATGTATCCAGATAAGTTCTCGATGATGAGTAGTAAGAGACCGAATAGAAACTTAAGTCTTAAACGGTTCATGGTCATAGATGTGTCGAGAACTGGATATCGACACATTGGATAGACCACTGTGTCTTTGTCTTACCTTAGGGTAATGATGATGTCATCGTCATTCGACTTGGTGAAGTCGGAGACGAGACACAGTGCTCATTGGAGAATGAGTTCACTGAACGAGCAACATAGAGTTATTATATGGTTAACTTTAACTAAACTGTCTACAATAACTCTAGGGTGATGATAGGTAAGCTGGTCCTTTAGACCTGAAGTCATATTTACGAACCTGTGACTGAACAGTGTCACTTAGACCTATGATCTAGCTTCAAGGCTAGGCATGCTGAAAGATCTTAAGTTGGGTTACACCTAAGCTCTCGAGGCGAGTAAATGACTAAGATGGGATTTGTCTCTTCCGTTAAAGGAAGGTTAGTGTCACAGGCTCAGTACGGTCTCTGTGTTAATCCTCGACCGAGTACGTTGTAAGATGTACAACGTGAATACAACAAAGACCGCAGTATACTGACCAATTTTGTCTAATAGGGTTGAAAGTAAACCGTACCCTAGGCCAACATAGCCACAGTCTTGACGAAGGGATTAGAGCTAACAGTACTCATCACTGACACAGCCAATGCGAACCCAACGATACTTTTGTCAATGGGTCGATCACGTTATGCTGATTCTGAAACAGGGATGACAACTGCTGCTCGTGGTGACCGTCGTCTAGGGGTTTCGAGCCCCAAACCTGTAGTAAGGTCAGGCTGTAGGGTCTCACACCAAGTAGCGTTCGTGTCTTAGTAATAGGAAGATTAATAAAGAGGAAATCATTCGATGAAATGGAATAATTAAAGTTCACAAGCTAGTTGTGAGACTAAGTCGTAGATGGAGACAATGTTGCATTTGATGCAATCAAAGATTAAACATGTCGTAAATTAGTTACGACAATATTTGTACGAACAAAAGGATTGGAAAGGATTACTTGGTTGACGGGATCGTCTCGGTCTAAACATAGGTTCAAACCGCGTCCAAATCGGAGCTCAAACGGGCCCGAAAACGCAAAAACAGTCCGAGGCAAAGTGGCTTAGACCCACTTAGGCTAACGGATCCATCCGCAAGGAGAAAAGGGGTGCGGCCCGCTGTTTCAACGGGCACAGCCTGCTGGGACAGAAGGCTCGCGCGCCCGCTACCCAGCGGGTGCTCCCTGGGCCCGCACATAGCCTTGGGCGGGCGCGCCCGCTAAGCTTAGCGGGCGCGCCCGTAACTTAAGTTTATTGGGTTTTTTGAAACCCCTTTTGACGGCTACGAAAATTGATTTTTTTCCCATCTTTGGGCAATTGTTTGAGGGGTCAAACAAAGTCTAAATTCGTCGCCATTCATTCCTACGAGTTCACTATTCCAAGCCCTTCGAAATGATAGCTTGTTTGGTGTCTTAAGTTTAATGGATAAAGAGAATTAATTCGTTGAAGTTAGCCTTTGTGAAAGGCGTACTAACTTCAATTAACCAAATTAATGTCTCTTCTATTTTGTTTTTGTCCCACATTGCTCACAACGAAGAGAGAGGTGCCGACTCCCTATATAAATAGGGGTGCACTCTCTTCGTTGAAAAGTGCACCAAGTCTTCGATCGAGTAGCTCCAGATTTTAGAGCAAGCTCGATCTACGACTTAAACTATTCTTCCTCTCTTCTTCCTATTCTCTCGACTAGTCCTAGCAAGACTACGAAGGGGGTTTGGATTCGAATCCAGACGTCTAAGACGCGGGTCTACTCAAGTGAAACCTTCTACCGCAAGTGATCGGCTCAGAGGCGGCTGTCGGCTCGGGTGGATCAGTTCGAAGGTGCAACGCGGCTCATGTGAATCGAGTTAAGGCGGTTCGGCTACGAGGTGCGTCAGAAGCCGGTGCGATACATCTTGCCCATCCCAGGGTTGAGATTCCAGGTATGCTGTCTAAGTAATTTTAGTGTAATTTAAATTTCGTCGTAGTAGGATAGATCCCTCTTGCAGTGGTCAGATCCTCCCCAAGTTGGCATAGATCGGGCTAGGTTCTGGCTCTCTCAGGGCCTAGCTAAATTGTTTAGCTTGCTTGCTTAGTTTTGGCTGTGATTTATGCATCTGTGGTCCGTCTGACTTAGGACGAGCACAGATCTGAGCTCTGAGGGTTCGCCAAAACCCTTCAGTGGTATCAGAGCCAGGTTATGCTTGTAGATCTTGACTTGCGACGTTTTTAAATTCATAAATTGCTTGTTTTGAACACACGCTTTGACTTTATGTTAAAATTGGTTTAACATTTTTTTGGGTTTTAAAAATTGTTTTTATAACATGAAAATGTTTTGGAGGAATTTTAAATTTTATGTGATAAATTTAATAAGTCTACCATGTTTAAATGCTTTTAAAAAATTTATTTTATGAGTTAAAATAATTTTAGTAAGCATTTAAGAAGTTTTAAAGGTTAGGTAACATTAAGGGAAAATTTTATTTCATGAGATGATATTAAATATTTGTTTCGTTTATACATAAAGTTTGAAATTTTTTTTAACTTTATCTGAAAGTTTTAAAAATTACGTTCAAACAATTTTAAAAATGTTTTAAAATTATTTTGTAGTATACGTAACATAAAGAAAAATTTTATTTTCATGAGATGGAATTGTAAATTCATTTCTTTTAGTTACATAAAGTTTTAAAAGATTATCTTATGAGATAATTTAATCTTAAAATTAATTTTAAAAAGCTTAGGTTTGTATTTAAAAATTATTTGATAATTTTACGAAACCTAATTTTATGTGATAAAAATGTTTCGAGCTTTTAAGTTTAAAATCTTTAAATTTAAATGTTAAATTTTTAGAGTAGCAAGTTAATTATATTGTAGATAATTTTAACTTTCATGTTCTCATTGCATGTCACATTATTGAACCTTTAATTTATGTGATTAAATTAGTTGGTTAATGTTTAATGGAAATGATGGATAAAGTATTCATGAGCCCTTTTAGGTTAGCTATTAATTGATTAAAAGTGTATAAGATAAATTTTTAATGACTAGTGACATGCTACGTTTTAAATTAACAAATATAACATCAAAACCTAATTCCAGATTAGGGTAATCCTTTTGATTGACAATCATTATCATAAATTATTTAAATAATGATTATTATTAAATGACTAATTTTGTAAAATGTTGTAATTGTTTTATTTAAATCCTAATAAAGATTGGGGTAGCATGATGAACAAAACGAACCTTATAGTTGATAAGGATATAATAAAAGTCATCAAACAAATCCATAAAAAATTTCGAATTTTAAGGATCAACTAGTTGATAAGGATTAACTAGTATTAATTAAAAGCGATTTAGTTGATGGACGAAAATAGAATTGATGAACCGCCTTCAAAGGATCATGATGTCGGTTACTGTGCTTGGCTAAGTTTGCTGGACCACCTTAGCTAGTCTAGGGGTTAAGTGGTCATGGATTAGTCAATTCCCTGGCCGCGTCCGCTGGATCGTAAGGAGTCGAATCATGACTGTGTAAGTCCATCGACTATACCAAAGTCAAATACGATAATAATCTTGTTCAAGATAAATCATAGCCCTCTTTGTTTTAGGAGTTGGCAACTGTAAGACCCGTGTTACGGTTGTTGAGCTACACTCAAGCTATGACATGGCAATCTTATTGAAACCGAATTCTTGATAACATCTTGACCTGACCCAAACCTTCGTCTCGTGCATACACCGAGCGCCGGCTTAAGACTAACCAAAGATGTAGTCTAAGACCTGACCCAAACCGACGTGTCATGCATACACCGCGTGCCGGGGCAAGTCAGGCTAGACGTGAAAACAAGGGTCTGACTAGGCTAGCCATTGTGATTTGGATGAGCACACTCATGATCACATGTGACAAGGGGTAAAAATCGATAGGGAATCATATTTTATATGATTGACGATGAGATCGTCTACCGACTGCAGAGTCGGATAACTTGTTAAGCCACACTTAAGGTTGTTAAACTCAGGGTAGTCGGATCCCTCTCCCACAAATGTTATTGTATAATAAAATGTTTATTATTATGGCTTTAATAAATTTAGTGGGAGAATATAGTGTTATTAAAACCCATTGAAACTATACAATGAACACATACTGACTAAGTATCTACTAAATTGCAGAATGGATTCAGGTCTAAAGTATATGATAGAGAAGAATGTGCTTGATGGAACAAACTATAAGGATTGGCTTAGAAACATTAAGTTAGTCCTTTCTCTAGCCGGGATTGGATACGTGCTGTTCGAGGACCCTCTAGAAAAGCCGGACGAAGATGCAACGCCTGAGGAGAAGAAAACCTACAAAGAGTACCAGAGGGATGCAAAGAAGGCCAGGTGCCTTACTTTGGCTTCAATGAATAATGACCTACAGAGGAAGCACGAACATTTGGATGTTCAAAGCATGCTTCTGAATGCAGAGGAGTTATATGGCAGGCGGTTTAGAGCTGCCAAGTTTGAAGCCACGGGCAATCTCTGGGGCACTAAGATGGAGACAGGGCCCGTACAAGATCATATTATTAAGATGATCGAGTACGTGGAAGACACTGCCCAGTTGGATTTTGTCCTGGACAATGAGATGTCTATGGACATCATCCGTAAGTCTTTAACCCCAGCCTTCAGCCTTTCATTACTGGTTTCATTATGAACAGTATTAAAACGGATCTTCCTGGTCTCCTCAATATGCTTAGGCAATTTGAGGAAATCGAGAAGAAACCGACTGCGTTGGTTGTTAGCTCTGCTTCTTCAGACCAGCCGAAAGGCAAGGGTAAGAAGACGCCGGTCCCACAACCAGCCAAGGTGAAGAAGGGGAAGAAGATGATGAAAGGGACCCCGTCGAAATCTGAGTGCTTTCACTGCCATAAGATGGGCCATTGGAAGAGGAACTGCAAGGTTTACCTTACATAAAAGAAGAAGGGCATACTGATGCCTCTACCTCAGGTACAACAAATTAAATTCAATAAAGCATAATTATTTCAATAAATGTTTTATCACATAGTATGAGATACTAAGACATCTGTGTAATGTATACAGGTGGCTGATATAAAGCGAGGATGGAAGAAGTTCCAAGGACGGTCGGCATCTGAGCAATCGTTGCTGTTGGGGCTGTGCGAGGCTTCAAGAGACGTGAAGATTAAGGAACCGATACTTATTTCTCATTATGAATAAAATGTATCGTTCCTTAAGTTAAAACAATGATTGAGTGTTTAACGTTCAAAGTTTATTTTGATAAACAGATTATGATTCATTTTTATGAATCCATTACTTTAATTAAATGTCTCGTGAAATGTGCTTCCTTTTGAAATTGTGATTTGTTTCGAATGGCTTAAATTTCTATGAATGTGGCTGTCTGAGTTGGTTGCATAAGTTCTCGAGATGTCATGCAGAGCTTCTGAATAATTTGATTGCTTGGAGCTGACTTTATATTATAGCCAGTCGATAGTTAAATATAAGTTCCAGGAGCGTATAAATTGTGTGTGATCACAATTTTATGCATGTTAAGATTAATTCTTAATTAAACTACATTGATTCTTAAAGAGTTATTATTAAATATAGCTAAAGGAAAAGTACATTGTAGGGTGTTTGACTGAGTAAGTCAACATCAAGATTCCTTAAACCGATCTTGATATGACTCATTCGTCAAACCCAACCTGACACTGGTATGTTTCATCTAAGCACTTATCAATTGGTTATGCTCATCATATATATAGTCTAAATATGATTTAGATATATAATTGAAGTACTTAACCAGATAATTCTTAAAGTCAGTGAGAGCTAGCTCATATACTTAGTTCCGGTTTCTCGGACTAAGTAAAAAGGTTTCCAACTTATTTGAATCATTTATATAAGACATTGAATCAAAATAGTTTTGATTTAATCGAATATATAGAGACTTAAGGTGTCACTAATGTACTTGACATATTGACACAAAATAATTGGAATGAGCTAAGACTGACTTATAGAAATGTTAGACCATACATCAAGATTGTATGAGCTAATTGTTAGCTATACAAAGAAAAGAAAATTGTTCCAAATCATTTTTCAAGGAGCAACCTTGTGTGGTCAAGAGATGTATAAATAATAATCCATTAAAATGCATTATAGATATTCATTTGTATATCCATTCTTAGGTTTGACATATGCGACTGATATGCTATAACGGTATGAGATACCGAGATAAATAGCCTAAGTACAAGTGGGAGATGTAGGAGGATATATGCCCATAAGGCGATTTATCTTAAGTATACGTCTTGTTAAAGATATTATATGGTATCAATTATCCTAAGTATGAATTCATTGAATCATATACTTAGATAATTTTCTTAGACTTAGAGTTAGGTCCTTAGACTTAGAGTAAGCGACCGAACATAAACTTAAGTCTTAAACGGTTCGTGGTCATAGATGTATCGAGAACTGGATATCGGTACATCGAACAGACCAATGTGTCTTTGTCTTACCTTAGGGTAATGATGATCTCATAGTCATTCGACTTGGTGAAGTCGGAGACAGGACACATTTGCTTATTGGAGAATGAGTTCACTGAATGACCAATAGAGTTATTATATGTTTAAATTTAACTAAACTGTCTACAATAACTCTAGGGTGATGATAGGTAAGTTGGTCCTTTAGACCTGAAGTCATATGTACGAACCTGTGAGTTAACAGTGTTTCTTAGACCTATGATCTAGCTTCGAGGCTAGGCTTGCTGAAAGATATTAGGTTGGGTTACACCTGAAGCTCTCGAGGCGAGTAGATGATTAAGATGGGATTCGTCTCTTCCGTTAAATGGAAGTTAGTGTCACAGGCTCAGTACGGTCTCTGTGTTAATCCTCGGCCGGGGTACGTTGTAAGATGTACAACGTGAATACAACAAAGACCGATGTATACTGACCAATGTTGTCTAATAGAGTTGACAGTAAATCGTACCCTAGGCCAACTGAGACACAGTCTTGATGAAGAGACTAGAGCTAACGGTATTCATCACTGACACAGCCAATGCAAACCCAACGATACTTTTGTTAATGGGTCGATCACGTTATGATGATTCTGAAACAGGGACGACAACTGCTGCTCGTGGTGACCGTCGTCTAGGGGTTTCGAGCCCCAAACCTGTAGTAAGATCAGGCTGTAGGGTCTCACACCATGTAGCATTCGTGTCTTAGTAATATGAATATTAATAAAGAGGAAATCATTCGATGAAATGGAATAGTTAAAGTTTACAATCTAGTTGTGAGACTAAGTCGTAGATGGTGACAATGTTGCATTTGATGCAAAAAATATTAAATGTGTCGTAAATTGGTTACAACAATATTTGTAAGAACAAAATGTTTGGAAAGGGTTACCTGATTGACGGGATTGTCTCGGTCTAAACACATGTTCAAACCGCATCCAAATCGGAGCTCAAATGAGCCCGTACACACAAAAACAGTCCGAGGCAAAGTGGGTTAGACCCACTTGGGCTGACTGGTCCATCCACAAGGAGAAAAGGGGCGCGGACCACTGTTTCAGCAGGCGCAGCCCGTTGGAAACAGCGGGTACACGCGCCCGCTGATCATCGGGCCCGGCCCGCTGGGACAGCAGGCGCGCCCGCTGTCCAGCGGGCGCCCCCCGGGCGCACCCAAAGCCTTGGGCGGGCGTGCCTGCTAAGCCTAGCGGGCGCGCCCGTAACTTAAGTTAATAGGGTTTTTTGAAACCCCTTTTAACGGCTACGAAAATTGATTTTTTGCCCATCTTTGGCCAATTGTTTGAGGGGTCCAAAGAAGTCGAAATTCGTTGCCGTTTGTTCTTACGTGTTCACCATTCGAATCCATTCGAAATGATAGCTTGTTTAGTGTCTAAAGTTTAATGGATGAATAGTATTAGTTTGTTGAAGTTAGCCTTTGTGAAAGGCTTACTAACTTCAATTAGCCAAATTAATGTCTCTTCTATTTTGTTTTTGTCCCACATTGCTCGCAATAGAAAGAGAGGTGCCGACTCCCTATATAAATAGGGGTGCACTCTCTTCGTTGAAAAATGCACCAAGTCTTCGATCGAGTAGCTCCAGATTTTAGAGCAAGCTCGAACTACGATTTAAACTATTCTTCATCTCTTCTTTCTATTCTCCCGACTAGTCCTAATAAGACTACGAAGGGGGTTTGGATTCGGATCCAGATGTCTAAGGCACAGGTCTACTCAAGTGAAACCTTCTACCGCAAGTGATCAGCTCGGAGGCGGGAGTCTGCTCGGGTGGATCAGTTCGAAGGTGCAAGGCGGCTCGGATGGATCGAGTCAAGGCGGTTTGGCTACGAGGTGAATCAGAAGCCAGTGCGGTACATATTGCCCGCCCCAGGGTTGAGATTCCGGGTATATTCTCTAAGTAATTTTAGTGTAGTTTAAATTTTGCCGCAGTAGGATAGATCCCTCTTGCGATGGTCAGATCCTCACCAAGTTGGCATAGATCGGGCTAGGCTCTCTCAGTGCCTAGCTAAATTGTTTTGCTTGCTTGCTTAATTTCTGCTATGCTTTATGCCTCTGTGGTCCGTCTAACTTAGGACGGGCACAGATCTGAGCTCTGAGGGTCCACCAAAACCCTTCAGTGGTATCAGAGCCAGGTTATGTTTGTAGATCTTGACTTGCGACGTTTTTAAATTCATAAATTGATTGTTTTGAACACATGCTTTAACTTTATGTTAAAATTGGTTTAACATTTTTTTGTGTTTTAAAAATTGTTTTTATAACATGAAAATGTTTTGTAGGAGCTTTAAATTTTATGTGATAAATTTAATAAGTCTACCATGTTTAAATGCTTTTAAAAAATTTATTTTATGAGATAAAATAATTTTAGTAAGAAGTTTTAAAGGTTATGTAACATTAAGGAAAAATTTTATTTCATGAGATGATATTAAATATTTGTTTCTTTTAGTTACATAAAGTTTGAAAGTTTTTTTAACTTTATCTGAAAGTTTTAAAAATTGATTTCAAACAATTTTTAAAATGTTTTAAAATTATTTTGTAGTATATGTAATATAAAGAAAAATTTTATTTTCATGAGATTGAATTATAAATTAATTACTTTTAGTTACATAAAGTTTTAAAAGTTTATCTTATGAGATAATCTAATCTTAAAATTAATTTTAAAAAGCTTAGGTTTGAATTTAAAATTATTTGATAATTTTATGAAGCCTAATTTTATGTGATAAAAATGTTTCGAGCTTTTAAGTTTAGATCTTTAAATTTAAATGTTAAATTTTTAGATTAGTAAGTTAATTATGTTGTAGATAATTTTAACTTGCATGTTCTCATTGCATGTCACATTATTGAACCTTTAATTTATGTGATTAAATTAGTTGGTTAATGTTTAATGGAAATGATGGATAAAGTATTCATGAACCCTTTTAGGATAGCCATTAATTGATTAAAAGTTTATAAGATAAATTTTTAATGACTAGTGACATGCTACGTTTTAAATTAACAAATACATCATCAAAACCTAATTCTAGATTAGGGTAGTCCCTTTGATTGACAATCATTATCATAAATTTTTTAAATAGTGATTATCATTAAATGACTAATTTTGTAAAATGTTGTAATTGTTTTATTTAAATCCTAATAAAAATTGGGGTAGCACGATGAACAAAACGAGCCTTATTCATAATGGCTCAAGCATCACCATTTACATCCATTTGATATCCCATATGGATAGCTGTAACGACTGGTTTTTCATGTATGGATTTTATTATATATATATATATAAATTTGGTTGCTTCTTCTTGATTGTGATTTCCATTTCCGTCTCCGTAGTTTTCATTTTCGTTCGTTTCGTCGTGATTCTCTAGATTCTTCCGTCGGTCGCCGTGTTTGAAGTAAGTCATTCGTGACGGGCTTCATATCGTTCATATCTTAGAGTTAGAACGAGCCTAGGAGACTTAGGAAACCATCCCGGAGCTTCGCGCTCCATTTCGGAACTTTTGGTGCACGTTAGCCGGTATAAGAAGGGGCACCGACCGACTGATGACGATCCAGTCGGTCGGAAAACCTTCTTGAACCGACTAGTTGGCTTTGTTAAATGTTCAGGAATTACTGTTTATCGTTAGTCGGTCTAAGAACGTTGGTCGACCGACTAGGTTGCAAACTAGTCGGTCAGCAATGCTTCTTTGACCGACTAACTCTTTAAATTATTTTGACACTAGTTACTGTTTACTCTTAGTCGGTCTAAGAACGTTCATCGACCGACTAGATGTCAAACTAGTCGGTCAGTAATTGTTCTTTGACCGACTAAATCTAAATCCTAATTTTCGTCTGGGTTACTGTTTACACTTAGTCGGTCTGCGTTGGTCAACCGACCGACTAGTTCCCAAACTAGTCGGTCAGTGGTTGTTTTTTGACCGACTAAACAGTACAGGAAACCCTAGTTTTGCCCTAGCCGCCACCAAACTCTATAAATACCCCTCCAAACGTTTTCTTCTCCTCCCTCATGACCTAAAACCCTAATTTCTCCCCCATTGAGCCCCCATCTTCCTCAAGCCATTTATCCTTCATCCCAAGCTCATCCTTCATCATCCAAACCCTCCCTTGTCACAACCCACCTTCCATCTTCCTCAAACCTTCATCAAACCCCCAAAATCCACATCCAAACCCATTTCTCCAGATTTTTCCCTCATTTCCAGATCTGAGCCGGATCTTTCTTCCGTTGCCATGGTTGCTCAGCATCGTTCCTTCGCTTCTTCACGGTAATACTCGATTCCTTTAGTTTTAGTATAACCCACATCGACATTGTGAAACCCTAATAAAATGGATTATTAGATGATTAGGGTTCTAATAAGAAACCGATTTAGAAACATTGTGCTAATGATTGTTTTGCCATAACAGTGATCCATTCCGTAGTTAGCTTGTGTGACGGTCTTCATTGCTCGTCAATCCCGGTATCAGGCAAGTGAAACTTTCATCTCTTGATTTGGGCCATGTCTTAGGCCATTACCTTGCTTTAGCGTAAAAGAGACTAGACGGTGAAAGGATAGCCGTCTAGACGCCATTGACATAGCTTGACAACGAAGATTGGTCTGTCACCCTCATCATGCTTGTATGTCACGTTTACTTTCCCTTAACGGTATGCGTATTAACTGTTCATGTCATCCATGCATCCTTAACTGCTGTTGCATTTTAACTGCCATGTTTAATTACAATTAACGGTACGCGAATATGTTCATGTCATTGCATTTTGCCTGTCACGTTTAAATACAATTAACGGTACGCGAATATCTGCTCATGTCATTGCATGCTTGAATACTCATCGTGATTGCGTAGCTTCGCTACATACTTGTACAATTTGTTCCGGTTAGGCACCCACCTTGCGTGTGCACAATCCTATGCCAAACACACTTTCTGGCTCGTGTTCCAGAAGACGAGCTCAACACAGCCTGCGGGCAATAGGGCACTCGTTGAGTGATCCCTTGTACTTGATACTTGAACACGGCCTGTGGGCAATAGGGCACTCTGTGAGTGATCCCTTGTACTTTACTTGTTACTTGACATTACATGTCACAACAACCACTTGCTACTTGTACTTTACTTTACTTGTTACCACCTTACCTTACTTTCCATGCACCAAACTTTAACTGCTAGGTTGCTAGTTTACCTTTCTTTCCGTTTCCTTGCACAAGTCTTTCGACTTGCTGACATGTGCCCCTTTTCTCTTTTGGGTGACACATGTTAGAGCCCGAGCCCGAGATACTTGCTGAGGACGTGGTGTTCGCTGACGCTGAGTCAGAACCCGCGTTGATCGAGGACTTCGTTGACACTGGGGATCAGTCTTAGTGTCTTCGTTTAGCTTCTTTTGTTAGACTGATTAGTTGTCGGTGTGTGGCACCTAGTTTGATACTCTGTTATGTTTGTGTTGTTTTGTTTGGCCTTGTTCTGGGGCTTAGACTCTTTCCTGTTAGCCTGGTGGCTTTTCTGTAATGTTGAATATTTTGTGGACAGACGTTGGGATTGGTTATTTCATATCTGTCTCATTTTATTATTATAATTGTTGTTGTTCCTTTTGCGTTTACAGGGACCTGCTTATACTAAAATGACGCTTATCAGGCGTGCAGCTTCACAGCTCCACGCTTGAGCGGACCTTCTCACGTCTCGCCTCCATTTTAGGGAAGCGGGGCGTGACAATAGCTCCTTGAGGGATGACATTAGGATATTGCTTAGAAGCTCAATTTTCTTGAAAGCGTCAATAAATAGAATGTTGCATGAACTCCAACATAAATAAGCATCATCATAACGAGTAGTCCTACCAGATTCTTGAAAATCATTATGGCATCCTAGTATGTGGTTTATTTTACCATTAAGCCCTTATCAGGGAAACAAAGTTCTACCTATCTATACATAGCTACTTGTTAAAGCTACTATAGTGAACATTCCTCAAGCATAACTCTTCACCATTGACGATGGTCCTTTCTCCACTTTCATGCTCCCAAAACTACATAGATTACTATAATTAGAGCATCTTGTTACATGGAGGTGTCCCTTGGGTGGATCTTCTTAGCATAAAGGCACTTTGTTGTTACCTTTAACAATGAACTATTAAAGCTAACCCTTATTTGTCATACATTTAGTACGCAAAAATAGTTTCTTGCACCCATTAATGAGTTAATTGTATTTATCGTAATAGACACAATACTTCCATAAGTCTCTCTTCTAGAAATCATTGTTGAGTCAACCATTTCTATACCCTCACCTCGATAAAGACATATGATGGGCCGATGGATGCACATATGTTGCTCCTTTTCTTTGGTTGAAAATTTTTAACATGGCTCTAACCATTGGCACCTTATTTTAAGCTAGATATACATCCTTGCTTTTTAAGTTTTCCTTTTTCTTCATCGGTCATGGTCTTACATTCATGTTTACCGTCCAATGTCTCATCATCATCCTTATAGCTTTGGACTGTTTTCTGCATACCTTTTATTTATGGCCAAACCGTCCATGGCTAGGGGCAAGCTCCCAGTAGCCTTGACCGAACTATCTTTAACCTTGACCAATCTCCCAATGGGTTGAATCAATCTCTGCTCCTTCGTTACCAGAAGAGTTAACGGATGACAAGATGAGCTGCCAGCAAACTGCTTCAGCCTGAGGCAGAGGAGCTCTTGCATCTCGCGAGTCATGTTGAATTCTTACCCAACCATCTCTGCAAAAAGAAAGATGATGAGAATGAGCGAATATGAGGACAAAATCTAAAATTGACCTTACACGGAGCCCACAGGATGCTCTTCTACATTTGGTCATTCAACAAGTCGTTAATCAACCTATCTTCGGTTGGTAGAGCCAACAAAAGTCTAGCTGCCTCGGATTTTGCCTTGGAAAGGTCCAATTCTATTGACGCTGAAGGGCCAAGGCGATCCCAAGGGGTCAGGAAGGTCGCATCCATTGGGAAGGTAATGAAGACAAAACTATTCTTCCAATGGCAGTGATATAATACCACACGCCATGAGGAGCAAGCTTCACTTGGAAGAAAAAAATTGAAAAGTGGTAAGGTCGGCTTCACTCGATTTAGCAAGCTAAGCATAAAAAGCGGACCAAGGACGAAATGGAATTTGGCAACAATTGACAGAGGGAGAGTTCAAAGAAATTCAAAACTTCAAGAATAAAAGGATATGAAGAGGAAAGCGAAGTCCATGTTGAAAGGTCTTTGAATATACCCTAACCTCTCTCTTCTTGGGGAAACAGACCATTTCATTATCGAGAGGGGACCAAACCCCGTAAAGATGAAAGATATATTCATTTCTAATTTTATCGACTCAGAAATACGAAATTTTAGGGACCATATTTAAGATCTCCTTGGGCACAAAGGATGCATCATCCACAGCTTATAAGATTGGGGCCGTTGGTCAAAGGGCTCGATGAGGAGGCCCTTTCCGTTGTCTAAAGCTTGCTGGGCGGCCTTCATCACTTCATTGAAACGTGGAAGCTCCTCCGACCAAACGGCCTCCTCAGTGTTATCAGTGGCACGAATTACATTAATTTTCAACATCTCAAGGTTTGAATTTATAGAAGAAGATCAATACAGAGAGTGAACTACCTTACTGGGCGATGACAAGATTGAGTGTGGAAAAAGAAGAATAGAGGTGAAAAATGGCACAATTTTGTTAAGGAGCGAGGGAAGAGTTTTCTTCAACCATCGGTCCCTATATATACAAGGATGCAATTCCTTTGAGCATAATCGTCCGATCTTGGACGCATGTCAATATCTCAAAACAGCAACCCTCTGAATTATGTGCTCCACTGGTGGGATAATTTTAGGTTTTCTTGCTCTGACGGCCCACATTGAATGTGTCGTCTTGACTACCGCGTCCGTCCAATCCCTGTGTGCCACATCACCTGACCTCAACCGTCACGTGGGTTGAGTTCGGGAGATTGTGACCATTGATACAACACTGGGTCGGCCCAGAGACAGCCCAGTTATTTATCTCAATTCGACAAGCCTAGTTGAGGCCCATATCTACGGCCCAACAGCCCAGAGGTCTACACGTGAGGACGTCTGTCTCCTCATTCAAGGCGGCAACTCGATTGACTGTTGGACTCCTTCAGGTAAAGCATCAGTACGCATTCAATGATTGACCGTTAGCTCGTCATCAATGCCGATATCTCATGCCAAATGTAACAAAGCACATTAAATGCTCAAGCGTTACAGGCAAATGACATTCTCCAAATTAACCATCGCATATAAATAGTCTCTCAAACAACGAGAGAGGGGACGACTCTCAAAGAACCAATAGTCAGGTATTCTAACATCTGCTCCACCTTACACATTTTATCCATAGCTCGGCGTGATAGCTGGCAGGCGACTGCCCAACAGGTTGGATATAGCTACACCGAGCCACTTTGAGTCTATGACTTAATCATCGGATGGTATTTGGTCGGACCCCAGATCCGATTCTCAAACGAGCTTCCAGTGTTGCAGACGGCCCGGAGATAGCTCAGATCAGAGCCAATCAAGATTGTAGACATCTCGTCTATTGCTCAGTCAGCTGCACACGTTGCCCTACGTCGTCCAACGTCAGTTGTTGCAATGACTTAGTCACAACAACTACTTTAGTGGTGGGAAGACACCCCGAAACAGTCGGGGCTATCGCAGTTTTGATTAGACGTTCGGTAGTTTCCAAACTTGCAAGTGGCAACCGCGATTTTGAAACTAATACCATAACGGAATCCCACACCTTTATCAGTAAACCATGATACTTGTGGATCCTAAAGAGAGGACCCGGAGGAAGGGTCGAGTGAAGGCGAAAGGAGGAGAGCAAGTGTGATTGAGACACAGAAGGTTATAAGCCAAGCGTACTCTTATTGAATAAAGAATCAAACAATGTATAGAGGAAGAGGATGAGATCACCCAAAAGAATGCTCAAAATGTTGAAAAAGAATGCTCAAAATGTAACGCAGGCATGCATCTGTACAGGTTCATGGGAACATATGATCGATATATGAAGACCTCAACGGAGTCTGCATTCCTTGGGAAGGCCCCGAGGGAACCGCTTTGCATCGGCGCAGTAGTTGTAAATCATGAACTTCCTCTGCACCCATCTCATCCTCCTATAGCTCATTGAGTCCAGCTCGTGGGTATACCACTCTGCCCGACCGGGCGAAGTCGAGGCCATCGTGTTGGCAGAGGAGCAGCTAGACGCACCGCTGGACGGCAGGCAGGCGTTGGCATTGAAATTACGGAAATAGGCAGTGAAGGGAGCTTGGCGCCAGTCGGTCTTAACAAGCCCGCCCCGTGTGGCCCAGTCATCGGCATTCCACAAGCTCGAGTACAGCCTCATGGGCTGGGTCGTGGGGAAGGAAACCCCGCTCGACAGGTGATTCTTGAAATCTCTAATCGGGATGTTGTCCACCAGAAAGCTGCAATTAATGCACGAACAATGCTAGTTAGCTCGCACGCGGATGTAATATAATTTATAAGCTCAACTATTATGCATGTATGGATCTAGAGGCAAATTACATGATGTGCTGCGGATTCCAGAGGATGGAGTAGGTGTGGAAGTCCCTGGTTGGGTCGAACCAGAGATGGAACTGCATCTCCCTGTCTCCCTTTCCCTGGGAAAACACATTGGTGTGGAGAGTGTAGGGGTCCCCGCTGAGGTTTCCCAGGAACTCGAAGTCGATCTCATCATGCGTCGGCCCCTGGGACGACAACTGCAAGCACGTATATAGCAAATTAGAAACAACGTGCTCAAAATTCCCATGTTAGCCGGTAAGGAGTTAATGCTAACTTTTGGGGATGGATGAATTTGATTAAATTGATTTAAAGGAGGACGTACGTAGAATGTGGTGACGGTGCCCGCAGAATTTCCGGCAACAAGCTTGATTTGCATGTCGAGCCTGCCGAAGAGGTACTCGTTCTTGGATTGGAAGCCGGAACCAGAGTACTTGTCTAGGGACAGCGTGAGCAGCTTTCCGTTGTCGATAATCTTTCCCCGCCCATCGCCCCACGTGATTTCGAGGTCTTGCAGGCCGCTGCTGCTGGCCAAGCTCAGGAAATTAGCCGAGGCGACGAGAAAAGAGAACACCAGCATCAAAGAAGAACTCGGAGCAGGAGGCGCCATATTGTTTGTTGCAAGGATCGATCCGCGACGGAGTAGCAAATTAATTCAGATGGAACGTTGTCGTCCCTCTCGGTTTAGCTGGCGATTTTGGTGATCGATGGAGTCTGGATCCCCTTGTTGAGCCCCTCCTCTTTTATTTATATGTGCGAGATGGGAGATAGATCCTTCCTTCATCCTGCCAACCTTGTTTTATTATTATTATTTTTTTTATCATTTTTATTATTATTATTTGAAGAGTGGATCTACGACAACGCCCGAGCGCGTGGAACCCAGGCCTATGTGCTGTGTATTGCTGGCAAACAGGCTGGAACTGGAATGAATGTTTCCGCGTTTTATAAATGTTTCCGATTACTCGTGGGTTACATAAAGGAAGCACCGACCAGTTTTCTCTCGTCCTCCGCAGGGGTAGGTAGGACCCGACAAGAATCACCGGTAACCCCACCGATTCGGTGAGCGGAATTTTGGCCTCCGCCATCAACAGCTAGCCGTCGGTTGCCCCATCCAGGGAAAGCTCTCACGAAGCTTCAAGTTTAGCTTGCCCGGTTGCCCCCCACCCCAGATGCCTAGCCCACCATTCTTTTGACTCAACCCATCAATTTTTATTCGTCGCACGCCAATCCCGCTTCAACCCCATTCTCTTCATCCAAGATGAGTTTGACCTCCTTTTTACAACTACTATTGCTTTAGTGATTTGGGCCTCGTCACACTCGGCTCAAGCCCGTAAGTTGCTCAGAGTTTTATTTTTTTGTAATTCAGTACATGAAAATAATTTCTAAACATTAGCCTTGTAGATCCAACGTAGATAAGAAAGGACTATACAACTTTTCAGTCCTTGATATTCACCTTGCAAACATGAACTCTCACAACGCAGTACATTTTTTTTTTGTGTGTGGACTCTTAAGATATGTTCACAGGATCATCAAATGCCCATCAGCTACTGCCATCACATAATCCACAAGTCCTCCTATTCACATGAGTTTTCTCACCACCCCTGAAATATTTGGATTATTTGGTTGCTTCAACAGCCGACGTATGACCATGAAAGGTGACATGGGCAGCTGATTGAGCACTAGGCTAGCTGTCCATTGTCTTGATAGGCCCCGATCCGAGCTATATGAATAGGATCCGAGCTATCCGTCTGCGACATAGGAAGCTTGTCAATGCGTTGGATCTAGGGTCTGACCAAACCCCTACCGATACTTAAGTCAGTGGATGACTCAAAAAGGCTCATAATAGCTATGTCCAACCTGTTGGGAGGTCGTCCGCTAGCTAATCGCGTCGAGCTTTGGAGGAAACGTAAAATATGGATCAGATGTTTGAGTACATGAGTGTTGTTTCTCTCAGAATCATTACGTCTTTCGTTGATCTGGAGCCTATTTATAGGCGATGGTTTGGTGAATGCCATTCGAATGTAACGCATGCGCATTTAAGACACATTATTGCATTTGACCTGAGATGTCGGCAATGACGACGAGCTAACTGTCAATTATTGAAAGCCTGGATTATGAACCGACACATTAAATTGGAGGAGCCCAATGATCAATCAAGCTATCATCTTCCGTGAGGGAGAGGATCTGACGCGCGTGAGGGCCTCTGTGCTACTATGATATAGCTACGGGCCTCATTTTGCTTGTCGGATCGAGATAAATGATTGAGTGGTCATTGGACCGACACAAGGTCGTATTAATGGCCTCCAATCAAATCAGTTATAGCTAGACAACCACAATATCCGCAACGCTCAACAAACATGAGATCCCTCAAAATCCTCAACAGCCCGTTGCGAAGATATTGCGAGCTAATATCTCTCCAACCGTATTTCAACAAAATAACCGAGAGATATAAATAGCCAATCAAATCTTTAACAATATTTAATCAACATAAATACCTGAACTGTTAAAGATAGAAAGTTACGATCACGAGATTCCCAAATCCGGATCCAAGTATACCGTGAACAATTATTGCCGCATATAGACACAGCATGTTGAACATTATGGTGCAACATAATGTTCAACAATTCGTCCAACACAATAACCTGAGTCGTTTCTCTCCTTCAGAATACTGTTGCTCGGATACAACATTATGTTCAACAAATCCCTTGCTTCCTGAAGAAATTGTGCCCATTTTTGCCTCTGTTCTTCGTTTAGTTTTCTCGCACGATCTCGTCACTGCTCAATTAAGGTAGTTCCCCCTCTTGTCAATCTTCTTCTACAGATTCAGACCTTGAGATGTTGAAAATCAAAGAACTTTGTGCCACTAATAGCACTAAAAGAGCCTTTTTCGATTGGAAGAGCTTTCACGTTCTAATAAAGTGCCAGAGGGTGTCTGGCCTTCAAAGCCCAGGCAAGCTTTCGACAAGGGAAATGGCTTACTCATCGAGCCCCTCGACTCAAGGGCCCCAATCCTATGAGCAGGGGATGATGCCTCCTCTTTACCTTAGGAGGTTCTAGATATTCCCCAAAAAATCTCTCACCTTAGGATCTATAAGATTAGAACTAAGTGTATCTCACCTCCTTACGGGTCTCAGGCCCCTCGTAACAATGAGAGGGTCTACTTCCCCAAGAAGCGAGAGGTCGGGGTACACTCCAATGCCTTTCAGCACTGACTCCTCTTCCCCATTCATCCCTTTATTCTTTAAGTCTTAATTTCCTTGAGCTCTCCTTTGTCAATTGATGTCAAATTCCATTTCTTCTTTGATCGACTTTATTATGCCATGCTAAATGAAGTGAAGCCGACTTTACCACTTGTCAATTTTTTTCCTTCCAAGTGAAGCTTGCTTCCCATGGCGCCTAGCATTACATCACCGACAGGAGGAATAGGAGTCAGGTCCTGAATCTACCGAGCAAAGATCATGATTAGTAGGTTACTTTTGTCTTCATCACCTTCTCGAACGAGGAGACCTTCCTCACTCATTGGTTCTCTCAGAATCCCCATGTCTCTCATTGTTTACGAGACTGTTTATTGGTGTTGGTCTAGTGAATATCATTCGAATGTAACGCTCGAACATCTCGGACACTCAGTATATATGTTGTCAATAATATGCCAAGCATAAAAATCCACAAGTAATCTATAAACTTTCATCCTAGCATTCTAGTAACTATAATCATGTCCACTAAATATAAGAGGTCTATCAATAGAGTGTTCCTCACAAAAGCACCATTCGAAATACCCATGACTGTGTGTGCATGCAACCCTAACCTTTATGTCTAAAACTGATGAACCTTCGCTCTGATACCACTAGTAGTATCGAAAAGTATACCCTAGAGGGGGGTGAATATGGTGATCGACAAATAATATGCCAAACATAAAATTCGTTCGGGGTGTTTTACGAGTCCTTCGATTTTGTACTTTCCATTTAGATGTTCATGTCTTATAATATTATTGCTCATCGAGAAACCAAGCGTATTAGATGAATTAGTAGATTATTATTTAATTATGTATTTCTAGAACTACTTTATTAGTTCCTATTTATGTGTTATAAATATTTGATTGATTATTAGCTGATATTTTAAGCAACCCAATCTTAACAGGTTGAAATTTGGAAAACAATCCAAACTCATCTTGTTGAGATGTGAAAAACAACACAATCACATATTGTACACAACTTTATTCAATGAAAGACAAGCCATTATTTACAATATTTTTACAAAGCTGGGTTGACAATGCTGTTGTTATAATTCATGTCTCTACCGTCAACATCATCCTAGATATATCTAATTGGAAATTTGATCCTATCTAGATGCTTTTATTCTCTTATGTTCAAACAAATATCCTTCCATTTGATATGATTCGTATATACCTAATTTCCTCTCTAGTTGCAAGACATATTCTTGATGCATGGAATTTCATTCGGCCCGGATCAATACGTCTGACGCCTTGGCCGGATCACTAATGTAAGCTTTCTCGCAACAGAGAGACTGGACATGAGAGTTTTGCCGGGTCGCCCCCCGTCTCCGGTTCCTGAAATAAAGAGACAAAGATGTCAGATACAAAAGGCGAACCTCCTGACTACACTCTGATCCCTAAGTCATGCGAGCTTGGAGTGAAGGATGTGATGGGCATAAAATGGCATGTATGTGTGAAACGTATGGATGAGCCAATGGTGTGGGCATCTCCGTTAGCAATTAGAGTCTCGAGTTTATAGTGTTAAGCATATCGGTTTCAAGTTACCCTATACTAAAGATGGTCCGTCTATTATATAGAGCCTAGGAAGACTATGCCACAACACACAACTATGAAATTTGCAGATACTTAGGCCCAATTATCTCTTACAGATATGTGATTAAAGAGATAAGGCAATAAATGGCTATGCCCATATCTGTAAACAATGTCGAGAGCTACTGATACGTCATTTGGCATGGATAGTCTGAAAAGAGGGCATCCCATCTGCCTAGGTCGGACCTCATGAAGCAGGCTAATCGTGTTTATTTGAACTTTTATAAACAGGTTGGAAATGGAATGAATGTTTCCTCGTTTAATTGAACTCCTTTAAGTGTTTTCGATTGATTACTTGTGGTTTACATAAAGCAACACCAACCCGTCTGACTCTAGTCCTCAGTAGGTAGGACCCTCTAAGAATCTCCGGTAACCTCACCACCAGCGATGAGCGGAATTTTGTTTGGTCTTAGCTATCATCAGCTCGCCGTCGGTTGCTGCATTGAGGGAAAGTTCTCATGAAGCTTTAAGTTTATTAGCATGCCCCCACCTCGAGCGACGCGCATTGATTTCACCAATCCTTCCCTAACTTCTCTAATGTTTGTTTCTGCTACAACATTAGGCCGGTCAGGACATAATTATTTATCTAAGTTGGCTAAGGCCCATGAGCCGGAAAGAGACAATTGTTTCGACCCGATAGCCCCGATAGGTGATCTGCACGTGAGATGGAGGGTTACTCCATTTAAAGCGCCAACCGAGTTAACCGTTAAGATTGTTAATCAGCTCCAAGTGTTACATGATTTGCGGAAAATATTGCATAATTAAGCACTCAATTAATGCCATTTTATGCGTATGTGATGCGTATTTAGCTTTTAATACAAGAGTATTACGAATATTCTTATTTATTAGAAGAATCTTTTATTCTATGCGCAAAACACCACCTTATTGAGTATATCTGTCATTCTCATATTTTTCATGTGTAGAACTCGATCTAACGATTCCAACGGCTATTTATTCATATTTATTAAGATCTGTGCTAATTTTTATGAATTTTTGAATGCAGAATACAAATTAAATGAAGAAATATGGCCGAAATACGGTCAAAATACACACCCCGATACGAGCGGGACACACGACAACATCAGAGCACGTCCCATTCAAATCCAACGGTCGCTGCTAAGCGGCAACATGGCTCAAGAGGCACTGTTGGATATCGATCCAACGGTTGACATCAAGCCGAAAGCAAATTCGGATTCAACTAAGGAGCGTTGGCTTCTAGGGCCACATGGCACGACACAGTCAGATCTTGCCGCGATCCAACAGTGGAAAACAAGTACGCAATGGATTCGAATCGAGTGGCGAAATAAGCGATAGATGGATCAAGCGATGCACATGTGGCGCTTCCACGTCGAATCCCGCCTTGATCGTGTGGCTGAGGATTCAAGCGGCTGTGGGTTTGCATTTTTGCAGCTACTGGGTGCGGGTTTGAACCCACTAACTTTCTAAAACCTGGAATGCTTACGTATAAGTGTATATATGGGTGTTTTGAGGTATTCTTGGCGTATTTTGAGCTCTAGGGAGGGTATTTGTGCTTAAGTTTTGGAGAAGCTATTTGTTGAAGGACATCTAGGGTCTAATTGGAAATAATTGGTAACAAATTCCCTAACTTTTGCCTTGTATTTTGAGTATTTGGCTTGTATTTTTGAGTATTATTCACGTATTTTGAGTATTTGATATATTTGTCTAAGAATATTGAATCTTTAACTCCATACGTGCCTAATCTCCATATATATTGGCTAGGATGTAGTTAGGGCTTTGTAATCCTTGATTGTGATATCTTTTCGCCCTATATTCATGTTATGTCGCGTATTTTATCGATTTCTGCGTATATTTTATTTGGGTATGTTATACAGAGACGTGTGCGTGCTTGAATCAAATATGATTTGAGTAAGACGTATTCGTGATGCGATCCAAGAGAACGTATTGTGATCCGAGATGGAACTTGTGCGTATTTCCTTTATGAAAACGATTATTTACATGATTACTCTTTGGCACTATTTTATGCGCTTTATTGCCATACTTTCTGAAGTTCTCATGCCCTAGCCGGATGATACATTGAATTATAAAAAAGATATTTATAATCATTGATTGCAACCCCAACGAAACCACAACCAACACATCTATTATAAATTTTAGAGTTGTTTTTGAATTTTATCATATGAAGACAAAGATGACTAGGATAAGATAATCAGGATAAAAGTGATGACTTGGATAACAGCAATTGTTAGAAAAAGTATTCAAATATTTTCTTGAAAAATTTGGGGGGAAAGGCTGTATGATTTGGAGGGAGGGTTTGAATCCCATTTGACATCTTTAGTAATTTAAATTCTCTCTGATCTCGGGTCCCACAACAACAAATGGGCTTTGGGGGAAAAGGGTGTGTAAACGAAAATTGAATCCTCCAACTAAAGAAGCAAAAATTGAATCTTTAGCTCTCATATCTTCTCACAACAGCTTAATGCAGGGGAGCACTCAGTAGCCGTCAATAGAACTCCAAAAGTATTTGAGCTCGGTCTTCAGAGATTGAATATTTGATCAAGGGTTTCAAATCATATTGCCGCTCAAGCTTGCCCCTCATTCGAGCCCCTCAAACAAAAATTGAATCAAAAAAGACAAAGACAAGGTGTATAATCAAACATTGCACCCAATCCTGCCCATCATCCGAGCCCCTCAATTAAAAAAATAAGCTCTTCCCAACAAAATAAAGACCTCTGTCCCCACTCCCCCAAAAACCCTCAGCATCCACATCCCTTTGCTCTTCATACCTGCTCTCATCCGAGCCCTCTATCGTGCATGCTAGTGTGTGCCTTCTTCGTCAAGATCGTCAAGAGTGGCCTCAAGCAAGCCTTTCTATGTTGCACAAGAAAGCCAATTTCACCTCTTTCGAAGGGTAAACCTCTCAGCCATCAAATCTTTTTCATGCTTCTGGTTCCTCAGTCCTTTGTTAACTTGGTTTGGGTGTTAGATTTGCTTGAATTATTCCATTTTAGGATTCATATGTGGTTCTTTTTCTAAACTTTTGAAGACCCAATTCATATTGCGGGTCAAAGCCTCCAAATGAAGAGAAAAAATTGAATCTTTAGCTTTTTAAGGGGCATTTGTTGAGGGAAATTTGAACCTTTTGCTTTTTCAGGGGCTTTTGTGAGGAAAACAGAATCTTTGGCCCAATTGATGCTCCAACTTCATCATGGTGATTGCAAGTAGCGATTGACATTCTCCAACTCCAAAATTCATGAAAATTCATTAGAATTATACTAAACTTCGCATGGATTAAGAATATAAACAAACAACCAAAACATAGGACTGTCCTTTTTAATGCAGGATGAAGTATCTTAATGTAGCGATTGGCATGCATGATGCTTCAGATTGTTTGTTTACAAAAAAAAAGTTAACACGTGACTAAAGAATTTAATGTTACAAAGAAGTGGAATGACGTTTCAGATTTTTAATGCATGGCGAAGTAACTTAATGTTTCATTTTCCATGGCCATTGTAGGTATGATTTGATCATATATTTGTGTCATGAATTCTAAGCATCTAATTTGCTGGCAAATAAACAGATATTCACCGATCAGAATGGAATTCATGGTCCTAAATATGGCCACCTTCTATTTTGGAAATTTTTACGTTTCATAAATTTGATTATATGCAAATAAATAGATATTCATCAATTAGAATGGAATTTGAAGGCTAATATCATCATGCACAGGGTCATAAATATGGCTACCTTCTATTTGGAAAGTTTTTCATTTCATCAAATTTGATTATATTCACAAATATCCTTCCATTTGATATGATTCACATATACCTAATTTCCTCTTTATTTGCAAGACATATTCTTGATGCATGGAATTTCGTGGGGCCCGGATCAAGATGTCGGATGCCTTGGCCGGATCACTAATGTAAGCTTTCTCGCAACAGATAGACTGGACATGAGAGTTTTGTAGGGCCGCCACTTCTCCGGTTCGTGAAATAGAGAGACAGAGATGTCAGATAACACGGGGCGAACCTCCTGACTACTCTCTGATCCCTAAGTCATGCGAGCTTGGAGTATAGAATGTGATGGGCATAAAATGGCATGTATTTATGAAGTGTATGGATGAGCCAATGGTGTGGGCATCTCCATTAGCAATTAGAGTCTCGAGCTTATAGTGTTAGGCATACAGGTTTCAAGTTACCCCATACTAAAGATGGTCCGTCTATTATATAGAGCCTGGGAAGATTATGCCACACCACATAACTATGAAAATTTGCAGATCCTTAGGCACAATTGTCTCTTACAGATAGGTGATTAAACAGATAAGTCAGTAAATGGCTATGCCTCACATCTGTAGACAATGTCGAGAGCTATTGATACGTCGTTTGGTGTAACGACTGCTTTTCATGTATCTGGATTTATTATAATATAATATATGTTTTGGTGAATTTTCTCCTCATGTGTGGTTTTCGTCTCCGTAGCTTTCATTTTCGATCGATTCGTCGTATTTTCTCGTTTCTTCCTTAGGATTGTCGATTTCGAAGTATGTCATTCGTGACGGACTTCATAACGGTCGTATCTTACTATTAGATCAAGCCTAGGAGTCTTAGGAATCGATCCCAGGGCCCCGCGCTCTGTATCGGAACTTTTGGTGCTCATTAGCCGGTATAAGAAGGGGCACCGACCGACTAGATGACGATCCAGTCGGTCGGCAATCCTTCTTGGACCGACTAGTTGGCTTTCTAAATTTCTCAGGAGTTACTGTTTATCGTTAGTCGGTCTAAGAACATTGGTTGACCGACTAGGTTGCAAACTAGTCGGTCGGCAATGCTTCTTTAACCGACTAACACATCATCTAATTTTAGTATCAGTTACTGTTTACTCTTAGTCGGTCTAAGAACGTTCATCGACCGACTAGATACTAAACTAGTCGGTCAGTATTTGTTCATGGACCGACTAATTCTAAATCCTATTTTCGTTCAGAAGTTACTGTTTGCACTTAGTCGGTCTGCGTTGGTCGACCGACTGACTAGTTGCCAAACTAGTCGGTCAGTGGTTGCTCTTTGACCGACTAATCTGTGTTAAAACCCTAATTTCTGGGCAGCCGCCAGCCCAACCTATTTATACCCCTCCCAAACGTTTTCTTCTTCCTCCACTCAACCCAAAACCCTAAAATCTCCCCCATTGAGCCCCCATCTTCCTCCAAGCCCTATTCCTTCATCCCAAGCCCTAAATCCATCATCCAAACCATCCATCCACTCTATCTACCTCTCATCTTCCCCAAATTTCCATCAAATCCCCAAAATCCCCAAAACCCCTAATTCCCCAAACTTCTCCATTGGTTTCCAGATCTGGTCCTAGGGTTCTCCGGAGTGTTTCTTCCGCTTCCTCTCGGTAAGAAATCGATCTCTCGATGTTTTCATAACCTATTTGTATTTTTATGAAACCCTAATAAAATTTCATGTTGTTTGATGATTGTTTCCCCATAACAGCGATTTTCCCCCGTAGATTAGCATCCGCGAGACGAACCTTCGTGATTGTCATCCCCGGTGCTAGGCAAGTGAAACTTGCCACTTAGGGTTTAGGCCATGTTTTAGGCCACTTTGCTTGTTGTAGGCGTAAAAGAGGCTAGGCGACGAAATGATACTCGCCTAGGCGCAAATTGGGGGAACTAGCTTGACAACGAAGCTAGTACCGACATATGGCATGTTGCACAAGTACCATGTCATGTTTACTTTCCATTAACGGTACGCGAATTAATTGTCATGTCATTGCATTCTTTAAGTGCTTCTGTGATTGCGTAGCTTCGCTACAAATGCTTGTGTTCCTGGCTCGTGTTCCAGAAGCGGGCCATGTGTTGGTTGATAGCCAATGCCCGAATTGCTTGTTTCCGGCTAGGTGCACCCCTACGCCAAATGTTTAAGAATGTGAGCTCATGTGCGGGGCAACCCCGGCTCACTTGCTGAGCTCATGTGCGGGGACCCTGGCTCCATTACGTGTGGGTATTGGGGGTAAGAGTTAAGCGGCCAATCAACTGGGAGTCTGCCCGATCAGCAACTGCAGTGGTAAGGCGTAAACTCTGGGTTTTGGGGTAGTTGTTAAGCGACCAATCAGCGAATGTGAAACCATTCAGCTGTAAGGCGTAAACATCTACAAACAACGTGAATAGTGAATTGATTGAGATTGATAGTAGCTTGGCTACTCTTGTCTTGTCCCGATGATTGTTATCTTGTACAAATTGTCTTGCCATGTCTTGATTGTGCACTCATGTTATAACTGCCATGTCATGCATACCATAACTGCTAGGTTGCTAGTTGCCTTACTTCAGTTTCCTTGCCCAAGTCTTTTAGACTTGCTGACATGTGCCCCTTTACTCTTTTGGGTGACACATGTTAGATCCTGAGCCTGAGTACATTGTTAAGGACGAGGTGTTTGCTGACGCCGAGCCCGAGCTTCTGTTCGACGGGGAGTACGTGGACACTGTGGACCAGTCCTAGTGTCTTCGTTGTGTTTTACTTTTGTTTAGACAGTTGTTTGTTATCGGTGCGTAGCACCTATACTTTGTTATGTCATTGCTTTTGTTGGCCTTGTTCTGGGCCTTTAGACTCTCTCTTTTAGCCTGGTGGCTTTTCTGGATGTTGGGCTTATTTTGGATATTGGACTTTATGAGATGTGAGATTTTATTTTAGTCTCTCCTTGTGTTATTATTGTTGTTTCGTTGTGGTTACAGGGACCTGCTTATGTTTTATTGACGCTTATCGGGTTTGGGGCTTCACAGCTCCACTCTCGTGCGGACCTCTTCACGTCTCACCTCCATTTTAGGGAAGCGGGTCATGACAGGTTTTGTTGGTGGCCCATGCAGGTCCTTCTGTAACTGCGATTTTTGGAATAGCGATAATAATATTAGAATGTCCAAAAAACTAAGTTCGACGTCCGATGTCATAAGCTATGAGTCTAATCTGATTCGTTTTCTGTGTCATTAGATGGCAGGAAGGCGTTTCATCCGTGGTGGGGGCAGTGGTGCGCTCCCTCATGATGAGGAGCCTGAGCGGGAACCCACCAACGGTGAGATGATGCGGATGATGCTCCAGATGATGCAAGTGCAGCAGGGCGTGCTTCTGCAAGTCCAGAATGCTCCACTTGCTCGAGCTGCCCTGGCTCTCCCGGATGCCCCTCGCTCTGAGCCAGGAGCGAAGCAATTTCGGGAGCTGGGTCCCGCATATTTTGATGGTTCTGAGGGTCCTCTGGCTGCCGATGAGTGGATTCGGAACATCGAGGACAATCTGAAGATGGCCAAGATCACCCTGGCTGGATGGGTTGATTTGGCGAAGAGGCAACTCAAGGATAATGCTCGGAATTGGTGGGATGCGGAAGAGAAGATGCTGGTGGAGCCGATAGCTTGGGCTACCTTCAAGGCCAGATTTGAGGGTGAGTTCTTCCCGAAAGCTACCAGGGAAGAGATGCTGCAGCGTTTTATCGATTTGAAGCAAGGGAGCTCGTCGGTGGACCTATATCACCAAGAGTTCATGAGGCTGAGTCGGTTTGCACCAAAGATGGTGCAGGACGCTGAGGAGAGAGCTCAGAGGTTCCTGCAGGGACTTGCTTCGGAGCTCCAGAGTTTTGTGACCTCTTCCGACCAGGAGTCTTATCAGAAGGTTCTAGTAGCAGCCAAGAGGCAGGAGCTGCTCGTGAACCAGAGGAGGGGGTCTATTGTTGGTGCTGGGAAGAGGCCTGTGGAACAGGCGAGAGCTGTGGTTAGAACTGGATTCAGGCCTAATCAGTCTGCTCAGTTTAAAAGGCCAGGAGGGCCTATTCTGAAGACTTGCCATTTCTGCGGCAAGCCTGGCCACGTCAAGGATCAGTGTCGGAAGTTTCTGGGCCAGTGTCTGGTTTGTGGTGATGCTTCCCATGTCGCGAAGGATTGTCGGCATGCGAATCAGCTGCGGAGGGCACCTGTCGCAGCACAGCCGTTGCAGCAGCGAGCGTCTGTTCCTGCTGGACGTGGAGCAGCACTTGTTCCACAGGGACAGGCTTTTCGACAGGCTGTTCCGCCGAGGAGGCAGGCTTTTCTGATGACCGCTGCGGAGAGCGAGGCTGTGGATGAGGTTATCGCATGTAATCCTCAATCTAGCTGTTACTTTCCTAGCTGGTTTTGATTGTTAGATCGTGTTGTTTGCTTGAACATGGTTGTTTGCTAGACTAGGGTTTGATTGTTAATTGCTTGGTTAGGTGTGGTTTTGGTTTGCACATTTCCTGCACGAGTCCTCTTTGACTCTGGTGCATCGATGTGCATTATTTCTCGGAGATTCGTGGAGAGGCATTCCTTGTTGACGTCCCCTCTTCCCAAGAGTTGGAATATTGTTACAGGGAATGGCGTGGTCTCGGTGCATCGTGGTTTCAATTCTTGCTCGTTGGTGGTCTGTGGACATGAGCTTTTCGCTGATTTCATTGTCCACGACATCATCAACTATGATGCAGTTCTTGGGATGGACTGGCTTGCGAGCTTCTATGCTACGATCGACTGTCGAAGGAAGAAGGTGGTGTTCAAGATTCCCGGACATCCAGTATTTGAGTTCAGTCGTGGTAGCAGTTCGCTTGGTCCTGTCAGATTTCGGGCCAGGCCGGTGGAGGCTGTGGTTATGCAGATGGAGTTGGAGTGGCCAGCTGTGGTGCGAGATTTTGGCGACGTCTTCCCCGAGGAGATGTCTGGTTTGCCACCTGATTGAGCCCTAGAATTTTCTATCGATCTTGTTCCAGGTGCGCAGCCGATTTCGAAGGCGCCGTATCGTATGGCACCCGCTGAATTGGAAGAGTTGAGGAAGCAGCTGGATGAGCTTTTACAGAAGGGTTATATTAATCCTAGCGTGTCTCCGTGGGGAGCACCGGTGTTGCTGGTAAAGAAGAAGGATGGTTCGCGTCGCATGTGCGTGGATTATCGGGAGTTGAATGCGGTGACCATCAAGAATAAATACCCGTTGCCTCGCATTGATGATATTTTTGATCAGCTTGGAGGTTCAAGGGTGTTTTCTAAATTGGATCTGAGGAATGGTTACCATCAGTTGAAGGTGAAGAAGGATGATGTTCCGAAGACAGCGTTCAGGACGAAGTATGGACACTATGAATTCGTGGTTATGCCTTTCGGCGTAACTAACGCGCCTGCAGTTTTCATGAATATGATGAACCTGATTTTCTACGACTTTTTGGATAAGTTTGTCGTTATCTTTATTGACGACATTCTGATCTATTCGAAGTCGGAGGAAGAGCATGCCTCGCACTTAAGGATGGTGTTGGAGATCTTGAGGAAGCATCGTTTGTATGCTAAGTTTTCGAAGTGCGAGTTTTGGCTGGATAGAGTTGCTTTTCTCGGGCATGTGGTGACTGGAGATGGTATTTCAGTGGATCCCGAGAAGATTCGGGCCATCAGGGAGTGGCCTGTTCCGTCGTCTGCGTCTGAGATTCGGAGTTTCCTTGGACTTGCTGGTTACTATCGACGATTCATTAAGGACTTTTCTCGTATTGCTGAGCCGATGACCAGGTTGACACGGAAGGATGTTGCTTTTGTTTGGTCGGGTGATTGTGAGAGTGCTTTTGGTATTCTGAAGGACAGGTTGACGACTGCCCCTATTCTTGTTGTGCCTGATCGCAGCGGTGGATTTGAGATCTTTTGCGATGCTTCTGACAAGGGTCTCGGTTGTGTGTTGCATCAGCACGGGCATGTTGTGGCGTATGCTTCTCGTCAGCTTAAGGTTCATGAGAAGAATTACCCGACGCATGATTTGGAGTTGGATGCCGTTGTGTTTGCTCTTAAGATTTGGAGGCACTTCCTGCTGAGTGAGAAAGTGAAGATTTTCACCGATCACAAAAGCTTGAAGTATATTTTCACTCAGAAGGAGCTCAACATGCGACAGCGTCGATGGTTGGAGCTTATGGCAGATTATGAGATTGATTTGCAGTTTCACCCTGGCAAGGTGAATGTGGTTCCAGATGCTTTGAGTAGGCTTCCAGCGGTGATGATTTTGACCTCGCAGTGGAGATTGCAGCAGGATTTTTGTGAGTCTAGCGTGGAGGTTGTTCTTCCTGGGGAGGATTCATCGTTGATGTATATGCAGGTACAATCGACGATCGTGGATCGGATTAAGGCTGGCCAGGCTGAGGATCCGAAGCTGATGAAGATTCGGGAGCAGGTGGAAGCCGGTCTGCGGACTGACTTTTTGATTCATGAGGATGGCTCGCTGAGGTTCGGAGCCAGGTTGTGTGTGCCAGCTGGGGATATCAGAGAGGAGTTGATGGTGGAGGCACACAGTTCGCCGTATTCTGTGCATCCTGGTGGCACCAAGATGTACCAGGATCTTCGTCTGAATTATTGGTGGCATGGTATAAAGAGGAGCGTGTCTCGGAGTGTAGCCAAGTGCTTGGTTTGCCAGCAAGTGAAGGCGGAGCATCAGCGTACGGCCGGGTTGCTACAACCGCTTCCGATTCCGGAGTGGAAATGGCAACACATCACTATGGATTTCGTGACTGGACTACCTCGGAGTCCGAAGCAGAATGACGCGATTTGGGTGATCGTAGATCGATTGACCAAATCTGCGCACTTTATTCCGTTCCAAGTGGGACAGTCCACTGAGGCGCTAGCGAGGAGATATATGGAGGTAAATTCTTTTACTCTCCGTTTTTATTTCCTTTTCCTAGTGTGGATAGTGATGTAACGTGAATCGTGCAGGAGGTCGTGCGACTTCATGGAGTCCCCGTGAGTATCGTGTCTGACAGAGACACGAGGTTCACATCTCAGTTCTGGCAGAGTTTGCAGAAGAGCTTGGGTACGCCTCTGAGTTTCAGCACGGTGTACCATCCGCAGACGGATGGCCAGTCCGAGAGGACGATTCAGATTTTGGAAGACATGCTGAGGGTGTGCATGTTGGATTTCAAGGGTTCGTGGGAGGACCATCTGCATTTGGTGGAGTTCTCTTACAACAACAGCTTCCAGGCGAGTATTGGCATGGCGCCTTTCGCCGCTCTTTATGGGAGGAAATGTCGATCGCCATTGAGTTGGGATGACGTTGGTGATCGGGAGCTGTTGGGACCTGAGATGATCGTGGAGGCCGTGGGTATCGTCAGGAATATTCGGGAGAGGTTGAGGATTGCTCATGACCGTTTTAAGCATTGGGCGGATGCTAAACGTCGTCCTTTGGAGTTTCAGCCAGGCGACCATGTGTTCTTGAAGATTTCCCCGAATCGCGGTGTGATTCGTTTTGGGAAGCGAGGGAAGTTGAGCCCGCGATACATTGGACCGTTTGACATTTTGGAGAGGGTTGGCGAGGTAGCGTATCGCTTGGCCTTGCTGCCATCTTTGGAAGGAGTTCACAATGTTTTCCATGTGTCGCATCTTCGTCGATACATTAGCGATCCATCTCATGCTGTGGATTTTTCGGAGATTACCGTTCGCCCCGATATGACGTATGACCAGCATCCAGTGCAGATTCTGGACATGCGTCAGAAATCGCTTCGGAACAAGATTGTCAATCTTGTGAGGGTGACGTGGCGACACGGCTCACCTGGAGATTCTACTTGGGAGAATGAGGATGAGATGCGAGAGCGTTTCCCACTTTTGTTTCCGGACTCGTGAGTATTTGGAAATTCCGAGGACGGAATTTTTCTTAAGTTGGGGAGGATGTAACGACTGCTTTTCATGTATCTGGATTTATTATAATATAATATATGTTTTGGTGAATTTTCTCCTCATGTGTGGTTTTCGTCTCCGTAGCTTTCATTTTCGATCGATTCGTCGTATTTTCTCGTTTCTTCCTTAGGATTGTCGATTTCGAAGTATGTCATTCGTGACGGACTTCATAACGGTCGTATCTTACTATTAGATCAAGCCTAGGAGTCTTAGGAATCGATCCCGGGGCCCCGCGCTCCGTATCGGAACTTTTGGTGCTCATTAGCCGGTATAAGAAGGGGCACCGACCGACTAGATGACGATCCAGTCGGTCGGCAATCCTTCTTGGACCGACTAGTTGGCTTTCTAAATTTCTCAGGAGTTACTGTTTATCGTTAGTCGGTCTAAGAACGTTGGTTGACCGACTAGGTTGCAAACTAGTCGGTCGGCAATGCTTCTTTAACCGACTAACACATCATCTAATTTTAGTATCAGTTACTGTTTACTCTTAGTCGGTCTAAGAACGTTCATCGACCGACTAGATACTAAACTAGTCGGTCAGTATTTGTTCATGGACCGACTAATTCTAAATCCTATTTTCGTTCAGAAGTTACTGTTTGCACTTAGTCGGTCTGCGTTGGTCGACCGACCGACTAGTTGCCAAACTAGTCGGTCAGTGGTTGCTCTTTGACCGACTAATCTGTGTAAAAACCCTAATTTCTGGGCAGCCGCCAGCCCAACCTATTTATACCCCTCCCAAACGTTTTCTTCTTCCTCCACTCGACCCAAAACCCTAAATTCTCCCCCATTGAGCCCCCATCTTCCTCCAAGCCCTATTCCTTCATCCCAAGCCCTAAATCCATCATCCAAACCATCCATCCACTCTATCTACCTCTCATCTTCCCCAAATTTCCATCAAATCCCCAAAATCCCCAAAACCCCTAATTCCCCAAACTTCTCCATTGGTTTCCAGATCTGGTCCTAGGGTTCTCCGGAGTGTTTCTTCCGCTTCCTCTCGGTAAGAAATCGATCTCTCGATGTTTTCATAACTTATTTGTATTTTTATGAAACCCTAATAAAATTTCATGTTGTTTGATGATTGTTTCCCCATAACAGCGATTTTCCCCCGTAGATTAGCATCCGCGAGACGAACCTTCGTGATCGTCATCCCCGGTGCTAGGCAAGTGAAACTTGCCACTTAGGGTTTAGGCCATGTTTTAGGCCACTTTGCTTGTTGTAGGCGTAAAAGAGGCTAGGCGACGAAATGATACTCGCCTAGGCGTAAATTGGGGGAACTAGCTTGACAACGAAGCTAGTACCGACATATGGCATGTTGCACAAGTACCATGTCATGTTTACTTTCCATTAACGGTACGCGAATTAATTGTCATGTCATTGCATTCTTTAAGTGCTTCTGTGATTGCGTAGCTTCGCTACAAATGCTTGTGTTCCTGGCTCGTGTTCCAGAAGCGGGCCATGTGTTGGTTGATAGCCAATGCCCGAATTGCTTGTTTCCGGCTAGGTGCACCCCTACGCCAAATGTTTAAGAATGCGAGCTCATGTGCGGGGCAACCCCGGCTCACTTGCTGAGCTCATGTGCGGGGACCCTGGCTCCATTACGTGTGGGTATTGGGGGTAAGAGTTAAGCGGCCAATCAACTGGGAGTCTGCCCGATCAGCAACTGCAGTGGTAAGGCGTAAACTCTGGGTTTTGGTGTAGTTGTTAAGCGGCCAATCAGCGAATATGAAACCATTCAGCTGTAAGGCGTAAACATCTACAAACAACGTGAATAGTGAATTGATTGAGATTGATAGTAGCTTGGCTACTCTTGTCTTGTCCCGATGATTGTTATCTTGTACAAATTGTCTTGCCATGTCTTGATTGTGCACTCATGTTATAACTGCCATGTCATGCATACCATAACTGCTAGGTTGCTAGTTGCCTTACTTTAGTTTCCTTGCCCAAGTCTTTTAGACTTGCTGACATGTGCCCCTTTACACTTTTGGGTGACACATGTTAGATCCTGAGCCTGAGTACATTGTTGAGGACGAGGTGTTTGCTGACGCCGAGCCCGAGCTTCTGTTCGACGGGGAGTACGTGGACACTGGGGACCAGTCCTAGTGTCTTCGTTGTGTTTTACTTTTGTTTAGATAGTTGTTTGTTATCGGTGCGTAGCACCTATACTTTGTTATGTCATTGCTTTTGTTGGCCTTGTTCTGGGCCTTTAGACTCTTTCTTTTAGCCTGGTGGCTTTTCTGGATGTTGGGCTTATTTTGGATATTGGACTTTATGAGATGTGAGATTTTATTTCAGTCTCTCCTTGTGTTATTATTGTTGTTCCGTTGTGGTTACAGGGACCTGCTTATGTTTTATTGACGCTTATCGGGTTTGGGGCTTCACAGCTCCACTCTCGTGCGGACCTCTTCACGTCTCGCCTCCATTTT
>CM061136.1:103868199-103913143 GCA_030789695.1 Scilla litardierei
AAATTTCGTATTTCTGAGTCGATAAAATTAGAAATGAATATATCTTTCATCTTTACGGGGTTTGGTCCCCTCTCGATAATGAAATGGTCTGTTTCCCCAAGAAGAGAGAGGTTAGGGTATATTCAAAGACCTTTCAACATGGACTTCGCTTTCCTCTTCATATCCTTTTATTCTTGAAGTTTTGAATTTCTTTGAACTCTCCCTCTGTCAATTGTTGCCAAATTCCATTTCGTCCTTGGTCCGCTTTTTATGCTTAGCTTGCTAAATCGAGTGAAGCTGACCTTACCACTTTTCAATTTTTTTCTTCCAAGTGAAGCTTGCTCCTCATGGCGTGTGGTATTATATCACTGCCATTGGAAGAATAGTTTTGTCTTCATTACCTTCCCAATGGATGCGACCTTCCTGACCCCTTGGGATCGTCTTGGCCCTTCAGCGTCAATAGAATTGGACCTTTCCAAGGCAAAATCCGACTCTACCAACCGAAGATAGGTTGATTAACGACTTGTTGAATGACCAAATGTAGAAGAGCGTCCTGTGGGCTCCGTGTAAGTTCAACTTTTAGATTTTGTCCTTATATTTGCTCATTCTCATCATCTTTCTTTTTGCAGAGATGGTTGGGTAGGAATTCAACATGACTCGCGAGATGCAAGAGCTCCTCTGCCTCAGGCTGAAGCAGTTTGCTGGCAGCTCATCTTGTCATCCGTTAACTCTTCTGGTAACGAAGGAGCAGAGATTGATTCAACCCATTGGGAGATTGGTCAAGGTTGATGATAAGGAGATAAGGTATGCAAATTTTAAGATTCAAATCAAATTCAATGAGTCCTAGTAGATCTAGGAGAATCAAATTTCATGGAGGGATGATGAGATAAAGAGATCTAAATTGAAGATTTAAATTGAATTCAAAAGAGTCATATTTATTCAATGATTGATCAAGTTAATTGAACCAATGAGATAAATTGATTGGTCATCAATTTTGAAAGATTCTTAGTGAATCTATGAGAATCAAAGTCAAATCAATTTAACTTAAGGTTTTATCTTTAATATGAGAGCAAAGAAGTTGTGATTGGAATAAAATTCTTAGTCCAAAGCAATATATCTCTCTCCTAGCCCACAATGAAACCCCCCCAAAGACAAGAGAAATCAAGCACAAGGCCGGCCCTAGGCATCTCTCTTCACCATCTTGGCCGAGCAAGTCTCTCCATTCATTAAGACCTATCTTCTTCCCAAGCAAGCAATGCAAAGCATCATCAACCTCAAAGCCTAAGATCCTCTCAAGACACAAGTCAAAGATCTTGAAAATTTTCTTCTCAAGAGCGGCCAAATCTGTCCTCTCTTATTTTCTATTGAAGAGAACGAGCTCACGATTCCAACAGATATATTTTCGGATTTTTCTGAGCTCGGGGCTATTTACTACAATTTCTGGAAGACGGAGCATCTGATTTCTTTGTGCACTGTCCTCATTCACTCATGCAGTGCCAGAGACCTTCGTTGACCCATTAACCCCCAGAGCCATGGTCCTTGCTAATGCAAAATCATAGAGCCAACATCAAGCTGCTATGCATACAAAACACTACCACACTTATTTGTGCGGCCAACTTTGAAGAGCCATATCTTTTGATCTAGGCATCGGATTGAGACACTGTTTGTGTCAGCACGAAGCTGACGATGAAAACGACGACAAAGACTATCTAAGCATCACAAATTGATCACTCTAAAATATTTATCTTATTATTATTTGTGATAGTGTTGGTAGATCTTTGTATTAGGTTTTAGTTTCGTTTTTGTGGTTCTTTTTGGGCTCTTGACTGGTTGGGGATAGTCAAGAGTAAGTATTTGCTTGAATAGTAGTGGTTGAAAATTTAGAGAGTGAGATATAAACTTGGTGAGCTGAGTGTTGGAGCACGAAGTTCCGGGTGTTTGTATCTTGAGATTATTATATTAGTGATTACTTTGGGGCTAGACGTAGGTCATTGGGGTGACCGAACCATGATAAATACTGTGTGCACTCTATGTTTTGCTTCCGCTTTATTTTCTATGTGCCATATTTGCTCTGTGCCTGCCTGATTGAGTTGACATAATTTTGATATTCGTGAAAATTGTTTATAATTCTATTCACCCCCTGTTAAGGCTAAAATTGATCAGAAAATTGATCAGACAGTTGTCAAGCTGACGCAAACTCTTGATGCTGAGTCGGAGCCTCGTCAACAGATGGAGTGGGACCTCAGTGGGAAGAACCTGGGTCGAGTGTTGGTAGCTAATGATGGTACGATGCTTAATCAACCTTTGAGCAACTGATGTGTCGATTGTTCGAGGCTAGAAAGCTCGATGACGACCCTCGACGCTGGATGATGACCGTCGATCTACACCACAGGGACACGTTAGGCGGTTCGGATATAGGTTCCTATCCAAATCCCCTCTGATGCTTAAGTTAGTATGTTAAATTAAGGAAGAGAGTGAGCTTGGTCCTGCTGAGATCGACCCACAGAGGTTCGTCCCATGACTGGCGGTGCAAGCTCGAAAGTTTAAGAAATATCAGCGAGAAAGTAGAGGTCTATGTCTTAGACCTCGTACCTTGGAGATGGGACCCGTCCTTCAATTTATAGGCATTCAGGGTCCCTTTGGAGACGTTGGAGTGATAACGACCACATATAATGGGGCCACGATCTCTCTCTTTTAATATGAGTAAATGTTGTACATGTTCCCGTGAATTACGAGCCCGCCTTTAATCCCACGTTCGAGTGAGGTGGACTCAACGGTCAACTGGCCATTGGGCTTTGACTGAGTCGATATTGGGCTTCTTTTGTAGGCTGATCGCTCCTTATTTTACACCTTTTTTCTGCATGTTTTCATGACATTTTGATCGCTCAAATTGCATTTTCCACGATTATTCGACGATATCGTGTTGCTTTTCACTATTTCTCGTTTTTGTCGTATTTCAGGAGATATGGAGCGATCTGAAGCAAAAATGAGATCAATGGACTTTCACGCACTTCAGAGCATCACCCACAGCTCAGTTGAGGAGTTAGCAACGCTAGAGGATGAGTGGAAGAAGAAAGAGATGAAGAGAATCGATGAGGAGGCGAGGAGGAGAAGAAAAGAAGACAGATACAGCCCACTCGACCGAGCAGACTGCTTACTCGGCCGAGTGAGAAGCTGTACTTGGCCGAGTAAAACGGATACGCACAGCAAAATTTCAAAGTTTCCTCGGCCGAGCAAGGAAGTCTACTCGGCCGAGTGAGAAAGCTCACTTGCCTGAGTAGAATAGGGATTTTCAACCGAGAAAGGGCCAAGTTACTGGAAAATTTTGAGAAGCCTACTCGGCCGAGTACGATTGCTTACTCGGCCGAGTAAAGAAGCCTACTCGTCCGAGTCAGTCAAAGAGACAGACCCCCGAAACTCCCAGATTCTCTGTTATATTATTGGGTTTGTCACTCGACCGAGTGACATTGTTACTCGGCCGAGTGACGCATTCTGACTGCTACACAGATTGCGATTTTTGGGCTGCACAGGGGCAATTCTGTCAGGATTTTTTGGACGATTTTGGCTTGTATTTAAACCTAGTTTTTTCCCTAGTTTTAGGAGAGACTTCTATTATTTTTTGACGGCTATTCTTTTGTGAAATCTCAGTTGGAGATCATAGGCGACAATTTTGGTTTGTTCTTTCTTGCTAAAAACTTATTTTTATGAATTGTCTCTTCTCTATGATGAATTGTGCTATGATCTATTGCTTTAATTCTGAGATTTTCATCATGATTTGTGAGTAGTTTCTTCGTTCTAGGGCATGTGGATGAACCCTATGGACCCGATCTTTTGAATTGTGATGAATGAATAGAATCGTTGCTAGTATTGAGGAAAGGTTAGGTTTTGATTGATTTATTGCAAGTAGCTAGGAATTTCTATCGATTGGGATTTGCAAGATATTGGATCCCAATTGATGGGAAGGCCTAGACATTCGACTTAGGGTTATAATCGAAATTCTCTAGATTTGGTTTGCAAGAGATTGGACCAAAGCTAGGATTTTTATTATAAATCTATACTAATATTCGTTTGCAAGAGATTGGACGAATACGAACTATCATAACCTAGATCGTAGCTAGATTTTGTACGAGAGTGGGCTCGAGTTGCAACTGGACGATGATGTCGATCTTCACGCTAGTTGCTTAGGTTAGGGGTTGCACGAGACTGGGCCCTAATTTAGTTTGTTATAGACCGGTGTTGCGGGGTGGAACTCGCGTACAATGAATTTGTATTAGGGGGAACCAAGGACACAGAGGTTATGTTAAGGAAGGGATTAGGGTAGGCTATTGGACAGGTGATTAGAGGGGTGATGAAGCTAAGCTTGTCGTTGGAGCAGACCACGGAATCGAATCCGGTAGGATGCAGAGAAGGGGCCGAACTGCCTAGGTTGAGGGTGAGCACGACTAGTGATGACGAGCTAACCTGCGCAAGGAGAAACTCATCAGAAAGGCCGGGTTGGGGTCCAACCCTTAGCCTCTCCGATGCCTAAGTCAGTAATAGGACTTAAAGCGGGGGCTAGGCACGCAGGTCGGACTGAGGGTGAGTCGACCGTACGTGACGAGCTATGAGTGGAAGAACAAAGATGTGGACGACCTTTGCTCTTGTGTGTGAGTAAGGAGATTGAGAGTGAATTTTCTCCCCCCTTTTCACCGCAAGAAGTGAGGGGGTACTTATACCTGATGGGAGGCGGTTCGGTAGGGCTGACCTGGCATGCTGACCCGACGTGCTGAGCTGGCCCTGCTGACAGCGGAAGCTTCAGACGAGGATGTTAGGATCAAGAGTGCCTGTCACGCTTTTGTCAAACGGTGCATCGGTCCGGGGTGCTTTTGTCAGGGTGTCAGGGTGTCAGGGCCGAAAGCATTAAGTGTCAGGGGGTGCAGCGGCCAGTGGGTGCTTTGTCAGATGGTCGGGCGGCGATAGTGTCAGTAGCGTCTTTGTACTAGGTTGTTTGTCGTGTCCAATGTGCCAAAGAACAGTCCCATAGCTCGTCCCCGTTAGCTAGGCCCCCTTAGCTCGGCCACGTAGCTCGGCCCCTAGCTCACCAGAGGTCGTCACTGGCTATCAGCGGCCGAGGCGAAGGGTGCCCTTCCCATAGTCGCGTCGGACTCTAGAATGGACAGGCACCCTGTGGCCCTCTATCATTCGGGTGTGGAGCGCCTTGTCGCTGGGTCGGCCGTCCTTCCAGAGGGAGGGACGAGCCGGCGGGGTATTTAGGCGGTCTGGGATGGAAGGTCGGACTATCACGATCTTTAGGTCGTAACAATTGCCCTCGTCATCCGGGCTCGAGTTGGAAGCCCGGCTCGACGCAGATGACGTAACACCTTCCCTCCTGGGAATAGCACGTTGGGTCTACCTACCCCGGAGTCTTTACTTGAGGGGAGAACGAGCGCGTAGCTCGACCCGTGCCCTTCTCTGGTTTGGGTGGCGGGGACAGATCCTGCCCCGGAGTCTTCGTAGGGGGGAGGGAGTCGTAGCTCGGCCGTGCCCTTTTTCTCCAGTTTGGGAGGCGACGAGCTTGCCTCGGAGGTCTTCACTTGATCATCGTAGCTTAGCCGTGCCCTTTTTGTCCAGTTTGGGAGGCGACGCGTTTTAGGCTTGCCTCGGAGGTCTTAACTTGATCGCGGGTACAGAGCGGCCAAAGTCTCCCCCGCGTTTTTCCCCTCCAGTTTGGGTGGCGAGCTGACGAGCTACCCCAGAGGTCCGGAAGATAGCGGGTACAGAGTGGCCAAAGCCTCCCCCGCGTTTTCCCCTCCAGTTTGGGTGGCGAGCTGACGAGCTGCCCCCGAGGTCTGTAAGATAGCAGGTACAGAGTGGCCAAAGCCTCCCCCGCATTTTGCCCCTCCAGTTTGGGTGGCGAGCTGACGAGCTGCCCTGGAGGTCTTCACTTGATCGCGGGTACAGAGCGGCCAAAGCCTCCCCCGCGTTTTTCCCTCCAGTTTGGGTGGCGACCTGACGAGCTGCCCTAGAGGTCTTCAAGATCGCGGGTACAGAGTGGCCAAAGCCTCCCCCGCATTTTGCCCCTCCAGTTTGGGTGGCGAGCTGATGAGCTGCCCTGGAGGTCTTCACTTGATCGTGGGTACAGAGCGGCCAAAGCCTCCCCCGTGTTTTTCCCCTCCAGTTTGGGTGGCGAGCTGACGAGCTGCCCCAGAGGTCCGAAAGATAGCGGGTACAGAGTGGCCAAAGCCTCCCCCGCATTTTCCCCTCCAGTTTGGATGACGAGCTGACGTGCTGCCCCAGAGGTCTGTAAGATAGCGAGTACAGAGTGGCCAAAGCCTCCCCCACATTTTGCCCCTCCAGTTTAGGTGGTGAGCTGACGAGCTGCCCTGGATGTCTGCAAGATAGCAGGTACAGAGTGGCCAAAGCCTCCCCCGCATTTTGCCCCTCCAGTTTGGGTGGCGAGCTGACGAGCTGCCCTGTAGGTCTTCAAGATCGCGGGTACAGAGTGGCCAAAGCCTCCCCCGCATTTTGCCCCTCCAGTTTGGGTGGCGAGCTGATGAGCTGCCCTGGAGGTCTTCACTTGATCATGGGTACAGAGTGGCCAAAGCCTCCCCGGTGTTTTTCCCCTCCAGTTTGGGTGGCGAGCTGACGAGCTGCCCCAGAGGTCTGCAAGATAGCGGGTACATAGTGGCCAAAGCCTCCCCCGCATTTTGCCCCTCCAGTTTGGGTGGCGAGCTGACGAGCTGCCCTGGAGGTCTGCAAAATAGCGGTTACAGAGTGGCCAAAGCCTCCCCCGCGTTTTTCCCCTCCAGTTTGGGTGGCGAGCTGACGAGCTGCCCTGGAGGACTTCAAGTTCACGGGTATAGAGTGGCCAAATCCTCTCCCGTATTTCCCCCTCCAGTTTGGGTGGCAAGCTGACGAGCTGCCCTGGAGGTCTTCACTTGATCGCGGGTACAGAGTGGCCAAAGCCTCCCCCGCGTTTTCCCCTCCAGTTTGGGTGGCGAGCTGACGAGCTGCCCCAGAGGTCTGCAAGATAGCGGGTACAGAGTGGCCAAAGCCTCCCCCGCATTTTGCCCCTCCAGTTTGGGTGGCGAGCTGACGAGCTGCCCTGGAGGTCTACAAGATAGCGGGTACAGAGTGGCCAAAGCCTCCCCCGCATTTTGCCCCTCCAGTTTGGGTGGTGAGCTGACGAGCTGCCCTGGAGGTCTTCAAGATAGCGGGTACAGAGTGGCCAAAGCCTCCCCCGTATTTTGCCCCTCCAGTTTGAGAGGCGAGCTGAAGAGCTGCCCTGGAGGTCTTCCATTGATCGCGGGTAAAGAGCGGCCAAAGCCTCCCCCGCGTTTTTCCCCTCCAGTTTGGGCGACGAGCTGATGAGCTGCCCCAGAGGTCTGCAAGATAGCAGGTACAGAGTGGCCAAAGCCTCCCCAGCATTTTACCCCTCCAGTTTGGGTGGCGAGCTGACGAGCTGCCATGGAGGCAAGATGTACAGAGTGGTCAAAGCCTCCCCCGCATTTTGCCCCTCCAGTTTGGGTGGCGGAGGTCTGTAAGATAGCGGATACAGAGTGGCCAAAGCCTCCCCCGCATTTTGCCCCTCCAGTTTGGGTGGCGAGCTGACGAGCTAACATGGAGGACTTCAAGATCACGGGTACAGAGTGGCCAAAGCCTCCCCCGCATTTCCCCCTCCAGTTTGGGTGGCGAGCTGACGAGCTTCCCTGGAGGTCTTCACTTGATCGCGGGTACAGAGTGGCCAAAGCCTCCCCCGTGTTTTTTCCCTCCAGTTTGGGTGGCGAGCTGACGAGCTGCCCCAGAGGTCTGCAAGATAGCGGGTACAGAGTGGCCAAAGCCTCCCCCGCATTTTGCCCCTCCAGTTTGGGTGGCGAGCTGTGAGCTGCCCTGGAGGTCTTCAAGATCGCGGGTACAGAGTGGCCAAAGCCTCCCCCGCATTTTGCCCCTCCAGTTTGAGTGGCGAGCTGATGAGCTGCCCTGGAGGTCTTCACTTGATCGCGGGTACAGAGCGGGCAAAGCCTCCCCCGCGTTTTCCCCTCCAGTTTGGGTGGCGAGCTGATGAGCTGCCCCAGAGGTCTACAAGATAGCGGGTACAGAGTGGCCAAAGCCTCCCCCGCATTTTACTCCTCCAGTTTGGTTGGCGAGCTGACGAGCTGCCCTGGAGGTCTGCAAGATAGCGGGTACAGAGTGGCCAAAGCCTCCCCCGCATTTTGCCCCTCCAGTTTGGGTGACGAGCTGACGAGCTGCCCTGGAGGACTTCAAGATCGCGGGTACAGAGTGGCCAAAGCCTCCCCTGCATTTCCCCCTCCAGTTTGGGTGGCGAGCTGACGAGCTGCCCTGGAGGTCTTCACTTGATCGTGGGTACAGAGTGGCCAAAGCCTCCCTCGCGTTTTTCCCCTCCAGTTTGGGTGGCGAGCTGACGAGCTGCCCCAGAGGTCTGTAAGATAGAGGGTACAGAGTGGCCAAAGCCTCCCCCATATTTTGCCCCTCCAGTTTAGGTGGCGAGCTGACGAGCTGCCCTAGAGGTCTGCAAGATAGCGGGTACAGAGTGGCCAGAGCCTCCCCCGCATTTTGCCCCTCCAGTTTGGGCGGCGAGCTGACGAGCTGCCCTGGAGGTCTTCAAGATCGCGGGTACAGAGTGGCCAAAGCCTCCCCCGCATTTCCCCCTCCAGTTTGGGTGGCGAGCTGACGAGCTACTCTGGAGGTCTGCAAGATAGCGGGTACAGTGTGGCCAAAGCCTCCCCCGCGTTTTTCCCTCCAGTTTGGGTGGCGAGCTGACGAGCTGCCCCGGGGGTCTTCAAGATCACCGGGTTGGGGTCCAACCCGTAGTCAGGGTCTCGGTGATTGGTATGGGATTTGACATGGGTGTGACCCTTCGTTCCCACAGAGGGCGCTAATTGTTGCGGGGTGGAACTCGCGTACAATGAATTTGTATTAGGGGGAACCAAGGGCACGGTGGTTATGTTAAGGAAGGGATTAGGGTAGGCTATTGGACAGGTGATTAGATGGGTGATGAAGCTAAGATTGTCGTTGGAGCTGACCACAGAATGGAATCTGGCAGGATGCAGAGAAGGGACCGAACTGCCTAGGTTGAGGGCGAGCACGACTGGTGATGACGAGCTAACCTGCGCAAGGAGAAACTCGTCAGAAAGGCCGGGTTGGGGTCCAACCCTTAGCCTCTCCGATGCCTAAGTCAGTAATAGGACTTAAAGCGGGGGCTAGGCACGCAGGTCGGACTGAGGGTGAGTCGACCGTACGTGACGAGCTATGAGTGGAAGAACAAAGATGTGGATGACCTTTGCTCTTGTGTGTGAGTAAGGAGATTGAGAGTGAATTTTCTCCCCCCTTTTCACCGCAAGAAGTGAGGGGGTACTTATACCTGATGGGAGGCGGTTCGGTAGGGCTGACCTGGCATGCTGACCCGACGTGCAGAGCTGGCCCTGCTGTCAGCGGAAGCTTCAGACGAGGATGTCAGGAACAGGAGTGCCTGTCACGCTTTTGTCAGACGGTGCATCGGTCCGGGGTGCTTTTGTCAGGGTGTCAGGGCGTCAGGGCCGAAAGCATTAAGTGTCAGGGGTCGCAGCGGCCAGTGGGTGCTTTGTCAGATGGTCGGGCGGCGATAGTGTCAGTAGCGTCCTTGTACTAGGTTGTTTGTCGTGTCTAATGTGCCAAAGAACAGTCCCATAGCTCGTCCCCCTTAGCTCGGCCCCCCTTAGCTCGGCCACGTAGCTCGGCCCCCGTAGCTCACCAGAGGTCGTCACTGGCTATCAGCGGCCGAGGCGGAGGGCGCCCTTCCCATAGTCGCGTCGGACTCTAGAATGGACAGGCGCCCTGTGGCCCTCTATCGTTCGGGTGTGGAGTGCCTTGTCGCTGGATCGGCCGTCCTTCCAGAGGGAGGGATGAGCCAGCGGGGTATTTAGGCGGTCTGGGATGGAAGGTCGGACTATCACGATCTTTAGGTCGTAACAACCGGCAATAGCGAGAGAGCGTGAGCTTGGTTCTACATTAAGTTGCAACTAATTCACCTACATTCAAGCTTTGCAACATTTATATTCATAATTCACAAGGATAAGAGACGGTCCGTAGTGTGGATTTCCTATCCCTAGACGTTTTATTATATTGATATTCACTTGCTATTTGAATGATTGTGACATTACCATCAATACTATTCTTATTCCATCGATAGCTTGGTAATCAAAGTGGGATACTGTCAATTGTCCTCCCTGAGTTCGATACCCGCTTGCAACAACGCCGTGCGCTTGCGGTAAATTACAGTCGTTTTTCGGGTGTTTATCCGGGCGCGATCAATTTTTTGGTGCCGTTTCCGGGGAGGCGAAGGCATTTTATTTTCTTTACTTAGTTATTTCTTTTTTCTTTTATTATTTTTATCTTTTCATTCCTCTATTGTGCTAACGATTCCATCAAGACTCTCTTTTTCTGTGCATGTATACGAGATCAAAGGCGCATCAAGATGACATATTATTTGATCCTGAGATCGAGCGTACGACAAGGAGGCGTAGGGCCAAGAGGAGACTTGCTATAGAGGACATTCATATGAACTGACCGGAGACACCGGAGGAGTTAGCGGCACGCATGGCTAGGCTTGTTTCTATCAGAGTTAAGCTACAGCCTAAGATTACTTCTACTACCTCGTCTATTGTGATGCCGGAGTTGGCGACGGACAAGAACTTCAAGCTCAAGATGGGACTCATGGTTTTGATGCAACAAGACCCATTTCATAGAAACTCCCACGAGAATCCACACTACCACCTACAGTTGTTCTTGTCCAAGTGCACTACTTTTAAGATGACTGGTGTACCGGCCGAGGCTATCCGACTGTGCCTCTTTCCATTTACTCTTCAGGACAAAGCATTATATTGGTTGAGGACCCAAGCGGATGGGATCTTTACCACATGGGATGAGTTGGCGATCGCATTAACAAATTCTACCCACCATCTAAGACTGTCAAGATAAGGAGTGCGCTCATGTCCTTTAAGCAAGGACCTCAGGAAACCCTATTTGAGGCATGGGAGCACTTCAAAGATCTCCAACACCAATGCCCCCATCATAGTATTGAAGCATGAGAGCTTGTGCGTAGCTTTTACAATGGATTGCAACCAGGCACCAAGCAAATCATATATGCAACCGCTAATGGAGCCATATTATCTAAGACACCGGATGATGCTACGGCCCTACTTAAAGAGATGGCCTCTAATAACCAACAATGGGGTGACGAGAGAGAGGACATTCTACATCCTTCTTGAAGCCTACAAGTAATTATGAGGCAAAGGCCGTAGCGGAGCTCTCTACGAAGTTTGATTCTCTCCACAAGGTCGTGAAGAGATTGGAGAAGTTGATAAGTGATCCGCATGGAACCCCCACCACATCTACACCTGGAGGAAGTACGGGTGATTGGCAAGACCAAGCCCATGTCATGTATGTTGGAGGAGAGCACGGAGAGGGAGCTATAGAGCAAGTCCAATACGTTGCGGGAAACACCGGTTATTGGGCAAACACGGCCACGAGAAACCATCCGGGATTATCATATGCAAATAATGATGGAGCCTTAAACCCACAACCGCAACAACCTCAAGCTCGGCCTCCACAACAATCGCAATATAAACCGAGAGGGCCTCAACAACAAAACTTTCAACCAAGGCAACAAGCGGGACCGTATAGACACCCGTGGTATAATCAAGGGTGGAGAGAATCTAATCCACCACAAGCACCACCGAGGTCCGACCATGAAGCGAGGGTTGAAGAATTCATGGCGGAGCAAAAGAAAGTAAATGCTAGATTGACCACTCAACAAGACTCTCTCAACAACGTCGTGGCACAGTTATCGGAGCAACTAGTATTGCTCAACAAAAATACTCAACAATTACCGGCTCAACCGGAGCCAAACCCACGTAGCAATATGTTGAGTATTGGTGTTTCATACCAATCTTATTTTGATGATGATCATAACATTATGTAGTTACTAATGAATCTCATGTTTTAGTCTCTCAGTTTATTTCAAGCATATCTTTCTTGGAGACTAATCACTTGGTGTAAGGATGGACATCATGTGAAGAATGGCCATAGTTTGGACTCAAGGAGTGCCAAAGCTTGGATATGGTGGAGAGCACTCAAGGCATCAAGATTGAAGACTTAGAATATTTGAGAAGCATTGTAATCCATGTAATTTACATTATTTCTTTCTCTCTCTTTTGAGTCTAGGATATTGTAATGCATTGTTAGATGGTTTACTTATCATGCATATGCATTTAACCATCTTAGTGAACCTTAGGATTATCATAGAATCCAACCCAATAGGTTCACTCTGTCCAAAGACTCATTTGGAGTCTCTGGCTTTCCTTCAGTCACCTGATGAGGGAAACACAGCTGACTGGGTGATTTCCAGTCGCCTGTAGATCCTTCTACAGTTGCCTGATTTGCACAGCTCAAGTCAACATATCATTTGACTCAAACTTGAGCTTTATGCACAGTCGCCTGACGATCAGTTTACAGTCGCCTGTATATTTACAATCGCCTGGGAATTGGCCAATAGTCGCATATCTAGCGTAAGTGCAATCACTGCATCTCTCTGTCTTCTCTCCATTTTATACTGCAGACGACTGATGAAGAATGTACAGTCGCCTGACTATTTGACAGTCGACTGTAATATTAACATCAGTCGCCTGTGCGAAGAATTAGAGAAAGAGTGCAGCTCTCTGTTTCGTTCCATCCCCTGCAGTAGTCGTCTGCTGAAGATTTAACAGGTGCCTGTCCTTTTTATCATTCGACTGTATTGACTTCGTCAGTCGACTGTCCTGGCTCAGATTATAGCTGTTGGATATTTTCTAGCCGTTGATCAGTCGACTGTCTTTTGATCAACATTCGACTGTTCCTGTCGTTTTCACCCAGTTTCTAGCCGTTACAGATTTGTTCATTTGGCTGTTTCTTTGGGTTTTTGGGCTTGATATAGGATTCCTGTATATATGAGTGTGCTGCCATCACTTGAGAACTCTTGACAACACTTGATAACTCTTGATTCTATAGAAAATCTCAAGAGATCAATAAGCTACTCTCAAGCTCCCTCATTTCTCTCTATTGAGCACTCATCTCTCTTCATGCATTGAAGTCCAGCTCAAGGGAAATCATCCAAGTGCTTTCAAGCATATTCCAACACTTGGAGATCCTCTTCCATGCCTTGCATTCATTCATGAGTAAGCATCTCAAGGCATAGGTGAGAGTATTTACTTTACTTAGTGTAATTTGTCGTCATATTTCTCTTTGTGGGAGTAGGATACTCTCTCTGTGGGAGTTTCTCTCTTTGTGGGAGGTTGTCTCTTTGTGGGACTAGGGAATTCTCTTTGTGGGAATTAACTCTCTTTGTGGGAGTTCTAGTGTCCTAGTGTAAGGCTAACCCTAATTTTCTGAGTGGGCGTTAGTGATTCTCTGTGTGGGAGTCTTGATCCTCGTGTAGGATTGGTTGGGTCCTTGTGTATGGCATAAATCCTCTGTGTGGGGTATCTCCTTGTGAGATTTGTATTCACTTCTCTGTGTGGGATTATAGTGAATATTGGTGTGGCTGGATGTACCCAAGTTTGGTGAATCAGAGTAAAACTTTGTGTTTGCGTTTGGATTGATTGTGCCTTTTAATTCCTCTTGAATTTATAATTCCGCATTTGCAAGTTAAATTTTAATTGGACAATTTTATTGCCATTACACTATTCACCCCCCTAGTGTGTGTTGCTAGTATCGCAAGGGTTAGATGATCCCTACAATTGGTATCAGAGCGAGGTTAAAGCATACTGCAATGATGGCATTCAACGCTACATCCGCGTCTCATGAAGAAGGTCACTCAACCGTTCGACTCCCGCTCTTCAACGGAACCAACTTCCCGAGTTGGAAGATCAGAATGATGATCTACATGGAGGGTCAATACCTATGGGACATCACGGAGGTGAAATTTGAGAAGCCCACTACTCCTGCGGCTTCAAGGACAAAGGCGGAGAAGGACTCAATCAAATTCAATGCGAGAGGTATAAATGCATTACATTGCGCTCTCTCTGCTAATGAGTTCAACCGCATCTCCATGTGCAAAACGGCAAATGATATTTGGCACACCTTGGAGATTTGTTATGAAGGGACAACAAAGGTAAAGAAATTTAAACAAACTGTGTTTAGATCTAAAAATGACATGTTTAAGATGCTGGAAGGTGAAAGCATTTTAGAAGTGTTCACAAGGTTCACCGATATCGTGAACGTTTTGGAGGGACTCGGGAAGTTGATTTCCCAAGAGGATCGTGAAGAGAAGATCCTTGAGTCTCTCACACCTCGTTGGGAGTCGAAGGCCAACGGAATTTTGGAGTCGTATGACACGTTCAAATATACCGTTAAGGAGTGCATTGGAAATCTCATGGCGTATGAAGTGAAGCTTCAACACAAGAAGGAGATTCAACCAACAAAGCCCGAGAAGCTAGAGAAGAAGATGCAAGTGGAGAAGAAATTGAGGAGCTTGCCGAGTAATTCAAAGTATTCCTCAAATGCGGGACCGTATAGACCCCAGTGGTATAATCAAGGGTGAAGAAGAGTTGGATGCTTGGCTTGACGCATACAATTATTATGAGGATTCGTGCCTCATGGCTATGAAGGAGAAGTCGTCATCACGCTCTTGCAAGGATGATGATGATGATGTTGAGATCGAGGAGGAAAAGATCTCATACGAGGAGCTCAAGATCAATTTTGACTTGGTCTCCGAAAAGACTAGTAAGTACATCAACTCTTACAATAGATTAAAAGAAAAATATAAGATTGCTAAGAGTAGATTGCATGAACTAGTTATTGCCAGTGTAATTCATGATGAAAGGCATGTATATGACACTTGTGAGAGAGACACACTTCTCTCTTAAGTTAAGGAATTGAGCTTTTCTAATGAAAATCTCGTTGCTCAAAACCTTAGCTTAGATGCTCACATTCAACAACTTACGTTGAAATGTGAAGAGGAATCCCGGAAGCTCATAAGCTTTGTGTATTCTAGGGATTCACTCCACGATTTGTTGGAAAAACAACATCTGGCAAATCATAGAAAAGGTTTAGGTTATATTCAAAATGTGGTTCCCAAACCCACCTATAATTCCTCTTATAGTGCAAATACAAGAAATGTTGATAAAGCACCTAAGAAGAATCACCATGCTTTCTTGTACAACAAGAACACCAACAAGAAGCATGTAGATCATGAGGTAATGAGGAAGAATGAAAAATCTTCATTTTTTGCTAAGAAGCAAAATCCTCATTCTATGCATGCTAAGAAATTTGTTTCTACACCTAAGCATGCCACATCCTTCCCTCTTGCAAAGGCAAAACACTTGCCTAGGAAATCCTTGAGATTATGGATTCCCACTAAAGTTAGTGTGCAAGAGAGAGATAATTACATCAACTCTCTAGTTAGGGATATGATCACCTCGTATGATTACGATAGGAAATCAAACACATCTTGGGTTTGGTTACCTAATGTTTAGGTTCCTCACACATATGCATATTGCATGGGTATTGTGCTTCTATGTTTATTTTAAGCATACCCATTGATTGTGTGTATTTCATGATTTTGAAAATATTTTCAAATTTATTTCTTTTCATGAAAATGGGGACCTTGGGGTTTATTGACATGCAAGCATTTTTGATCCATGTGTATGTCAATGGGGAGTTAATATATTATGTATTTAAATTATTTTAAGACATATTTTAACTCTCATTTCGGAGGTTATTTGAGATCATTATTTACAGTTGGTTATTTTGGGTATCAAACCAAACCTCTTATTTATTGCCAACATGTTTCATGTTTCGTTGTTTTTGGCAATATTCTTTGTGTATCTTTGAAGCTTGATTTTTCCATATCTATTGCTTTGATACACTTTAGGCCCATGGCTCCATTAATTATGGTATTAGATCCTAGAAGTCAAAAGTTGACCATTTCTATGATCTAGGTGGAGCATGGGATAGTGAATTGATACCCACTAAATTTTTTAAATTTGGTATCATACATATCTTTCTTTTCTTGCATATTGTCACATCTTGGTTAAGATGTCAAAGGGGGATATTTTTGATGTCCACCTTTTTGACGATGTCAAGGGGGAGAGATATATGCATTATGTAATCATATCTATAGGGGGAGAGATATATACATATGCATATGGGGAGAGATATCTCTATAGGGAGAGATATATGGGATTAGATAAACCATTCTTGTTTGCATGCTTTTATTCTTTACAATTGGTTTATGTAATCCATGCCTATTATATGCCACCATGTTTTTAATTGGTATTTTGAGTATTTACCATTGTGTAGCTCATTATGTAATTGGTGCATATAAGTAGTGGGAGATCATTAGCATTGTGCTTTAATTCTTTATGATTTACATAATGTGTGTCATCATCAAAAAGGGGGAGATTGTTGAGTATTGGTATTTCATATCAATCTTATTTTGATGATGATCACAACATTATGTTGTTACTAATGAATCTCATGTTTTAGTCTCTCAGTTTATTTCAAGGGATATCTTTCTTGAAGACTAATCACTTGGTGTAAGGATGGACATCATATGAAGAAGGGCCATAGTTTGGACTCAAGGAGTGCCAAAGCTTGGAGATGGTGGACAGCACTCAAGGCATCAAGATTGAAGACTTAAAATCTTTGAGAAGCATTGTAATCCATGTAATTTACATTATTGCTTTCTCTCTCTTTTGAGTCTAGGTTATTGTAATGCCTTGTTAGATGGTTTACTTATCATGTATATGCATTTAACCATCTTAATGAACCTTAGGATTATCATAGAATCCAACCCAATAGGTTCACTCTGTCCAAAGACTCATTTGGAGTCTCTGGCTTTCCTTCAGTCGCCTGATGAGGGAAACACAGCCGATTGGGTGATTTCCAGTTGCCTGTAGATCCTTCTACAGTCGCCTGATTTGCACAGCTCAAGTCAACATCTCATTTGACTCAAACTTGAGCTTTACACACAGTCGCCTGACGATCAGTTTACAGTCACATGGGAATTGGCCAACAGTCGCCTGTCTAGCGTAAGTGCAATCACTGCATCTCTCTGTCTTCTCTCCATTTTATACTGCAGACGACTGATGAAGAATGTACAGTCGCCTGACTATTTGACAGTCGACTGTAATATTAACATCAGTCGCCTGTGCAAAGAATTGGAGAAAGAGTGTAGCTCTCTGTTTCGTTCCATCCCCTGCAGCAGTCGTCTGTTGAAGGTTTAACAGGCGCCTGTCCTGTTTATCAGTCGACTGTATTGACTTCGTCAATCGACTATTCTGGATCAGATTATAGCCGTTGGATATTTTCTAGCCGTTGATCAGTCGACTGTCTTTTGATCAACAGTCGACTGTTCCTGTCGTTTTCACCCAGTTTCTAGTCGTTGCAGATTTGTTCATTTGGCTGTTTCTTTGGGTTTTTGGGCTTGATATAGGATTCCTATATATATGAGTGTGCTGCCATCACTTGAGAACTCTTGACAACACTTGATAACTCTTGATTCTATAGATAATCTCAAGAGATCAATAAGCTACTCTCAAGCTCCCTCATTTCTCTCTATTGAGCACTCATCTCTCTTCATGCATTGAAGTCCAGCTCAAGGGAAATCATCCAAGTGCTTTCAAGCATATTCCAACACTTGGAGATCCTCTTCCATGCCTTGCATTCATTCATGGGTAAGCATCTCAAGGCATAGGTAAGAGTATTTACTTTACTTGGTGTAATTTGTCTTCTTATTTCTCTTTGTGGGATTAGGATACTCTCTTTGTGGGAGTTTCTCTCTTTTTGTGAGGTTGTCTCTTTGTGGGACTAGGGAATTCTCTTTTTGAAAATTAACTCTCTTTGTGGGAGTTCTAGTGTCCTAGTGTAGGGCTAACCCTAATTTTCTGAGTGGGAGTTAGTGATTCTCTGGTGGGAGTCTTGATCCTCGTGTAGGATTGGTTGGGTCCTTGTGTAGGGCATAAATCCTCTATGTGGGGTATCTCCTTGTGAGATTTGTATTCACTTCTCTGTGTGGGAATATAGTGAATATTGGTGTGGCTGGATGTACCCAAGTTTGGGGAACCAGGGTAAAACTTTGTGTTTTCGTTTGGATTGATTGTGCCTTTTAATTCCTCTTGAATTTATAATTCCGCATTTGCAAGTTAAATTTTAATTGGACAATTTTATTGCCATTACACTATTCACCCCCCTAATGTGTGTTGTTAGTATTGCAAGGGTTAGACGATCCCTACACAATACCGACCACATCAACGCGGTAGTGGCGGTCACTACTCGGGGCGGGAAGGACACTACTCCCGCCATGATTCGAACCAAGGAGCCGGTGGTAGAAATTTTGGATGACAAGGAGCCGGCTAATGAGGAGGAGTGCCCAAAAGAGCCAAAATACGGTGAAAATTCTGAAATTATGAAGCCACGTGAGGAGCACAACTATATGTCACCGGTACCCTTCCAACAAAGGTTGGCAAGATCAAAGATTGAGAAGCAGCTCGCCAAATTTCTTGAGTACTTGCGGGGAGTGAGCTTAAATATCCCTTTCTTGGACGCTATTGTAGAGATCCCGTTTTACGCCAAATTCCTAAAAGACTTGATTTTAGGAAAGAAGCGAATGTAGAAGATAATGCTCGCCGAGCAAGGTACATGGTTCACCCAGAAGGAGAAGGAGCCTACAAAATTTAAATATCCCAGAAGCTTCCGCATCCCTTGCACGCTTTGAGGAGTACCGCTACAAAAGGCTTTAGTAGATTTGGGAGCAAGCGTGAGCCTAATGCCCCTAACAATGTTTAAGGAATTGAATACGGGGACCGACTTAAAGCCGATGGATATGAGAATACAAATCGCGGACTGTCGGGTCACTATGCAGGTGGGAATTGCAGAGAACATACCGCTTCAAGTACCGGGAGGAATTTGCTTGCCGCACGACTTCTTGGTAATGGATATCAAAGAGGAGGGTGATACGTCGCTAATTCTTCGACGCCCCTTCTTAGCCACCACCAGCGTGATAGTTGACGTGAGAGAGGGCACCTTGTCTTTGAATGTCGGAAACATAGAGGTGGAACTTCACATTCCTAAGGCAATGAAGCACATGCCTTGGACGGAGGACGTCGACTATGTGGACCTCCTCGATGAGGTCATTGATGATGCTATGACGTATACCAACGGCGCCTTACACAATGACGGCTTCGTAGGAGGCCAATCTTCTAGAGATGTAGAAAAGTTGGAAGACCCGCCGGATCACTTTATGGTTGATGACAAAGAGGACGCTGATGTCGCAATAATTAGGGAGCTATGCAAGCTCTCCGCTGCAAGGAATTTGAAGAGAGCTCCGTCAGATAAGAAATCTTCATCACCGACAAAGAAAGAGAACGCTAAAAGCTCAAGCTTGAGGGACTCATCCCCTACTACCACCCATGATGAGGGGAGCCGAGGAATGCTTACGAACAACAACAATTAAATCCAAGTGGCCTTCCCGACAAATTTGACGTGCGCATCTCACATGCGCCGAATATCGAGCATTATACGAATATCTTAAGGGGTCGAGCTCAAGACCTTAAACGAGCGCTTGTCGGGAGGCAACTCGACTGTTTTATCTTATTTTTAGTTGGATTTTTCATTTTTATTTTTGTTTTAGATCTTTCTTAGTGTTTAGAGTCTAGAGTCGATAAAAATCCTGACAACGGGCTCTATTTTTCATGACATGAGATGGAGAATGAATAATCATTTAAATGGAGGATGACCATGGAAAGGGGAGCACTCCAGAAATGCGCTCAGGCCTCAGGAGGAGGAAAGAACTGACGGGGAGACGAAAAATAGAAAGTGGAGCAAAAACAGAGAGTTGGAGCTTAAAACAGCAGGCCACTTGGCCGAGTGAAATTTTCGCTCGGCCGAGCAAAGACTCTACTCAGCCGAGTAGGGTTTTGATCAGGGAATATCCTGAAAACTACTCTCTGTAATTTATATGCCACTCGGCTGAGTGAATTAGTCACTCGACCAAGTGAATCTAACACTTTCTGGCACTTAAAAGCTCTGAGAGGCCTTGCTACTCGGCCGAATGAACTTTGTCTACTTGGTCGAGTAGGAAGATGTACTCGCTCGAATGGCAACTTTAGCAGGAGATTTCAAACTTTTCTAAAAACTGTGCCATTCGGCTGAGTGAACGCATCACTCGGCCGAGTGACTTAAGCTATTTAAATCAAACGAAGCGGGCTCAAATCCCAAAACGCAAAAAAATCCCAATTTCTCCCGAGCCCCTTCGTCTTCCCCAAGCATCGCCTAAGCAGATCCCTCCCCTCGCCCGAGCCGCACCCGCACCGGTTGCTGACCGCCGCCGTCGGTCGCCGACCACCCACCGCCGTCACCCCCAATTTCGTCCAAATTCCATTTTTTCTCCATTTTCTCCAATCCTTAAGTCCATTAAACCCCAAAATCTAAACTGATCTATATAAATCTCTATTGTACCTGATCTTACCCCACACGTATTAGTTTTTATTGCTAATTGGTGAACTTTTGTTTCAGGTTAGCTTTGGGGAGATTCGGGACGGATTTGGCGCTTCTTGGAGGAGGCGATTCTTCGCACGCTTCGATTGCTTGCTCTTGCATCGTGCTCAAGTATACTCATTCCATATTTTCAGCACTTCGCGTTATTTTTTTTGGGGTAGGCACTTTCAGCGGCTCACATGTCGTCCCGTTATAGGTCACGCACGAGGGCACCTGCTTCCAAGCGGAAGATGTCCAGTGATCCTGGCTCCTCTACCTAGCCCACCACCACCCACACTTCGGCCTCCTACCGCATTTATTCCACCACCACCGGCACAGCCCGCCCCCGCGTTCAACACGATGGGGATTACGATCAGAGATGACGCGCATCGTGCCAGATTTGAGCGTATCTCCCATCGCTCGATCGTACCCTCTAGGTTCATGCACATAGCAGACTTTGAGTGCCTAGGGGTATTCGAGGTGCTGCTCTAGTTGTATGACAACGTGGGGTGGCGTGACTTTTTGTTGGTGTCGGCGGACACCTAAATCCGTCCGACACTAGAGGTCCTGAGTTCTATTGCTAGGACTCCCAGAGGTTGTTGTTTTCGACTGATGGATCGTGAGTGCGAGGTCACTCTCGGCATGCTCCGAGCTTACTTTCAGTGGCCCCCAGTTGCGGACCCAGACCGAGCCTACAGTCCCACGCACATCCCACCACCGTCATTCGACACACACACATTTTGGACACGTATCACAGGATCTCCTCTCGCCTTTGACCCTAGTAGGGCCAAGGCCTCAGCTATCCTCCACCCATGCCTCCACATTGCTCAGCGCCTTATGGCGACCACTTTCTGAGCGAGGTATGAGCCGGGGACGATGTCGACGCCGGAGCTCTACATGCTCTATGTGATGACTCGATCGAGTGCCTTCGAGACAGATGGATACATTTTAATTCCTACCATTGAGATAGATATAGCCAGCTGGTACTTAGACCACATCATTATCTCTATCGGCGCTAGGATGCCTATCTGTTGTGGCGGTCTGATTACTCTCCTGGCTCCTTTGTGCAGAGTAGACCTCACTGCTGGCATGCTTAGACCATCGGGCCCCACTTCCCTTTCGATAGACGTTATGGTCCGGATGAGGATGCTGCGTCCTCATGGTCAACACCACTGGGTGTGGCTGCACGGTCCCTATGACGCCGATTATATGGTTCTTTCAAGGCCCCGCTCAGACACATATGGGACCCGTAGGTGGGGAGTGGATTCCAGCGATGGATCTAATCATCCCAGCCGCGTATGTGATTGAGCCTGAGGGTGCTCAGCAGGAGCCCATCCTTCCACCTCTGGACCCCGTGATCCCTCAGCTTGCACCTGACCTGTCTGCACCTCCCGAAACCTCTGTCCACACTTCTGTCAGTGTCGGGAGTACACTAGCTGAGTCCACCACCACCACCTCTGTGCCGATGTCCATCCACCCCATTTTTGCTGTGAGCCCTGACCGTCCTACCACCATTATTGAGAGCGACGAGCCCTCTTTTACCTCCGCAGTGGAGACCCTATCCACTTTCTTATTCTCGACTCCTGGGGAGTCATTTTCTGCACACTTCACGGCCTCCCCAACCGTCGACACTTCTGTCTCCACCGCAGCTGTCTTCACCGAGAATGTCGTGACGTCTGTCCCCATTTCTATGTCACCGACCTCTCTGTCCTACTCGTCCTCTATCAGTATTTCAGCCTCTGCTGCTGCTCCTTCTTCGTCAACCATTCCTGCGTCTCAGCCTCCCATAGAGGCTAAGTGACGTCCCCCACGGTGTGTAGTGTGTGATCATGCAAGTGCAATATGAGATTGGGGGCGCGAGATTTAAATATTTATAACCGCAAGCGCACGGTGTTGTAGTGTGGCTTGGGGGTCAAACACAGGGAGGCGTGGTTGTGCTTGTGTCAGAAAGGACCAAATTCACCCAATGGGTGAGCTAGCCCGAATCGATGGATGAGTTGTCACGGAATGTAAATATGGGGTTAAACAATATAAAGAGAAACCTGGGACTTCGGTTTCCACCCGATCATGTGCTCTCGCTAATACGGCCGGCGGATAGGACAACGATCGAAATTAGGGTTTAATGGTGAGACGTTGCCTCTAAGTGTGATACCAGCGTCCCATGGGCCCGATATTCCGGTCGGTGCCCAGGATGATTCGCCAGACTACCCGGGTTCGATCAGTGGGCATTCCCATGTCCATTAACACTGACCGACTCCAGGAGCACTAAGATTGCAACGATGACTCCCAACATTTCATCTTGCTGCTCCCGTGTGCTAAGATTTGATGTCTACGCTAAGGGCGTGAGCTATGGCTAGGGGGTCAACCGCTAAGTTTATTCCCCCTTGGCCCAACGGTCAAAGGCGGGCTTTTTCCCGCCGATGACAATAAAACACCCCGCGTAACCAATAGATTCATATTCCCTATCGATATCCTAGTCCTATGGACGCATTAGGGAGAACCCACGAAGGGGTTTCCACCAAAATCCCAGATTAGGGAACTACTCACACATTTTATCTAAAAAGCAATCTAAATGAAAATCGGCCGTTAAAAACATAATCAGGCATTAGAAATGAAGTAGTAGCAATGCAATTAACAATATATCAAAGTTTCATAAAGATCTGAACACTTACAAATAAGTATAAAATTCCAGCCGTCACAATAGAGAAAAAACAGGAAACAGCCCAAAACACAGCCCAAACCACAGCTTACGTTTCTGAAAACCTAGGGCTAATATATATAGAAAACGACGTCACCCGATCGGTTGAAGAATCAAACGATCGGGTGACCTGCTTCATTCTTTGGTAGCGCTCTTCAGGACTTCACCCGGTCACGCGACACGATCGATTGGCGGAAGCTTCTGGTCGTTTGGGTCTTGAGCTCATCAGGTGAACTGAATGGTTGATAAATCAACCGATCGGTTGGAAACGTCGCCCAAATAAATAGAAAGTTGCGATGCTTTGGCATGGTCAGCTGGCCGTCGGGTGAGCTTTCCGGGTCATGTCTTTGGGGAGTCGGCTACAGATGAACCGATCGGGTGAAGGTCACCCGATCGGTTGGATTTTAGCTCCAAATTCCCGAGAAGACAGTTGGGCTGGACCGATCAGTTGACCCGGTCGGTTGATGCTCCTTGCTTCAGCGTCTGTCTGGGTCGTGCATGCGTGCATCACCCGATCGGTTGGCTGTATCCAACCGATCGGGTGGGGGGCTGAAAGATAGAAATCTTGGTTGTTTGACCCCCTGGATCACACATGACTCCTCCCGTTGCTCCGGGGACATATGATATCTTCGTTATGTGTCCCCTATGCTGGCAAACTCCTGCAAACATAGAAAAACATGGTGAAGAGAAAGAAGACTGGAAAATACGAGAAAACAGACACGGGACGGTGGAAAATAACGGAAAAACACAAAAGTAGACGTGCGTGAATATATGAAATATAAACGCACGTCAAAATCCCCCAAGCTGAACCCTTCCTCGTCCTCGAGAAAGACGAGTGAGAATAGGAGCTCAGATGGAGAAAATAGAGAGAAAGAGAGAAAGAGAGAACTCTAAATCCTAAATCGCCCATCAGGGCCAACAAAATCAAAAACGCCACACCATGCAAGCAAATGCAAAATCACAACACTAAACCAAGGAATACTAGTCCAGACACGTGTCATGGGCCCACGCGGTGAAGCGCAAGTAGTGTGGTCGTGTGCTAGCAGACGGTGTCGCTATCTACATTGTGCAATAAGCTCCATATACACAAATCCAAGAAAAGACCCAAATATCAATTCGATTTGAAATAAGCGGTGAACATAAAGCTCAAGCATGCATGAGAGGAAAGTGAGAATCGAAACGTATCATGTGTCAGGGACTCCACAGCTAGGGACTTGGACATAACCACACTATCTCCTAGATAATATCTATAAATTCCCTATTTCAAGTGTTTTCGAAAGCGATGGGGGGCTGAGATGATGTAGAGTAGAACACTCGGTGCAAATTCTTGCCTTCCCTTTATTCCCGGTAGGTAGGAAAATATTCACACACATTTTTTTGGGTTTTAGATATATGTATTTTTTTGGGCTTTTGGCTATACATATGTATATATATTTTTCTTTTCTTTTCTCTTTTCTCTTTTTTTGAGTTTTTCTTTTCTCTCTTTTTTTGGATTTTTGGATTTTGGGGTATATACACGTGTGTACTCTCCCAAGTGAGAGAACGGTACACGACGAGGGGATTTGCACCAAGTAAAATAAAAAAATAAATCGAATTCTTTAACACTTGGACAAAGGAGATATTTCGCTAATCAGAGCATAGGCTAAAATGAGTTATCCTAGTCCTAATTATGGAATCCCGACACATGCGAAATGAAGCATATGATATATATATATATATATGTATATGTATATATATGATATATATATATATATGTATATGTATATATATGTATATATATATATATATATATATACTAGTCATAACCCGTGCCCGCGGGCACGGTTCATTTAAGATTTTCTCCCGTGAAATCTTTGTTCCCAAAAAATTATTTCCACAACCAAAATTTAAAAGACCAACAAATTAGCATAAAAATATTTAGCGGCACGGGCGTCTTCGACGCAGAACAACAAATTCGGTGCGGGCGCCTTCGGTGCGGAACAACAAATTCGGTGTAGAACAACAAATTCGGCACGGAACAACAAATTCGGTGTAGAACAACAAATTCGGCACGGAACAACAAATTCGACGTAAAACAACAAATTAGCATAAAAGCCTTTAGCACAGGTGCCCTCGGAGCGGTGTGCTTTATACAAAGTTCAAAAGGAGCGTTGGGCACCGAAGGTGCTTGTCCAAAGGTGCTCAATTTATACAAAGTTCAAAAGGATCTTTGGGCACCGAAGGAGCTTGCCCAAAGGCGCTCAATGTATACAAAGTTCAAAAGGCGCTGTGGGCACCCGCACCGAAGGCGCTTCGGTGCCCGCGCCGAAGCGCCATCATGCACTCAATTTAAACAACTATTGTCATGCACTCAATTCATGAACCGTGCCGCGCGGTTCATTTAAGATTTTCCCTCGCAAATCTTTGTTCCCCAAAAAATTATTTCCACAGCCAAAATTTAAAATAGCATAAAAAATTAGCGGAGCGAGCACCTTTGACGTGGAACAACAAATTCAGCGTGTGCGCCTTCGGCACGGAACAACAAATTAACGAAAAAACATTTAGCGAGGGCCTTCGACGCGGAACTACAAATTAGCGTAAATAATTTTAGCTGGCACTATCGGGACTGACACAACACCTGTAGCATAACAATAACAACACTTTGAAATCCAATAGGGTCCAAGCATAACAATGTCAAAAATCTGAAAATATCCACTGAATACAGATGGACAAATTGCATGACATAGAATCACTTGCAACTTCTTGCAAAAGCACTTGCAAAAGTTTTTCTTAACTGAGACCAAAGAAAAGGCAAAAAACCCTATGAGTTGGGGACATTTATGAACAAATTGAGGTGTGATGATTCCATATCTCCCCATATGCATCCAAAAGTATCGACCTTCCTTTCCAAGACCAATTTCCTAAATTGACACAAAACATATATTTCTGCCTTTTTAGCAGAGAAATAAATTACTGATTTTATGTTGAAACATAAAGTTAAATTACGATGGTTTATAAACCTCACTATTTTGACCTTTCTCATGTTTCAGCAGAAAACATGTTGCTCATCACATAATAAAGAGAGTGTCTCAATCAGAATCCATAAGGAAGTGCCATTTGGATGAGCAATAACCGAGGTAATTAACGAACATAAACTTGTTAGAGATAAATTATTTCTTCATGTTTCAGCAAGATACTTTATTTCTTCATAAAAAAAATCTTTACAGACGTTTTCCCAGAAATACATTATCTTTAACTCTTAATTTCAGAATTGAACATATGATAGTGGACACAAATTATCTACACCTTCCACCTTACAACAACACTGAAAAATTAGAACAGAGATCTAAGATTCATAGTTCATTGTGTAGTTACTACAATGAACTGAAAATTGGCTTTGGCGCTACCTCTCCTTCTTGGGTGGCTCCCGTCTTTCTCCCACATGCTCCAGCATCTCACTCCAAAGGTGGCAAGCAGAAGTTTGACCTCTTCCTCAAGCTTAGCATCATTGACACAACTTTCGATCATGCATAGTGTGTTTGATCTGCTCAAGCATAAGCAACTAAAATGTAGGCAAGTATATGCATCAATGAACTGTAAGAACGTGAGACTTTTATTTAAAAAAATATCAATAAATTTTTAAAAAGAAATTGAAATGAAAAAAGAAAAGATAGGCAGGGAAGCTGGATAAATGCCCATTCAATTTGACAACTAAATGAGATAAAAATGTATGGCATTCTTGTTATTATATTAAAATTGCCTATGCACCATAGCCCATCCTCAAAATTTTCTAAAAATTCAAAATTTCTCATATAATCTATGAATTGTCGTATACATCTATGAATTATTTTTACACAAATAGAACTTTAGTGCATTCTGATATTGCAAAACTAAGAAGCAAGGTTTTGAGACATTCAAAAGTTGTTTCACTTGTTTGACAATATATACCTACCCAAAAATTTCCAAGATCACAATAATTGAATTATACGATGTTATCAAGCATGTAAAAAATCAAAAACACTAAAATATAAAATAAACTTAAGAGGTCTTTACACTTTTCTGTTTACAGATCAAAAGTTTTGCATGCATATTCATAGTCACAAATTGTTTCTTTTGAATTGTCACAAAATGTAGTATTAAAAACAGACTTTTGGTTCTCTATGCACTTTTGACAATTGTGCAAGAATACCATCTCTCTGTATAGTTTAAAAATGTTACCTTAAGTTTGCACAAAATCAATGGCTCCGGATAACACCTTACATATGACTACCATGTTACTAATTCTCAAATGACCGGATACATGTTACCAATTCTCATTTGCAATTGATGGATTCTTCACCTAATAACAGGGCAATTATACTTCATACTTTGCTTCTTATGTGAATCACAAAAAACAGCTTTGTTCTTTTCTTTTCATCTTTTTATCCTTCTTTTGAAAAAATTACAGAATAGACTTATATCAATTGATTTGATAGATAATAATCTTGCAACAATATAGTGAGAGTTTCACCATTAACCAGATCAACATATGACAGCAATTGAATAGAATAATATGTGTATTGGTAAACTATATCTGTTCTTATTAAAAAATTTACCAGTATATCTGTTCTTATTGTAACCAGGCTTATAAAAGACACATACTTAGTCGGTGCATTCGCAACATAGTTCAGGGCCAGTCGTAAGCTGCTTTCAACATGCTTTCAACCTCGCAGCTATCATTGTAGGTATTGGGTCTGTTCCTGTATGATGAAAGTATCTAAACATCAATCTCACACATATCATTCTCGAGTTGCAAAATTCTTAGCAATGCCTTTCAGGGGATTCAATAGCATAAATATCGTTCAAAATATTTGAGAAAATAAAAAAGTAATCAAACTAAGAATTTAAAGTATTATTAATTCATCATAAAGAGTTCAAAAGGTACCCAAACTAAGAAGATCAAAAAAGCATAGCATCAGATATTTCACGGGAAGATCTAAATCAAGTGATTTCTTAGAAAACCAAATGCATACACCAGCATGAGTAAATGCGTGTTTGTGCAATAAAGCACAGATATATAATTGTCTCCATATCTAGGATTTGGAGGAACCAAATGCATACACTAACATGAGTAGATGCATTTATGTGCAATAAAGCATGTATATTTAATTGTGTCTCCACATCTAGGATTTGGAGGACGGCTGGTTGATGTGTCCAATACTTCGTTTCGTGTCGGAGTACAACACCCATATCCATGTCTTCAAATCATTTGTCCCAATTAATAGCATTTGATATTACTTGAAAAGAATTAAGATTTGGGTTAAATATTCTTTTTTCATCATTTTTGTTTGAATCTATGTTTGTATGTTCTCATCCCGTTTCTTTTTATTTTCTTTCCTTCTCTTTTGTTTACTTTTACTTTGGGGTAAAATATAAATGCTACCCTATGATGTTCAATGTAAACTTGGCCAGGGGCTGAAGGATTCAAGGGTATATAAAATGCAATATATTGAGGCTTTATTAGAAAGACACATACTCTTTACAGAAATATATCAGAAGTTGGTAGCGACTATCTATCTCAATTAAAATCAACTATTCCACACAGCATGACTGGTTGAATATACTGCATAAGTGATATTTGTGTGTTTCAAAACAGGAACTTGCACCAATCCTTGCTCAATGTATTTCCCGTGGCCAAGTAAATTTTACTACATCAAATTATTATGATAATTCAGTGATAGAACGCAAGTACATGCTTAAGATACAAAATAAAATGATACTTACACGCTTACCAAGTTAGTTAGAAGACTAATTTGATCGCTAATATAGCCTTTCAAGCCTTGGCTGCCAAGATCCCTGTATGACCAATGAAGCAACACATATAAGTATGTTTTATAAAACCTGTTATTTTCACTATAAACTATAAATTTTCATGAAGAATAAACTAAGAACATCCAAGCTTTCCCATGTGCAAAAAAGGGAAAGAAAGAACATAACTTAAATATATTGTAGCATATGTGGCTGTGTGTGCCAAATCTTAGAGAAGCATAAAATCAAAAACTTGATATAAACACCTTTTCACATAGGGAACACAAAAATTACAGATTATATGTTTTCTTTCCTGTTATACTCAAATTAATACAATATACAACAAAACTACATGTAACCTTTGGATTTGGAAAAACAAAAAAAAAATCAGTCCCATACTCATATGAGAATATAAAGCTCTAACAACAGATACTACCCATCTGAGGACCTGAGAGAGCCTGTGTCGCTGGAAGGGACCGAGGATGCACGAATTACTGGTGCCGAGATCACCAGAACTTTAGTTGAGGTAAAAAACCTGGTATTTCATAAATGAATGAATAAGTAAATACGCACATACATATTGACAGATATGAATTGCACTCTAAAATGGGATAGATGATTGATATTTAATATTGACGGTCTTAGATGTTATTAGGAAAGAATATATTGTTTATTGGATTTCTAAGAAATATGAAAACTAAATAAAAAAGAACAACAGGAGATTGCAAAAAATCTGTCCCATACTCGAATAAGAATTTAAAGCTCATTTTGTTATAACTTAACATCCATCAGCGACTTTTAGAACATCCAAGTAAACAGTTCAAGCGGCAGCGTTCTCTACATAGTTTCAAGCGGTAGCTTTCTATACACATCAAACGGTTTCAAGTGGAAGTTAAGTTTTCCTTGAAGCATGATCAATACACTAAAAAATCAGAATTCTTCGAGATTGAGATCAATACACTAAAAACTCATGAAAATATGATAACATGAATGTTCAATACACTAAAAAAGCTGATACATTACATCACTAAAGAAGTCTGCTGCAAATGGCATTTGCACAGCAGATAACATGAATAAAATTGGCTAGTGTGCTTTTTTAGTGTATTGGCCCACACCCACACAAATTGCTAGTGTGCTTTTTAGTGTATTGGGCCAATGTTATCAGGCATGGCTACATGCAATTTGCAGCTTTTTGGCGAATACAGCTATGGATTTTTGTCCTTTGAAGGATAGAAAATAAAATGCAATCAAAAGCTAATGAGGGAGATACGACAGTTCTGTAGGTTCTAAGATTCCATAATCAATATTCTCTGCTAATAAGGAATTATTGAAAGAGTGGGCATATTTTGAAAACCTGCAAGTGCCTTGTTACCCCTCATTCCTTAAATTGATGTGTGTTTCATTTTGAACATTGCTCGATTCATTCAGGGATGGCCCAACATGAAGAGTTTGTTCATTCAAATTAACAAATTTGCACTCGTGAATTGTTTAGTCTGGTCCTTGCTGCATTCAAATAAAGATACATTTACCTTAGCTCTATGCAATACCTCTGTAATCAACTCCCTAGCCAGACTTTTGTTATACCTCTTTAATGGAGCATGGTGGTCACATTCCACCTTGAATCAACATGCATTGCATTGCATCCATAGCTGTATTATGATTCACAGAAGGTGCGTTCGCGGGTGCATCATGCACAAGTTCATCGGAGAAAATTTGCATATGTGGACGGTTGAGTCGAGACCATGCTGCATTCAAACAAAGCTTTACCTTAGTTATGGGCGACATTTTGACATTTTAATGTACAAAGAAAAGAACCATATCCCATTACCCGAACATGCATGTATTGCATCCATATCCATATCCTCACCGGTAATTGGTCCTTCCATGTGTGCATCCTGCACATCTGCATTGAAAGTGAAAGATATTGGTACAGGTATACCAGTTTTCGTCCGCAAAACACTGCAATGATATATGATATGATATGACACATTCTAAATGAGAGCCACCCGGGTCATTCGATATGTCCACATTCCCAAAACTGGAACCCTTGTGCACATCAACGAAGGCAGTAGCTCGCGGTAAAACTGGATGCCATGTGGTCAGATTGGCAGCAATATGAGGCTGAACCTGTTTGGGGGGGGCAACGTATGCATGCATTCGAGCACGATCCATACTTGGGATGTTTCGATGTTGGGGATCGAAGAGTGGAGAATTGCATGAAGGTAAAGGCCCACGACTCTTGACCAACAACCATCCACTGTTGTGCATAAGCTTCTGGTAGTGTTCCTCCAAGATCCTTTTTGCGAATGTGATAGTATGCCTCCTGAAAGAATGAAGACTTAAAAATTGGAATGCTGCAGAAAAAAGATATAGAGAACAATTTTTGTAACATCTTGAAAGATACCAGCTTCGTTGGGCCTCGCCATTTTGTAATATTTTGATACATCATGACTTCAATTTGTGTGTATTTCAGTCAAGTCTGCAATTTGTGTGTATTTCAGTCAATTTGTGTGTATTTCAATCAATTGACTGAATGGCAGTTGCACTTTAAGATAAAACAATTCATTGACTGAATGTCAATTTTAGTTATGGCAGTTGCACTTTCATCAAGTTTCATTCTAATATGAAAATTTCAGGCCTATCTCAATTTCAGGCCTATCTCAGGCATCCATGTAAAAAACACCAATTTCATCCATGTAAAAAACACCAATTTCAGGCCTAGCTCAATTTACAGTGTGCATTGGTGGCAATCAAAATTTTTGAAATTGAAAAAGTGTGCATTGGTGTTTTTTACATCCATGTCAACATTCAATGAGAATTTCAAGTTAACATCCAAGTTCTCATTGAAAATATTGATCGCCTGTGTTGTGAAAATTACATCAATGAGATTCTCATTGAATGTTGAAATTCTCATTGAAAATACATCCAAGTTCACATTCAATGGTTGATTGCAGGGCAAATTGTTTACAGGGCATTTGCTCCAAGTTCACATTCAATCATTGAATGTTGAATTTCAAAATGTGTAATTTTGATTGATTGCACATCAATATTGATTGATTGCTCCATGTTCAGATTGATTACAGGGCAAATTGAACAAATTTGATCCAAGTTCACATCAATGGTGTAATTTTCACACATATCCATGTCAACACATTTGCCCTGCAATTTGGGAGGGAAACCAAGTTCACATTCAATCATTGAATGTTGAATTTCAAAATTACATCAATATTGATTGCCTGTGTTTTGATCACATTCAATGAGAAAATTACATCCAAGTTCAATGAGAATTTCAAGTTAATATTTTTTGGTGTATGTGTGCACACATGGAGAAAATTACATCCAAGTTCAAAAATTATTTTTTTGTGAACAGATATCCAAGTTCATTGGTGTATGTGTGCATATGTTAACAGATATCCAAGTTCAAAAATTACAGCCAAGTTCAAAAAAAAATGAAGAACACAATTTTCAATCTTCAATCACTCAGTTATCACATATGCTACTGATAATAAAAAATATCAGTAATTATCAAGATTCAATCTTCATAACATCATAAAAAATATCTCCAAAAAAATTGAGTATTGTCCTGCAAAAATGAAATTGAGTATTTTTGAGAATTAACTCATAGGAATTGGATGACTAAGGATAATATCTCAAAAATGTGATAAATTGTCCTGCAATTCTATTTACATTGGATGACATACGAATTGGTGAAAAATTGTCCTGCAATTTTTACATTTTTGAAACAATTCTATTAGCATTGTCCTAGAATTCTATTCAGCATTGTTCCAATGTAAATGGAGTTTTATGAATATTCATGGAGTTTGAAACAATTCTATTAGCATTGTTCCAATGTAAATGGAGTTTTATGACCAACTCAACCATAAATGTAATTAAAATAATGAATATATATATCAGTAAACATGATGGAGTTTTATGACCAACTCAACCATATTGTCCTGCAATTCTATTGGATGACATAGGAATTGGTGATGTTCACCAAGTATAAAAACAATTTTCAATCAATCCTGATGCTAATGTAAATAGAAAACATAATATTCACTTGGTAATGTGAACAACTCACTTGATGAACATACTTGATTCCTATTTAGATGATATTCCTATATAATGTGAACATACTCAATTCCTATTTACAGGATATTCCTATTTACTTCACCAATTTTCAATCTTCACCAAGTGAACATACTCAATTCCTATTTACAGGATATTCCTATATAATGTGAAATGTTCCTGTAGAATGTGAACATACTCAAGCTTCACCAAGTATAAAAACAATTTTCAATCTTTATACATCATAAAAAACAATTTTCAATCTTCAATCACTCAGTTATGACATATGCTACTGATAATAAAAAATATCAGTAATTATCAAGATTCAATCTTCATACATCATAAAAAATATCTCCAAAAAAATTGAGTATTGTCCTGCAAAAATGAAATTGAGTATTTTTGAGAATTAACTCATATGAATTGGATGACTCAGGATAATATCTCAAAAATGTGATAAATTTTTGAATATGAAAAAAACAATACTCAAGCTTTCATTTGCAAACTCATTTCTTAAAATATTCTTTCAATTGCAGTTGCAAACTCATTTTGAATATAAAATTCAGTTTATATTGGGTGTATTGACTGAAATATTCTGTTAATTGCAAACTTAATTTCAAACTCAAATTCAAACTCAAGCTTTCCTAAATTTCAAACTCAAGCTTTGTCCTGTCACTCAAACCCAACATTCAAAAATTAATATATGTCCTGTCTTTCAAATTGGATAGAGCTTCATCACCATAGCAAAACTTTGTTTATAGCAATGAAAAAAGGCAAAGTTCACAAAGCTCACCAATTCACAAAGGATGTGATGAAGCCCTCAAACCCACAAAGCTCACCAAGAGCTTATCAAAATGAAAAATCTTATCAGCAAGCTCCCATCCAATTTCATTCCAAGTATAATCAACAAAATACATAATGCTGGAATTTGAAATCTGCACAGGACAAAATTCAATAAGCTTATGAAATCAAGTATGTCAAGCATACAATTCATAATTCACAGGACACTTGCTCATTTGAAAATTCACAGGACAAAATTCACAGGACAAAATTCAAAATCCACAATTCAATAAGCATACAATTCATAATCTTCACAGGACACTTGCTCATTTGAAATCTTCATGTATAAGCTTATGAAATCAAGTATGTCAAGCATATTCAAAATTTGACCTTGCTCATTTGAAATCAAGTATATATTCAAAATTAAATATATTCAATAAGCAAGTATTCAAAATTTCAGTATATGCAATATTTATATGGTTTATGGCATAATTAATGAGCAAGTAGTCAAAACTGAAATGATTTAATAAGCAAGTATGTAAAATGAGCAAGTATTCAAAATTTTCTCATGGATAACATGACTATCTCTCAACTCATGTTCAATGAGAATGAACAGGTTGTAGCATTTTCAAAGTGGAATATATTTTCAATTTCAGTATATTCAATTTATTCACCCAGTATATTCAATTTCATTATATGAAAAAAAACATAGAGAATTGGTAATATTGAGAAAGTAGGGAATTTTGCATATGAAAAAAACAATTTTTTCAAACTCATTTCTTAAAATATTCTTTCAATTGCAATTGCACACTCAATTTGAATATAAAATTCAGTTTATAATCTTCCCACACAAATTTCCCACACAAAGTTTGGGAATATTGCATAGAGAATTCAGTTATTCAGTTATTTTTGAATATGAAAAAAAACAATACTCAAGCTTTCATTTGCAAACTCATTTCTTAAAATATTCTTTCAATTGCAATTGCAAACTCAATTTGAATATAAAATTCAGTTTATATTGGGTGTATTGACTGAAAAATTCTGTCAATTGCAAACTTAATTTATTCACTCAAGCTTTCATTTGCAAATTCAGTTTATATTGGGTGTATTGACTGAAATCAAATTCAATTTATTCACTCAAGCTTTCATTTGCAAACTCATGTCAAGCATACAAAATCATAATTCACATGACACTTGCTAATATGAAAATTCACATGACAAAATTCACAGGACAAAATTCAAAATCCACAATTCAATAAGCATACAATTCATAATCTTCACAGGACACTTGCTCATTTGAAATCAAGTATCTATATTCAAAATCAAGTATGAAATCTTCATGTATAATCTTCATGTATAAGCTTATGAAATCAAGTATGTCAAGCATATTCAAAATTTGACCTTGCTCATTTGAAATCAAGTATATATTCAAAATTAAATCTATTCAATAAGCAAGTATTCAAAATTTCAGTATTTGCAATATTTATATGGTTTAATAAGAGGCTGCAAGCTATATAATAACACACCAAGAGTATGGACTGTTCAAATCACCTGATGTTGGATGAATTGACACTTGAAATTATGAATATCCCAGTTAACTGTTCAAAGCACCAAATAGCCCAGGATTGAGAGAAAACGCAAAGGGTATGGTAAAAATTAGAAGTGTCCTGAGTTAAATAACACTGAAACTTGAACTTTTGATCTTCATATAACACACCTAGAATACCCTCCACCTTGCAAAAATCTGAAAATACCAAAAGAAAAAGGCTAACATGAGAGAAATGCCAAAATACATTAAGAATTGAGAGAATTGAGTGAATTATAACTCAGTTTGGCATGGTTATTATGTGAGGTGGAGAGAATTGAGAGAATTGAGAGAATTGTTTAAATACATAATGCAAAACTCAGTTTGTGAATTATACCAACATAATATTCATAACTGAGAAAATTAATTGGTTAAATAAAAACTCAGCTTTACATTCTCAAGCTTCATCCAAGCTCATTCAAACAGTTTGAAATTTAATAAATGCTAATATTCGGATGCTAATATTTAGATGCTAATCATTTCTTATAGAATTGACATATGTCCTAAACAAAATTCATATGAGCATTTGGTTATAACCAACATGACATTCATTTGCTCATATGAATTTGGTTATGACATAGAGAATTTTGGTTATAACATAGAGAATGTTGGACAACAGGACCCAAAAAAAGTGATTAGCATTCCTTATTTTTGGGTCCTGTCATTAAACATAGAGAATTGATAAACATAGAGAATTGGCATTCCTTATTTTTGATATCATTTTTGATAACCCAAAATTCTCTATTTTTGATAAACATAGAGAAGTGATAAACATTCCTTATTTTTGGGTCCTGTCATTTTGGCATTCCTTATGTTATGCTAAACAATTAACATAGAGAATTTTGCAACAGGACATTCATTCACATAGAGAATTTTGCTTTTAGCCTTCACTGATAGCTCAAATACATTGAACATAATACATAATTGAACATTGAGAATTGAGAGAATTGAATACATAATGCTAATCAAATACATAATGAACATTGAGAATTGAGAGAATTGATGAAGCTCTCAAGCTTCATCCATGCTTCATCCAAGAACATAGAGAATTGAGAGAATTTGAGAATTATAACAACAGAATACATAATGCAAAACAGTTTTCCATTCTCCTATTCAAGCTCATCCAAGCTCATACATTCTCAAAATACATAATGCAAAACAGAATCTTCTCAAAATTCAGTTTCTAAGTTTCACATTCAAACAGTTTGAAATTTAACAGGACAATTGATAGCCCATATTAAAAATGAACCTAATTGATATCCTGATTGGGTTAATATTGAGTGATAGTGCAAATTGGGTTAATATAGAGAAAAAAATGATTTAACAATTTAATTTGACCTCAAACTCAGGATGCATATACTCCCTAGCATTATCAGGATATAATGTAATCACCCTAGCATTATTTTAATTTGACATCAAACTAAGAAAAATAAAATTCAACATTAGGCATTCAGTATTATGCAGTTTAGGCATTCAGTATTATTATGCATATTATGCATATACTCCCTAATAGCTGAACTACATTTCAATTGAAGATAGAATATTAAAAAATCAAATTGAATATTAGGCATTCAAAAGTAGGCATTCAATTGAATATTGCTATTTCACAAAAAAAATTGCATCCCCCCCTCAAAATACTCACTTATGACATCATGATTAATCAACATGACATCAAAGTAATTGGCAGTAATTGGCAATAAAATAATCAACAGAATTTAACATGATTAATCATTTCATAACCGGACATTATGAGGACAGTTTCATGGTAACATGATTCAACAGGACACTTTCATGCAAAATTAACAAAATCAAGCTCTCTGCATGAAAATGAAGAGCTTATTCATATACATTGCTAACCAAAAAAGTATTGGCAGTATTGGTATTAAAAAAAGTATGAATGAAATTGCAACTTGGACTAAGAGTTTGCAATGGAATAAGAATGCACTGTACTGTGGCTAGATGGAATGGGAGAACCTCAACCCCTCAACCCCTGGGTAATGGACAAATAGGAATTCATTTAGCCACAGAATTAATCAACAACCCCTGTTAAACAAAAGTATACTGTGAAATGAATTCATTTAGCCACATGACAAAAGTATGAGTGAAGTCATTTCACAGGATAGATCCTATTTTCATTTCACAGCTATAAAATTTCAGTTCAATTGCCAGTTGTTTTCATTTCACATGATATATCTCAGGCACAATAAACATGATTAGTTGCCATGTGTTTTATTTGACACACATATGACTCATTTCCATATCAACTGAAATGTTAAACAAAATGAATCAAATTTTTGGAACTCATATGAATAGCCAAAGTTTTATGTTAAAAAATAATTTTTATGCCAAATTTCCATACAACAAATGATCTATTGCCATAAATCAAATTCAAGATACCCATGATATCTTGAATTGCCAATTTGTCAGTCCAATTGTCAAACATATTCATATTCAAATTTACATATGAACTCAAAGTCATATTCATATTCAAATACATACTCATACTTAAGCCAATACTGAAGCCAATTTCTTCTAGCTATAAAATTTCATTTGCATATGAATTCAATGCAGAAGTCCACATCTCATAAGCATGGACCAAAACAAACTGTCAATTTCAATTTTTGCTATGCTCATTATTTCTATGTTCAATATTGCAACTACCAATCCAACATTTTGAAATCCATAACAAAATTCAAGGTTCAATAGTCGTTTCAATTTCAAAATGCAAGGTTCAATATTCAATATTCATGTTAGCTATGCTCATTTTCAAGTTCAGGCAAAATTTTCAAGTTCAGGCAAAATTGAATATTGGATTGAAAAATAAGCACAAAATTTTATCATTGGTATGAAAATTTCATTTTAGTTTGAGAAATGGATAAGAGTTGCTTAAATGAGCTTGAAAATACAAAAATTTTATCATTTAGAAAATACAAAAATGTTTCATTCCAGTTTAGTATTTGCTCATCAAACATTTTCTGCAATGAAATGTATTTGCTCATTCAAACAGTTCAAACATAGCAAAATGAAATTAGCAAAACTGAAATGAAATGAGCAAACATTTCACACATAGCAAGCATAGCAAACATTTCACCAATGATATCATCCATGCATATGATATAAAATATCAAAGTCCTATAAATATTTCATTCAATTAATATTAAAATTTCATATCCAAAATTTCATTACCAAAATTTCAGAATGAAATGCAATTTTTAGTGTGCTATCAGTAAAATTTGATTAGTGAAAGTTGATTACTGAAAATTGATTTTCCAATATTAAATCATTCTCAAAGTTTAAATAATTCTCAAAATATCATATCAACATTAAATCATTCTCCAATTTGCAATAGCATATCCTGTCAACATTAAATCAACATTAAAACATTAAATCAGGTTATTCATCAAATCAGGTTATTCATTTGATGATAATATTCAATTTGATGGAGCTGAAATCAAGAACTCATTTGATGACCTACATTTCAATTTGATGATATTTGATGATGAACTCATTTGATGATGAACTACATTTCAATATCATCAAATGCATATCAAGAACTACATTTCAATTTGATGATAATATTCAATTTGATTCATCAAATCACCCTCCCTCAACGAAGAGCAAGCACATCAAATCAGGTTATTCATTAAATCATTCTCCAATTTGCAATAACATATCATCAAATACCTGGCAAGTTGATTATGAAGAGCAAGCAACTCTTACAAAGCACTCCTGTCAAGTTGAGCAAGTAATCAGTGATAGCTCACAAAGTTGTAATATTCTCACAAAGCTCACAAAGATAAATTAAAAAAGCTAACCAAGGGGACATGATGAAGCTAACCAAGGGGTGAAGTAAAAAATGTGATTGCTGTGCTTGCTGAGGTTACTTGAAAATTGAGAATTATCTTGAGTGCATACCCAGGATATGAACTCTAGTTTGAACTCTAGGATATCATGTATCCCAGTTTGAGATATCCAGATTGAGTGGATACTTCATTCACTTCATTCACTTGATTGATTTGATACTTCATTCATTTTTGATAAACTGATAAACTGATATCAGGACAACCCTTAATTCATTCATTCATTCATTTTTCATTCACTTCAATTTAGTTTAGCATAGAGAAGTGATAAACGGATATCAGGACAACCCTTAATTCATTTTTAGCCATTGGTTTTTAGCCATTTCAGGACAAACCTTAATTCATTTTTGCTAACCCAAAATTCTCTATTTTTGATAAACATAGAGAAGTGATAAACATATGAGAAAGTATAACAACAGAAAAATTGAATACATAATGCTTCTCAAAGTATCATTTCAAAGTATCAAAAAATCAAATTAGGACCGTAATTATCAAATTCTCAAGCTTGCAATATAAACTTGATGAAGCTGAAACATTGCAGGACAAATATTTAAACCAAAAATTTTTGAATGCCTCTTTGATGTGCTTGCCTTGATCTCCTTGCTCTCCGTTGATCTGAGGTAGAAGAGGTTGCTGGAGGTAGAAGAGGATGCTCTTCGTGATGTGCTACTTGTTGGCGTGGGTGATCTGAGGTAGAAGAGGTTGCTGGAGGTAGAAGAAGAAGCTGGAGGTAGAAGAAGATGGAGTGGGTGAAATGAGAGTAGCTGCGATTGATCTGAGGTAGAAGAGGTTGCTGGAGGTAGAAGAGGATGCTCTTCGTGATGTGCTGCTTGTTGGCGTGGGTGATCTGAGGTAGAAGAGGTTGTTGGAGGTAGAAGAAGAAGCTGGAGGTAGAAGAAGATGGAGTGGGTGAAATGAGAGTGGCGTGGGTGATTTGATCAAAAATGAATTACCGCCCTAAAGTTCCCTCACAAATTTGATGTGAAGAAGGAAACGGAAATTTGAATTCAATTTTTTTTTTAAAAAATGAGATGAATGAGCTGTGAAAGGAGGTGATGTGATTTGAGGGAATTCAAAAAAAATTTCTTCATATCAAAACCTATATAAAATTCAATATCTCATATCTCAATTTCTCATCATACCCTATATACAATCTATCTATATAAACATCACACCAAATTACACATAACCAAAAACAAATTCTCTTATCCATTATCTCTTATCCATTTTCTCTTAACCAAAATCTCTTATACAACAATACACATATCCATCTATCCACAAACAACAATACACATAACCAATATCTCTTATCCAAATTCTCTTATCCAATAACCCATGATAACATCCCTGTTTTATAATATAGATATATATATATATATATATATATATATATATATATATATATATATATATATATATATATATATATAATATAGTTTTGTCTCTCATCGTTTTCTTGAGAGAGAAGCTCCGGAGGAGGCTCTTGATAAGGGTTCGCCGCCGGCCGCTTGTGCGGCTGGCTGAGGCGCTTCGGGCGGCCTCTAGTCTGACCTTCCTCGTCTTCGGAGGCTCGTTCTTCGCTAGACCTTGAGATCGATCCCTTTGAGTCGTTCGAAACTAGTTTTCGTTTCGAGTCGAAGTGGATCTCGTGACCACCTTTTGATTTCTGGCCTTGTGCTCTCGGATCCGTGAGGGCTTGATCTTCCTCCTGCTGCTTGGATCGGGATCTCGGTGTAGATTCCGATTCGACGGTGAGTCCCTCTAGATCTCGATCTCTGATCTGTTTGGTTTTCTTGAGTTCTTGGTTGTTTTCTAATCGATTCGATTGCCTTGCCGCTGAGGTTTTGTTTGGTGAATCGTTGGCGGCTTCTGAGGCTGAGAGGCGACGATCGGCGTCCTGACCTGATCGGATCCTGGTTGCGGAGATTTTGCTGGTCGGATCGGGAACTCGAGTGGAGTTCTCGATCCGGTGGTAAGCATCGCTCCTATTGATTTGGTTATTGCGGTGTGGTTTCGTTTTCTACTAATCACTGCTTCCCTTTGGCATGGCTGAGACCTCCTCTCGTCTTCCTGGAGAGCTCGCTCCTGTCCAGTCAGGGGATTGGCAAATAGTGAATAGGAGAAGGCGTTATGCCGTTACTACCAATGGGAAGGATCCCAAAGCGGATCACAGGCCGCGTGCTCCGTCTAAGGAGAATACTCTGTTCAAAGCAGGGGCTGGCCCCTCAAGGAATCTTTCAATGCAAGAGAGGAGGAGGATGAGACCAGCGTTCGAGATTAAAATCAACCCTCTTGCTGTGAAGCTTTCTTGGCTTGAAGTATGTTCTAACAAGAAGAAGATTGCGGACTCACTGGAGATGGCCTTCATTCCCCCAAGTATTGACGAAAATGGAGACCCGATTGCGATGCTATCTCAAGATGCCATTGATGAGGCGGCAAGGTCATGGGAGAACACCCTTGTGGCGTATGTTCTGGGGGACGTTCCCTTCTTCAGTCAAATGAAGGCTTGGGCTATCAGGTCATGGAAAAAACAAGGTATGTCCGTCTTCTCCAGGGAAAATGGCTTCTACCTCTTTCGCTTCAAGGACAAGGGCGATTGTGATGCTGTCTTGTAAGGTGGGCCGTGGATGTTCGACGGCAGATTGGTGGTGATCCAACGGTGGGCTCCAGATTTGGCGTATGAGCGCGATATGCTGTCTACTGCACCTATATGGGTTCTTCTCCCTAATCTTCCGCTTAAATTCTGGTCCATTAGGATTCTTAATGCTATAACTAGTGTGTTGGGGATTCCAATTTGTGTGGACAGAGCAACTGCCTCCATGGAGAAGATGACGTTTGCCCGTTGCTTGGTCGAAGTCTCCGCTGAAACTGAACCTCCGCACACTGTTACAGTCTGTGTGGAAGACGGAGAATGCATTGAGTTGGAAGTTCGGTATGAAGGGTTGCCTCCGAGGTGCTCGCATTGCAAATGCTTTGGTCATATTATAAAGCAGTGCTCGGCTAAGGGTGGACAAACGAGAGCTGGAGAAATGAACCCTGTCGACCGGCATATATTGAATGCTGCTGCTGATGAGGGGGACAAGCGAAGCCCTGTAAGTGCTCAGATTCCTTTAATTCTGCCTTCTACTATCCCTACTTCTGGGGGGGGGTTGGTTGATCATGTTCATGCTATTGATGGTAGTGATCTTCCCTCGATGGGTAAAGGTGTGGTTTGTAATGAGAGTTCTGAAGTGTTGGGTGGGGGTGAGGATTGTAACAAGAAGGGATGTCATGCGGAAGGCATGGGTTGTGCTCTTGTAATGGGTGGTGAGTTGGGCAGTCCGGTCGCTGCGGAAGTAGCGGATGTTGAGAATTGTCCTACTGTTTGTAAATCTGGTGATGTTCGAAGGGGGCGATGGCCTGGGGGAGGTGAGCGTGGATGTATAGGTAATGGAGTGGGGGCTTGTAATGAGGCTGGTAGCAGTTTTAAGGGGGGGATCCTGCAGCAGCAATATCCTTGGGGGGGTAATCTTGCTTCTGGGGCAGCTGATGTTGTAATTGATGCCTGTAAGATTGTTAATAGGCTGGCTGCGACCAGCGTCGATGTGAGTTGTAATAGTGATAGGGGGGGCAGCGGATGTCTCGGAGAGTTCGGGTTATCCTCAGAGGCGTAGTAACGGGGGCAGCGGGCAATGTGGAGATGTCTGGGCTTCTGGTGAGGAGTGTTCTATTGACCTCAGGGTCAATCAAGGTGAAACCCACATTGGTGATGCTAAGGGCGACCACACTCAGAAGTGCAGCAGCAGCAAGGTCTCGGACAGAGTAAAAAGAGCTGAGCTCCCTCTTGCCTCATGCGCCGGATGCAGCAATGAGTCAAGCCCATCTTCGGAGCAGGCGGAGGATCTTGATAATGGGCCTATTATTGAAAAAGCTATTTTGTTGTATAATAACTTGAGGGCTGTTGAAGGCCCGTGTATAGGCGACAAAAATAATGAAAAGGGGCGGGGGGATCGGGGTTCCCTGGGCTGGCGCTCGCCAAGGCCCTCTCTCCTACAGAATCACCACATCAGGTTCCCATTCCGGGGAGTATTAAGCCCACCTCCCCCATAGCTAACCCCCCTCCTCGTAGGGGGGGAACTCTTATCGAAAATACTGAAGATACCGCTGATTCTGATAGTGAGCCTAGTAACATGACCATCCATAATGAAGTCTGGCTTACGGAACAGGAGGAGCTAAGGCTAAGTAGTAAAGGCAAGAAGAAATCCAACCAATTCAAAACTGGATCTGTTGTTGTTAAGGGGATCCGAAAGAGTTCTAGGATTAATAGGGATGTTGAGCATCCTTCACCTTCCAAATTGCCATGACCTTGTTCATCTGGAACACTAGGGGGCTCAATAGTATTACTAGGCGTCGTGATCTTAAAGATCGCTGCTTGAAGTATAAATCCTCTTTCGTAAGGCTTATTGAGACTAAGGTTGCCAGTAACAATAGTCATAGGATTGCCAAATGTTTCCCGAAGAAGTGGTGGTCTATTACCAATAGCAGTACCTAGTGTAAAGGGCGTATTGTCATCATGTATGACCCTGATATCTGGACTTGTGTGGTTGATAATATGTCGATTCAACACATATCCTTGAAAGGAAAGAATGCTGCGGGATTTTTCTCTATCATCACCGTTGTTTACGCTGCTAATTCCTATCTTGATCGTAGAAGCCTTTGGAGTAATTTGATCACCAATGCCATTAATTATAAAAATCTGCCTTGGATCTTAGGTGGGGATTTTAATTGTATCAGATACTCTTCTGATAAAGTCGGGGGTCGTATGGTGTCTGGTTGCATGGTTGATGAGTTCAATGATTGCATTAATTCTAGTGGCCTCATTGAGTTGAAAACTGTTGGCAACCCTCTGAGTTGGAATAATCGCAATATTGGGAAGAGGCGTATCATGGCTACTCTTGATAGATCCTTTTGTAATAATTGCTGGATCAATATTCTTCCCGCTTCATACTGTGAATATGTTGAGGGGGGCACTAGTGACCACGCCTCTCTTATCATTCACACCCATCAGTTAGGGAGCACCGGCCCTAAACCATTCAAATTCTTCAACTCCTGGCACATCAGTCCTGAGTTCCCCAAAATTTTAAAGGATTGCTGGAGTCTGCAAACCTTTGGTTGCCCTATGATTCGTCTTGTCAACAAACTTAAGATTTTGAAAGGAGAGCTCAAGACTTTTGGATTGAAATTCAGAGAGGAAAACAGTGTTCATAAGCTTCGTTCTGAGCTTGCTACTGTTTAGCAGAGTCAACTTATCCACTCCTGTGTGGATCTTCAGAAAAAAGAACGCTCCTTAATTAGACAATTAGCCGAAGCCATTGATATTGAGGAATCTAATCTCAAGCAGAAAAGTAGGCAAGACTGGTTAAGCCTTGGGGATCGTAACTCTCGCTTCTTCTATACTGCTATGAGGACTAGGCAAAGTCGTAATAACCTTTGCCACCTCATCTCTTCTGATGGTTCTTATAATAACACCATTGACAAATTAAAAACTGAAGCTCCGGATTTCTTCTCTAAGCTCTATAATCAAGATAGTTACTGGAGAGTATTTCCTCGTCTTACTACTAAAAGAATTTTATCTCATAAAGCTGCTATTTGGGTTGAAAGGCCTGTTGGGGCTGAAGAAGTCAAAAATGCTGTTTTTCAAATCGGGGTTGATAAGGCCCCTGGCCCGGATGGTTACAATGG
>CM061136.1:103913643-104038660 GCA_030789695.1 Scilla litardierei
GGGTCCACCCCTTCGCTACTGAATGACTCTCCTAAATGAGCATCAGCCGTAAGTTGAAGGGTCCATCCCTTTGCTACTGAACGACTCTCCTAAATGAGCAACAGTCGTAAGTCCAAGAGGCCATCCCTTTGATACTGAACGACTCTCCTAAACGAGCATCGGCCGTAAGTCAAAGGAGCCACCCCTTCGCTACTGAATGAATCTCCTAAACGAGCGTCGGCCGTAAGTCAAAGGGGTCACCCCTTCGCTACTGAGCGACTCTCCTAAATGAGCGTCGACTATTAGTCGAAGGGGCCACCCCCTTCTCTACTTAATGACTCTCCTAAACGAGCGTCGGCCATAAGTCAAAGGGCCACCCCTTTGCTACTGAATGACTCACTTACCTGAAAAGTTCGTTAGCCATAAGTCAAAGGGTCACCCCGTTGCCACTGACCAACTTTCCCAAAACTTCGTCAGCCATAAGTCGAATGGCCACCACTTTGCCACTTACTAAATTTCCCAAAACATCGTCAGCCGTAAGTCGAAGGGCCACCCTTTTGCCACTAATCGACTCTTCTAAAATGTGGTCAGTCGTAAGTCGAAGGGCCATCCCTTCGGCGTTGACCGACTCTGCTAAAATTTCGTTAGCCGAAAGTCGAAGGTCCACCTCTTTGTCACTGAACGACCCCTGTGCCATCAGTCATGAGTCAAGGAAATTGCACCCTAACCACAGAACATGGTGATTAACTTCTAAACATGGTTTGATGGTTTATCATTAATCATCCTGAAGCAAGGCCTAACCCATCGAGGGGCCATCAGGTGTTACAACCACCACACAACATGCACGACAGTAAACAAAGAGATGCAACAATAAACATGGATATGCAGGTCAAATTGTCTGGCACTCTTATTACAAAAAATTGTTTTTGTTCACATCTAAATCACCCCATATACATTCAAAAATTTTTAAAACAGGTGTAAAAAGGATGCCAAGACCCTACAATAGTTGGCTAGGCCCTTGGTCACCATCCAGCATGGTCATGCACTCTGGGTTCCTTGTAGCATCTACCCCTACATCATCATTAGCCACGGTGGAAGCATCGTTGTGGGGAGCAGCTTCCTCCATGCCTTAGCTCCATTCATCGTCACTAAGGTTTGGAAAAATCACCGGGATCCTGTCAATCTCCACGGAGAGGTCAGGGAATCGGTTCTTCATCTCCAATCGACATCGCTCGTAGGATTCCTTGTATAACTCGTCGAAGTCGGGAATAGAATCCATGAACTCCCGAACGCCCTCTCCAGTATGACCTTGGCTTCGACTCTCTCCTCCAACAGAGCATCCTCCGCTCGCTTTCTCAAGGTAGTTTGTTCACCCTCCCTCATACGAGACATGCTTAACTCATGCTCAAGTTTCTGAATGTGATCCAATCATGTCTCAGAGAGAAGGATAATTCTAGTCAGCTCAACCTGAGATCTCTCCACGCCTGACCTAACGGCCTCCAGGGTGACCCCATGATTGGCCACCACCGGAGCGTGACGACGCAACACCGCGGTGGCCACGAGAGCCTACAAAGAACACACGATGGTCAACATGCATGCTAACATCACTTACAAGGGAAGCTGGAGCAATAATTACCTGGGCACTGGCATGAACGGCCATCGATGCAAGCCGCTCATAATAGACCCTCTCCACGATAGCCATGTCCCATGGAAGGGACGCATTCTCAGCACCACGGGAGGCAACCCCACAATCAAGAAGTAAGGAATCTTCTGGCCTCATCGAAAATCCTGCCTGAACGAGCTCCCCCTCGGAGCAGTCAAATGCGGCCTGGGGAGATCGACCTTCAAGTAAAATCAGCCTGAATTCATCGGGGATGTCTTCAGACAAACCAACAGGAGGGAACAAACCCCCCAGGGCCAGGAGTCCTCATGCAGAAGAAGATCTGGAGGGACCTGAGTCTTCTCTGAATCTCCCTCATGAAGAGTACCCATCTCCAGTCGGGAGACCCATTCCGTAGCTACATTCGATCTGGACGGCTCTGAGTTGCTGAGGACGAGTTTCCATCTCTACTTATTTCCCTCAGGCACTACTAATTCGAATTCGGAGGTGGGCTTCTCCTTCTTCTTCTTCTGAAGGCGGGACACTTGAGCATGCCTCTCAACAACGACAGGTCAATCCTCTGATGGTGGGGCCATCCTTTCCACCACAGTCGGCACCTGGGGAGACAACATGCTCACCTCCTCCTCTTTGATGGAAGCCTCGGCTGCTTCCCTCAATGCGAGATCCACCTGATAATCCACACCAGTCATGCCTGTGAAAGCAACAAATGAGTTAGGTCGAAGAACGCATATCGAACAGTTGGCGAGCACGATTGAACCAACCTTTCGTCCACACGGTCCGATGCAACACATCGTCAGACCACAGCCACTTGACCGACCTCATATCCTCTGGCAGGCTCGTTAGAGTGTCGGTGGATTTCTTCTCCTCGCTAGTCAGCGGCTTATCATCGACAGGTCCCAAGTCAGGGGCACCCCAACCGGTGCAGAAGCTTGCCTCCCCTTGGAAAACCACAAACACAAACTCATCTTTCCATTTGGGGTTGGAGGTGGGAAGATCATCAAACAACTTCTTGCCTCGACGAGCCATTATAGTATACCAGCCCGGGGGCCTTGAGGAGAGGGATTGAGAAAAAATGATTGAACAGATTCAGAGATGCTTTAATCCTCTTAATCACAAACAGAGCTATGAGGCCCATCAGCATGCTGACAGCGTTTGACATCAACTGACAGAGGAAATGTTCAGGGTACACAGGAAGTACCACAAGAAGGGTTGCATGGGGAATCGAAGGCCTCATTCGATGGTTTTGACATAAACTGTAACAGCCGCTTTACGGCCGTTCATATTTTCTACGTGCACGTACTTTTCGTGCATGTATTTTATTTGGCTCTTTCTTGGTTTCGGTATATACGATGTGATATGCCGTTGTGACCGTATGGAAGTGTAGAATTTTATAGTAATTTTGGGGAACAACATTTCATGGCTCGTTTTCTCGCAAAACATCTTTGAATGGAAGGGCGTTTTGGTCTTTTGGCCTCAATACTTGGTTCCCGATTTTACGATAATTTTTGATAAGTGTAGCCCACGATCGGACCCCGTAGCCCCATACTTCTCGTCTCCACGATCGTCCCGATATTTACGGAATTTTTTCCGAAGCCCGTAGTAGAAGATATCCCCTAATCAATTTGCAATCGTTGATTAGCCTCTAATCAATTTGAAATTCAAATCTAATCATATCCCTAATTATTCACTATTCACACCCCCCTTTCCCCTATCTCCACTCACCCTATCTCTCTCTCTCTCACACATTTTGCCAAAAACCCAAACCTATATAGCAAAACCCTACCTCTTCTAAAAGGAAACATGGCCAGCCGCACAACACACTCACGCAAACCCATTTTGAGACGCAACCCTCATCAACGCTGGCCACCCAAGCTCACCGAAGACCAACCCTGGCCGTCAGCCACCTCTCCCCTCCGGCCCCCTTTCTCTCTCCTCCGTTTTCTCTCTCTAAAGAGCCCCAAAAACAAAGAAGCACAGATCTAGTCGCCAGCACTCCAACTCACGGCCAGCCGCCGGCTGCCGCCACCGTCGGTGTCCACCACCACCACTTTGTTGCCCTTTGACCCCTCTCTGCTCTGCAACTTCACTCATGCTCATAGCCCATCTGTAGCTCCGTGAATCCTCGTCGGAACACGTCGTATCAGCTGTTTTTGACAGATCTGGAAGCTGAACTTTGCTACCGGCTCACGACCACCTCCGACCACCTCCGGTGACAACTCCACCGCTGTTGGCTTTTTCTTGAAGTCCTTTCACTTCTACAATTTCCGGTTGTCTCTGTTCATCGCTGGAATCCCGCTGAGACACGCGACAACAAACGTTGTGCGAATCTGTCCTCTCCGGCTTCTCACGGCCACCCACCACCGTACGCTCATGCCGTCGACCATCCACCGGGCCGAGCATCTTCCACTGGTCCTACTTCATCTACCGTCAGTCCCCTTGGACTCTCAGAGTTCACGTGCGTTGCCTCACGCACGTGTTTTTAGCTGACGTCGCCGTTATCGTGAAGATCTGTTGCGCTACTCGCAACGGGAGGAGGATCGCTGTTAGCTCGCTGATTTTGCACCACCACCCCGCTGTCTAGAGGTGTCTCGCTGTGCTACCCACGACCAAGGAGTTCCAGACGACGATGACGCTTCGCCGTTCAGACCCAACTTTCGCTTGTTGAACGATGTCACGAGGTTGGTTCCCCTAACGAGTAGTAAAACCCACACTATAACTCATCACAACCTAATCTAAAATTCGTCAACGTGAATTAAAGTTATATTCTGCATCTTTAAAACATTGCTCATCGTAGGAAAGATCGATGAATGGACTATTTTTCTGTGCACATAGGGTAGACGTCGATCTAGACTGAACAAAACATCAAAACGTGAATTTTTGACTGATAGGTTAGTCCCGCCAAATTTAGAAACAAACCATAATAGGTTTGACCAAAAAGCATGATCTGACATCGCTGTGATCATGTTTCAGACGGACCATCGCCGACGCGACGTTTCGACGGGACGCACCGGACAGACGACACACTCGCCACCGCAGGCAAGTGTACTCACTTGTACTTTCGGCCGTGCTTAGGCCACATACTCTTAGAACCGTAAGAATGTTAACAAAGATAACCAGATGTGAAATGATAGCATCCGGGACCCCCCTTGACAGCTTAGACTTGACGACGAAGTTTAAGCGCAACAACAACAACTTTGACATCTTAGGGTTTTCTTGTGTGTGTGTGTGTGCGCGTGTAGACCCCCAAGAAGAACCATCCTTGTCTTGTCTTGTCTTGTCTTATTATGCATAGCCTTTGGGCAATAGGGCACTCATCGAGTGATCCCTTGTACGGATACATAGCCTGCGGGCAATAGGGCACTCATCGAGTGATCCCTTGTACGGATACATAAGCATGCGGGCGAATAGGGCACTCTCCAAGCTAGGAGAGTGAACCCTTGTCACGATAAATAAGCCTGTGGCGAATAGGGCACTCACTTGGCAGAGTGAGTGATCCATTGTCTTGTCTTGTCTTGTGCACTTGGGTTGGGGTAGGGTTGAGCGTGCGCACGGGGAGAGGGTCTGATCCCGTCGAACCGTAAGGCGGGAACCCTTTGAGTCACACATATCTTGTCGTGTCCTGTCTTGTCTTGTCACGTCTTGTCACGTCTTGTCTTGACCCATTTCGCTTAGTCTCGTAGTCGGTAGCACACTCTACGGCTACAGTGTGTCGTGTTTACTTTTCCTGCTCTGTTACTTTCTTTAAAATGCCATGTTATAACCCCAGCATGATAATCAACCAGTAAATCGTTGGTTTAAATTAAAATACACTTGCAGTAGAGTCTAACAATTCTGTGTAGACTTTACCTGACATACAGTTCCTTTTCTCTTGGGTGTTGTTTGTTAGGTGTCGAGCCGGAGTTCGTGGACGAGGTAGACTTGCCAGAGTATGTGGAGCCTAAGGACGTCGACCCAGAGTATGTGCCTGAGGAGGACCAGAGCTAGATGGTCTTCACGCTGCCGTTCCTAAGTTTTACTACTTTATAGTTAGGTGCGTAGCACTGTTTACCTTTTATCTAGGTTGGGTGCTTGCACCATTAGTTTCTTTCAGCTGTTGTAGCTGTGTTGGCTTTTCATTTAGACTCTCAATACTTTCTGGATGTTTGGTTTGGAATAAAGTGAATGTTTCCTTTTCAGTACTTTTGTTGTTCCGTACTTTTCTGCAAGGATCTGTTACATCGTCTTGGAGTACCACACAGACGCTTATTGGGTCCGAGCTTCACAGCTCTGGCCTAAGCAGGCCTTAGTCACGCTTCGCCTCCGTAGTTTTGGGAAGCGGGGCGTGACAGGTTTTAGTGGTGGCCCATGCAGGTCCTTTTCTGCAAAAATTTCGATACGATAGAAGTATTAACATTCATTTTTCTTATCCATTAATATGTATGAGTCTAAATTGGGTTTTCCCTGTGAATATGATGGTAGGAGGACGTAATACTCGTGTCGGTCCCTCTTCTGACGGAGATATGGATGGTCGAGGTGGCGAGTTTCGCCAATTTCTGGGCGTTATGAAAGAGATGTTGGAGGTTCAGCATCAGTTGGTTGAGCAGACTCATTGGGCTGCTCCGGCTGCACCACCACCGCCGCCTCTGCCTGACCCTCGAGCAGCTCCGGGAGTGAAGCAGTTCAATGAGCTTCAGCCGAAGACATTTTCCAGGAAGGAAGGACCCTTAAGTGCTAATGAGTGGATCCAGAGCACAGAAGAGAAGCTGGTAGATGCGAAGATCCCTGAGGATACCAGAGTTGAGATAGCAAAGATGCAGCTGATTGAGAATGCGAGGAACTGGTGGCGCATTGAGGAGATGCGCCTGTAGAAGCCAGTGGAGTGGAAGACCTTCAAGTCGATGTTCAAGGAGAAGTATTTTCCCAAGGCTGCTAAGAGGGAGCTGTTGAACAGATTTGTGGATCTGAAGCAGGGGGACATGACCATCGATGAGTATGAGGCGGAGTTCGAGATGCTGAGTCATTTTGCCCCTCATATGGTGAAGAAGGAAGAGAATCGAGCTGATTGGTTTTGTCAGGTGCTGTGTCCAAAGATTCAGGCTTCCATGTCCTCAGCAAACTTTTCGACCATGGGAGCTGTGCAGAATGCCGCCAGGAATCATGAGATCATATCGCGTCTTCCTGATCCTCTTGCTGGTGGAGGAAATCAACCGATGGAATAGTTCGGGCCAGTAGCTAGGCCTACAGTGGGACACGTTCAGTCAGTACATTTTAAGAGGCCAGGAGCACCTGCACAGAGCCAGGCCAGGGATCAATGTCATTTCTGTGGAAAGCCGGGGCATCATTCGAGTTATTGTAGGAAGAAGCTGGGTTTGTGTCTGGCATGTGGAGCTGCCACACATGCAGTATAGATTGCCCGATGTATCGCCATACTGAGGGCGGAGCACCTGCCCCTATACAGAGAGAAGCTGTTGTTCGTGGAGCTTACACCATGACGGCCGTGGATGACGTCATTGCAGGTGATTCTATAGACTTAATCTTTCATATTATAGTTTAGCTTATTTTTTGGCTGCATGTAAATGTTTCAAAACTTTTGTTTACTTTTAAAGAAAATCTTTAATTTTTGAGACTAGCTCACAATGATCACAACCCACCTATCTTTCCTCATCCAATACCCCAACCCCACACGTTTTTTCCTTCCAACGTTTTTAAAATATGTCATTGGCCTTAAACTTTCTGTTCTTTCTTTCTCTCTTCGAAGTGTTATTATTGTTGTTATATTATCAGGACTATCTATTATTGTTATAGGATTATGTGTGCGGGTAGGTATAGTGCGTGAGGAAATAGGATGTGACGATGATTAATTGCTTTTGAACACAAGGATATTAGATTAGATTTCTTTCGGATGAACAGAACGAGGTATCTAAGACTTATTTATAATACAAATACGCGAAGGACTCAATGGAAATGCTAGTTGGATGAAATTATATGCAGGGAGATGAGTGCTTATTGGATCTGAAACTTAGACGAGTGGTAGATGGGAGTAGCTAGGACGGGATGGTATGAGTTAGGGTGATCGTGAGAAGGAGTAGAACATTTAGCGCGTCAAGACTTGGTTATTAAGTTGACGTGAGAAGACCTTGGAGATAACACGATATGTTGAGATGAATGGATAGTTAGGAAGACGGATTTTGTATGATTGGGAGATTAGATGATAGTGGTAAGGATAGAGACACTACTACAAAAAAACGCTTGCATAGCTCTTTTTTTACACTTGGATAGCGCTTTTAAGCGCTATCTAAGCTACCACTAAGGTAGCTTGGATATCGCTTTTATAAGCGCTATCGTAGTGGTTTACTAAGATAGCGCTTATAAAAGCGCTATCCAAGCTACCGCTATGGTAGCTTGGATAGCGCTTTTTAAGCGCTATCTAAGTGGTTTACTAAGATAGTGCTGGACTGGCCGTGGCTAATGCGCGTTAGCCACGGACTGGCCGTGGCTAATACGCATTAGCCACGGCCAGTCCGTGGCTAATACGCATTAGCCACGGCCAGTCTGTGGCTAATGTTTAATTTTTTTTAAAAAAAATAGAAAATCAAAATTTTTTTGCTTGCTGATTCAAGCTACATCAATGTTGGAAGATATGGAGCTTCCGTGTCTCTCTTCGACTATATACACACAGACTAACAGGGAATTGACATCTCAAACAACATAATGAATTGTTATGAAACATTTTTTTGCTTGCTGATTCAAGCTACATCAATGTTGGAAGATATGGAGCTTCCATGTCTCTCTTTGAATATATACACACAGACTAACAGGGAATTGACATATCAAACAACATAATGAATTGTTATGAAACATTTAAAGAAGGAAAAAGAATCAGATGAAGGATAGGAAAAGAGTCACCGCTGAACTCAGCGGAAATGGGACGGGGACTCTTGGATGATACTGAAGTCTCCGGCGGACTGGAAGTTCGAGCCCCCTTGATGAAACGCGTCATCCGAGAAGTCTCGGGAGCCTAATGAGCTTCTTGGGAGCTTGTAAGGCACGTCTATGCTGTCGTGCTGCGTGTGAACTGGCGCTGACATTGCCCCGTAGACGGTTCTGTCGCGTGACGGCATCTTCATCTGATCCAGAGGAAGAACGGAATGCAAGGCTCCTCTTCTGGATCCCTTCGAGTGTGGTGCCCTGGCATTGTGCAGAACAACAACCATCAACATGTTTCTCAATGTCAAGCAGCTTCTACATGGACAAAGAGTGGCCTATCACCTAATCTCTCACAACCCTGCAACATCGATACTTGCATTAGGTTGGATATATTGGCACAACTAGTTTCCATAAAAAGAAGTAGAGTTTAGATATGAAAATCGCACAGAAATACAGATAAAATGGGGGAAATATTTTCAGAAAATTTACAAATATATCTCAAATTGCAATCCAAACTAAGGCACGATCATGACTTGATAAATTTATATATGCACAATACTGAAACCGTTTCGATGAACTTACAAACATACACCAACTGAATAAGTGAACCACAATCAATTCAATACATATCATTACTTAAATTCCATAAAACTACCATGAACTGTTACCATGTTTCAAAAACTACCATATACTTTGAAAATGACAAACCAGAACAAACTCTCTCGGTTTCAAATACCTACCATATAATTTGAAAAATACAAAAAGCTACAATGAACTTTCCCAGTGTCTCAACTGCTCCTTGAGCTCCATGACCTTGCACGTATATTTTTCAAGTACATGATATTTATTTGAAACCGGAAAAGAGTTTGTGGTTTTCTGTCATCTTCATATGTTAGTTTTTCTGAACCATGACCAAAATCCATGCTGGTTTTATGAAATTTAGCACATTCATATAAACAAGTAAATTACAGCATTCAAAAGGCTATTTGCATGTGCGACCAGCAAATATTATGCACTAAGAAGATTTAAAAGGCTACTTGCCTGGATGATCCCTCGGAGTTGCGAAGTATCTGAAAGTAGAAGCTTATCGGCTGATTTCCCACATCCTGATTGTCACGTTCGTGTACCCGGTGAAAAGGGTGCTTCCATCGGAGCTCCAGCTGAGGCTAGTGCAATACAGCAACTTCTGCAAGAGAGACAGGATAAATGAGAAAATAAGCTTAAAATGCTACATAATGGCTGCAGTACCTCATAAAACCTGACGGCTAGGTTCTGTTGAATAAATTCCACCAAAAACAAAGGAAACAAAAGTTCTGAGAAAACAAAAACATTTTAGAGAATCTCAATTGTCTTAGTAAACTAACAACCAGATGCAAACAACCTGATGCTGAGAAAAGCTTCCAGAACTTCACATAAACATACCAAAAACAGTGAGTAATTTTGTATGGTTCAAGCAGATAGTATCCTTTATTTCTTCAGATTCATCTTCAATTATCTGTACCTTTTGTTCAAGACTCTAAGGATCTTGCTTTCCATAGCGCCATGATAGTTCTGTACACATGACAAATTCGATTACAATTCATAATCATCAGCATGGGAAGATGATATACCAAATGAACATCGAAGGAGCACAAGAAGATGTGAGAAATAACTCAAAATGTACGACTTCACCTTGAGAAATAATTCAAAATGAACATCGAAGGAGCACCCAGACACCTTGATAATGTCCCATAACATGCAACACGTCTTCACCTTCAAAATGCCACTAAGGTTCAGCATGTCCTCTGAATCCATAATGAACTCTTCCAACTTCACATGCTTAACGAATTTTACCCACCAAAGTTCCAAATGGTGTAATACACTAAGACAATTCCAAAAAGCTTATTATCTGCTTCGGATAACAAGCATGTCAATAGGTTGCTAAAGCCAATTGATTATCTCAAATTTCCCCTATAAAGTTCAAAATAGCTGAAACTACAATCATCTTACAAAATTAGTTATAGTTGACAGCTGATAAATAAACAATGTAGTGAATTATATAGTGCCATAAACTTGTGTGCAAATGAGAGCCTTAAGGTCATGTAAGAGCAGGCAAGTAAATAGGGATGTACTCAAAAAGAATTTGAATCACATAAACTGACCAGTTTATGTGATTAGTCACTTTAAGGTCATGTAAGACATTTGTTTATTGCACAACGAATATCATCATGTCACTTCAAAGAGCCAATCTAGAACTCATCATACAAGTAAAAAAACATCAACCACCTTAGGAGCAGATCATCTACTAACCTTTAAAGTGAATTTATTGCACGAAGGAAAACTAAAAAATTACTACTGCTTACATTTGAGGTGAGGAGAGCTTCACAAAATTCTCTGTGAGCATACCCAGTGATTTCTCCCTTCGATTTTCCGTACCTGAAAAAAAATGGCGGCAAATAAGATTTAGTCTTTCAACTTCAGTCAGTATTTGAAACAAACAAGCCAACTTCACTGTCAAATGAAATTACAATAGCATTACCAGATTTTCCCTTTGAGGAAGTAGGTTTGTCCTCCCCGTAATCTCCATTCTGATCTAATGATCTATCATCTTCATCGTCCTCCAAATCCTTTCCAAATCAGTAGAACAGTCTTAATTGCTAGATTGAGGGAAAACTGATATAAATGTTCCAGGAACATGAGAAACAAATTGGGAGTAAAAAAGGGGGAAAATCATTCTTCTTCTTTGAAAGATATGGGTTCCGCATCCAAGCCCGGTTTCTCCTTTAGGGCATCTTCATGATTTTAGATCAAAAAATTTCAAAATTAGGGAGAAATTGAGAAAATGGCAAAAGCTCTAGAAGAATTGGGGAAAAGCACACATACTTTCAAAAGTTCCAAGGCCTTCGGGACCCCAGAAAACCCTATCCATGAGTATCGATTCTTGGCTTTTCTCGCTAAAATCTGAAAAAAAAAACACACACGCGCGTTAAAAGTTAGATCTTTTAGCTCAAGGAAACTAGTTTGAGGGGAAAAGGATCGAAATCTGACCCCAACACTCTCCAATACGTTGATCGATCTCAGCCTCCTTCCTCACAACATCGAGCACCGAATCGATAAGCTCCACGCCCTCAGTGTAGTGCCCCTTGGCCCAGTTGTTTCCGGCCCCAGACTGGCCGAAGACAAAGTTTTCGGGCCTGAAGATCTGGCCGTAGGGCCCAGATCTGATGCTGTCAATGGTTCCGGGCTCCAGATCCATGAGCACGGCACGGTGAACGAACCTCCCGCAGTTCGCCTCGTTGTAGTAGACATTGACCCTCTCAAGCTGCAGATCTGAGTCACCGTGGTATCCGCCGGTCGAATCGATGCCGTGCTCGGCGCAGACGACCTCCCAAAACTTCGCTCCGATCTGATTGCCGCACTGGGTTGGGAGGAGGAGGAGGCCTGAGAGTTGGGAAATTATGTTAGGGCTTGGATACGTACGAGAGGGAATCTGGAGGGATATATTTTTGTTAAGCGCTATGCAAGGTAGTTTATATATGTATATTTTTAAATAAAATTTCTTACGTAACGATTAGTACCATAGTGCTAACAAAAAGCGTCATATAAGATATTACTTGGATAGCGCTTTAACAAAATGCGCTATCTAAGTGATTTTTATCTTAATTTTGATTTATTTTTATTTTCTAAAAGTGCAGAAGCGCTATACAAGAGCTCACTTAGATAGCGCTTTTTAAAAGTGCTATCTAAGTGGCGTTACCCAAGCCCAAATCTGTAGTAGTGAGGTGGTCTGATAGTTCATTGATTACGGGGAATAGATTTATGAGTCGATATGATGGATAATATATTGGGGACGAGATGATTGACGACTGGTAGACGATAATGTGGATTCGTAGTTAAGTGATAGGATGGAGTCCTAGTTGTAGCATTAGCCAGTGGAGAGACGGGTTATGATGGATTAATGAGGAACGATGTTTGAAGATATAGGATTAGTGATCTCTATGTGTAGATATGAGAGTTGCAGGTATAAGATTATATAAATATTATTACTATTAGCATAAGTGATTCCGAGGGCGGAATCATTTCTAAGGTGGGTAGAATGTAACGGCCGCTTTCCGGCCGTTCGTATTTACTACGTGCACGTACTTTTTGTGCACGTATATTTGGCTCTTTCTTGGTTTTGGTATATACGATGTGATATGCCGTTGTGATCGTATGGAAGTGTAGAATTTTATATTAATTATAGGGAACATCATTTCACGGCTCGTTTTCTCGCAAAACAACTTTGAATGGAAGGGCGTTTTGGTCTTTTGGCCTCAATACTCGGTTCCCGATTTTACGATAATTTTTGGTAGGTGTAGCATGCGATCGGACCCCGTAGCCCCATACTTCTCGTCTCCACGATCATCCCGGTATTTTCGGATTATTTTTTCGATGCCCATAGTGGAAGATATCCCCTAATCAATTTGCAACCGTTGATTAGCCTCTAATCAATTTGAAATTCAAATCTAATCATATCCCTAAGTATTCTCCGACGTATCATGGCAATTAGTTACAGCCACTATTCACACCTTCCCTTTCCCCTATCTCCACTCACCCTTCTCTATCTCTCTCTCTCACATTTAGCCAAAAACCCAAACCTATATAGCAAAACCTACCTCTTCTAAAAGGAAACATGGCCAGCCGCACAACACACTCACATAAACCCATTTTGAGCCGCAACCCTCATCAACTCCGGCCACCCAAGCTCACCGGCAACCACCCCTGGCCATCGGCCACCGCTCCCCTCCGGCCCCCTTTCTCTCTCCTCCGTTTTCTCTCTCTAAAGAGCCCCCAAACACAAAGAAGCACAGATCTAGCCGCCGGCACTCCAACTCACGGCCAGCCGCCGGCCACCACCATCGTCAGCGACCACCATCGCCACTTTGTTCCCCTTTGACCCTCTCCACTCTGCAACTTCCCTCATACTCATAGCCCACCTGTAGCTCCGTGAATCCTCGTCGGAACACACCGTATTGGCTGTTTTGACAGATCTGGAAGCTGAACTTCGCCGCTGGCTCACGACCACCTCCGACCACCTCTGGTGACAACTCTACCGCCGTTGTCTTTGTCTTGAAGTCCTTTCACTTCTGCAATTTCCCGTTGTCTCTGTTCATCGCTGGAATCCCACTGAGACGCGTGACAACGAACGTTGCGCGAATCTGTCCTCTCCGGCTTCTCACGGCGACCCACCGCTGTACGCTCATGCCGTCGGCCACCCACTGGGCCGAGCATCTTCCACTGGTCCTACTTCATGTACCGACAGCCCCCTTGGACTCTCGGAGTTCACGTGTGTTGCTGCACGTACGTGTTTTTAGCCGACGTCACCGTTATCGTGAAGATCCGTTGCGCTACTCGCAACGAGAGGAGGATCACTGTTAGCTCGCTGATTTTGCGCCACCACCCCACTGTCCCGAGGTGCCTCGCTCTGCTACCTGCGACCGAGGAGTTTTAGACGACGCCGACGCTTCGTCGTTCAGACCCGACTTCCGCTTGTTGAACGACGTCACGAGGTTGGTTTCCCTAACGAGTAGTAAAACCCACATTGCTACTATTCAAAACCTAATCTAAAATTCATCAACGTGTATTAAATTTATATTCAGCATCTTTAAAACATTGCTCATAGTAGGAAAGATCGATGAACGGACTATTTTCCTGTGCACATAGGGTAGACGTCGATCTATACTGAACAAAACATCAAAACGTGACTTTTTGACTGATAGGTTAGTCCCGCCAAATTTAGAAACAAAACATAATAGGTTTGACCAAAAAACACGATCTGACATCGCCGTGATCATGTTTCAGACAGACCATCGCCGACGCGACGATTTGACGGGACACGCCAGACAGACGACGCACTCGCCATCGCATGCAAGTGTACTCACCTGTACTTTCGGCCGTGTTTAGGCCACAGACTCTTAGAACTGTTAGAATGTAAATAAAGAGAACCGGATGTGAAATGATAGCGTCCGGGACCCCTTTGACTGCTTAGACTTGACGACGAAGTCTAAGCGCAATAACAACAACTTTGACATCTTAGGGTTTTCTTATGTGTGCGTACGTGTGGACCCCCTAGAAGAACCATCCCTGTCTTGTCATGTCATGTCTTGTTATACACAGCCTGCGGGCAATAAGGCACACATCAAGTGATCCCTTGTACAGATACACAGCCTGCGGGCAATAGGACACTCATCGAGTGATCCCTTGTACAGATACATAAGCCTGCGGGTGAATATGACACTCTCTAAGCTAGGAGAGTGAACCTTTGTCACGATAAATAAGCCTGCGGGTGAATAGGGCACTCACTTGGCAGAGTGAGTGATCACTTGTCTTGTCTTGTCTTGTGCACTTGGGTTGGGGTAGGGTTGAGCGTGCGCACGGGAGAGGGTCAGATCCCCCTTGAACCATAAGGCGTGAACCCTTCGAGTCACACGTATCTTGTCGTGTCATGTCTTGTCTTGTACGTCTTGTCCTGTCTTGTCTTAGCCCGTTTAGGTTAGTCCCGTAGTCGGTAGCACACTCTACAGCTACAGTGTGTCGTGTTTACTTTTCCTGGTCTGTTACTTTCTTTAAAATGCCATGTTATAACCCCAGCATGATAATCAACCAGTAATCGTTGTTTTAAATTAATATACACTTGCAGTAGAGTCTAACATTTCTGTGTAGACTTTACCTGACGTACAGTTCCTTTTCTCTTGGGTGTTGTACGTCAGGTGTCGAGCCGGAGTTCGTGGATGAGGCAAACTTGCCAGAGTACGTGGAGACCAAGGACGTCGACCCATAGTACGTGCCTAAGGAGGACCAGAGGTAGAGGGTCTTCACGTTGCTGTTCCAGAGTTTTACTACTTTTTAGTTAGGTGCGTAGTACCATTTACCTTTTAGCTACGTTGGGTGCGTGCACCATTAGTTTCTTTCAACTGTTGTAGCCGTGTTGGCTTTTCGTTTAGATTCTCAGTACTTTTTGGATGTTTGGTTTGGAATAAAATGAATGTTTCCTTTTCAGTACTTTTGTTGTTCCGTACTTTTCTGCAGGGACCTGTTCCTTCGTCTTGGAGTACCACACAGACGCTTATTGGGTCCAAGCTTCACAGCTCCAGCCTAAGCGGGCCTTAGTCATGCTTCGCCTCCGTAGTTTTGGGAAGCGGGGCATGACATAAACCCCCGCTTCCCGATCGTCAGGACGATGAGCCCTCTTGTCCTTTCCAGGCAACCAGATTTGGTAATCGAGACGGACATAACTCCTCTGAAGCTTGGCGATCTGTCTAGCCTTGACGTTGGACCTCTGATTCGCGTACAAACTCGGCTCCATGATCCCTTCCTAACTCTTCTGCATGTCCGTGACCAAGCCCTTCCATAGACAGGGATAGAGGACGAAGCCATTTCTTTCGAGAGAAGAAATATCTAAATCAAGAGAATAAAGATGGTACCTTTGCATTATACCACTGGAGCCATCCTATATAGGTAGTGTGATAACCGCATGACGAAACACGCATCGAATATCCCAAGGCTCTAAGTATCTTGGATTTCGAACCGACAAATCATCCGAATCGACGAGTCTGGCATTTGGGCGCCTGGAACTTGAGTGATATTGTCTCGACTATCGCGCCCCATTAATGCGATGTAACGTCGCTTGAATTCAAAGTGCAGACACTTTGAGGTCATGCGACGAGAGCCATTATTGATTCATTGGGCCGGCATCTGAGATAACTCGACCGACAGATGACTAAAGCCCATGATGTCCATGATCGCACTCGGATAAACACCGGTAAAACGACTGTAATTTTACCGCAAGCGCATGGCGTAGTGGCGAGCGGGTATCAAACTCAGGGATGACAATTAACAGTATCCCATGTTGATTACCTAGCTGTCGATGGAATAAGAATAGTTTTGATGGTAATGTTACAATCGTTCAAATAGCAAGTGAATATAAATATAATAAAATGTCTAGGGATAGGAAATCTCCACTACGGACTGTCTCTTATCCTTGTGAATTATGAATATCAATGTTGCAAAGCTTGAATGTAGGTGAACTTGTCGCAACTTAATGTAGAACCAAGCTCACGCTCTCGCGCTATTACCGGTCTATAGCAACCTAAATTAGGGCCCACTCTCGTGCAACCCCTAACCTAAGCAACTAGCGTGAAAATCGAACCAATTGCAACTCGAGCCCACTCTCATGCAAACTCGAGCTACAATCTAGTTTATGATAGTTCGTATTTGTCCAATCTCTTGCAAACGAATATTAGTATAGATTTATAATAAAAATCCTAGCTTTGGTCCAATCTCTTGCAAACCAAACCTAGAGAATTTCGATTATAAGCCTAAGTCGAATGTCTAGGCCTTCCCATCAATTGGGATCCAATCTCTTGCAAATCCCAATCGATGGAAATTCCTAGCTACTCGCAATAAATCAATCAAAACCTAACCTTTCTTCAATCCTAGCAACAATTCTATTCATTCATCACAATTCAAAAGATCGGGTCCATAGGGTTCATCCACATGCCCTAGAACGACGAAACTACTCACAAATCATCATGAAAATCTCAGAATTTAAGCAATAGATCATAGCACAATTCATCATAGAGAAGAGACAAATTAATAAAAATAATATTTTTAGCAAGAAAGAACAAACCAAAATTGTCGCCTATGATCTCCAGCTGAGATTTCACAAAAGAATAGCCATCCAAAAATAATAGAAGTCTCTGCTAAAACTAGGGATAAAACTAGGTTTAAATACAAGCCAAAATCGTCCAAAAAATCCTGACAGAATTACCCCTGCGCAGCCCAGAAATCGCAATATGTGTAGCAGTCGAAATGCGTCACTCGGTCGAGTAACAATGTCACTCGGCTGAGTGACCGACCCAATAATATAACAGAGAATCTGACAGACCCAATAATATAACAGAGAATCTGGGAGTTTCAGGGATCTGTATCTCTGACTGACTCGGGCGAGTAGGCTTCTTTACTCGACCGAGTAAGCAATCGTACTCGACCGAGTAGGCTTCTCAAAATTTTCCAGTAACTTGGCCCTTTCTCGGTTGAAAATGTTGGATATTGGACTCCCCGGATTTGGTTTTGGATGATGAACAAACATAAATATAATATGTACTAACACTTTGTGAGCGCAGTTATGGAGATCATCGCCAAATTCACATGAATAACAATTACGACGTCTCAAGACTTCTCAAAGCACGTGATCGTATGCCTAAAGCTTCGTTGAAGCTTATGGACCTATTTAGAAGTCATGAAGATTCGATTGAAGCTATTGAAGACGGTATCGTCAAGTTTAATTTATAGTCTTTAAGCTTCTTTCGTAGAATGTTAAGCCTTGAGTAGGTCTTACGTTTTAAATCTTCATAACGCTCATATCTTAGCTCTAGGATCTTAGTAGAAGTCCATACAATCCTTCCCGAAGCATCGCGCTTCAATTCGAGACTTCTTGTGCATGTTAGTTGGTTCAAGAAGAAGAACTGACCGACTAGATGGTGATCTAGTCGGTCGGCCAAGCTTCTTGGACCGACTAGTTCTTCTCAGTTAATTCTTAGCTCTTTACTGTTTACAGTTAGTCGGTCTAAGTTGACTCATCGACCGACTAGTTTGTGAACTAGTCGGTCAGTGATGCTTCTATGACCGACTAGTTGAGCTTTCTCTGAACATGCACATTTGAGCTTGAGCTACTGTTTATCATTAGTCGGTCTGTGCTCATTGATCGACCGACTAGTTGATGAACTAGTCGGTCAACTTTTCTTCTTAGACCGACTAGTTTAGTTTACTGTACATGCCAAATTTTTCACCATACTTACTGTTTATTTTTAGTCGGTCTATGTTCATTTGGTGACCGACTAGTTGGTGAATTAGTCGGTCAACATTTGTTATTGGACTGACTAAGTCTAATTCTTCTCAGACTTCAGTTTTATCTGTTAGTCGGTCCACGTTGAGTAACCGACCGACTAGTTGTGAAACTAGTCGGTCAGCGACTCTTCTTAGACCGACTAGTTCCTTAGTCTGTACTTTGATCTTTTCTCAGTTTACTCATTAGTCGGTTCACGTTATTTGACCGACCGACTAGTTGATGAACTAGTCGGTCGGTGGTTGTTCTTTGACCGACTAGTTGGGTTCAGAAAAGAGCCGTTGGAGCTTTAATTGAAACGTTTTTCTCTCTCTCTCTCCTCTAACCTATATATACTTGATGGGATGCATTCATTGCTGCCAAGGCTGATATTATTGCAAGTTTAGAGATCAAGAGAAATCATTCCAAGTGCTTTCAAAGCTCATTCCCTCCATTCAATAATCTCTCCTAACTCTTACTTCCAAAGAGAGATTCATTGAGTGTGAAGCCTTCTAAGTCAAGTGCTTGATTCTAGGTCACCAACATCCCCAAAGCTCTCCATCGCTGATCTACATCTTGGAGCTAGGGTTTGGTGCCACTTCTTCCCCAAAATCATCCTTGCCCTAATTCGTAAGCAATACTCAAGGCATAGGTATTTTGTTCGGTAAGAAGTTTTCTTATTTCATTTCATATTTGATTTGTAAGTTTCACTCTCGGTTGTGAGAGTGTGGTTGTGATCCCGGGTTGTGGGAGTCACATATTACATTTTGTATGATTTGATTTGTGGAGGATTTTCACAAGTATTTCATAGTGGAAATCTTGAGTTAGGGTTTCTAACTCAAGTATCCGGAGGGGACCCGGGTGGTTGGGACGTAGGATCACCGGGAACAAGTCGGGGAGACTTGGGTGGATCCGAACCCAGTAACATCTCTTGTTAGCATTGTTATTATTGTTGTTGTCATTCAATTTAAGCTTCCGCAAATTGATTTGGTAGTTGTTTGCATTATAATTAGGAATTATACTCCTTGTTATTTTTAAAGTACTATTCACCCCCCCTCTAGTACTTGTGCAGTAGCTTGTAGGGCATTACAGAAAATCCCCATTTTACTCGGGCGAGTGAGCTTTCTCACTCGGTCGAGTAGACTTCCTTACTCGGCCGAGGAAACTTTGAAATTTGGTTGTACGTTTCCATTTTACTCGGTCGAGTACTGGCGTGCATATATATTTTATATATTCACGCACGTCTTCTTCGTGATTTTTCTGTTGTTTTCTGTTGTTTCATATCCGTTCTTTTGTGTTATTTGTATCTTTTCACTTTCTCCGTGTTTTTGTGCAAATGCAGGAGTTTCCAGCATTGAGGACATACAAAGCAGATATCATGCGTCCCCGGAGCAACGGGAAGTGTCACGTGCGATCTCGAGGGCCAAACGTCGAAGATTACTATATTTTAGCCCTCAACCGATCGGGTGGACAGAGCCACCCGATCGGTTGGTGCACGCGTATCTGAACCAGACAGGAGCAGAAGTGAAGAGCAGCTCACCCGATTGGTTCAGCGATCGAGTGAGATCGACAGAGTTCTCTGTTATTTTGAGCTGAATTCCAACCGATCGCGTGACATCTCACCCGATCGGTTCATCTGAAGCCGAAAATCTCCAATTCACGACCCGGTGACACCAACCGCTTGTTTTAACCGACCTGTTGATGTATCTGAAGCCCGATGGCCAAAGCGACTGTCAGCTCACCCGATCGGTTGATGCTTCAACCGATCGGATGGCCTCATTTTCTATATATAGTGACCTAGGTTTTCCCAAATACGGAGCCCCATTGTTTTTCTGTCTTTTTGGGATTTGTGACGGCTCAGAATTTATTTTATCTTGTATGTTTTCTGATTGTCTTGTAACTTTGATATTGTGTTAATACTATTGCTAGCTTCCCTTTTCTATTGCTTGACTATGATTTCAATGGTTGAATTTGATTGTGATGCTATTTTCGCCATGAATTATGAGTAGTTCTCAAACCTAGGGCATTGGTGGAAACCCCTTCGTGGGTTCTCCTGAGAACAACCATAGGAATAGGATTTCGATATGGTTTAGAAATTTAGATGGTTACACAGGGCGTTTTATTGTCTTTGGTGGGAGAAAGACCGCCTTTGATCGTCGGGCCAAGGGGAAATAAAACTGGCATTTGATCCCCTATCCAAAGGTCACACCCCTAGCGTAGACATTGAATCCTAGCGCGTGGGAACGACAGGATGAGATGTTGGGAGTAATCGTTGCGAGCAAGATTAGTGCTCTGGGAGTTGGTCGGTGTTAATGGACATGGGAATGCCCACCGTCCGAACCCGGGTAGACCTAGCGTATCATCCTGGGCATCGACCGAAATATCGGGCACTTGGGACGCTAGGTATCACTCTTAGAGGCAACGTCTCACCACTAAACCCTAAAATCCAATCGTAATCCTATTCGTTGGTCGTAATAGAGAGGGCACATGATAGGGTGAAAACCAAAGTCCTAGGTTCCTTTTTATATCTTACATCCTCCGTATTTCTATCTTGTGACAACCTACCGACTGATCAGGCTAGCTCACCTATCGGGTGAACCAGTTTCTTCTTAACAACAAGCACAACACACGCCAACTTGAGTTCGACTCCCAAGCCACACTACAACACCGTGCACTTGCGGTTATAAATATTTAAATCTGGTATCCCTGATCCCACTGCATATATTGGTAAAGCTAGGGGACGTCAAGCTTTATGGCGCCGTTGCCGGGGAGGCAACGTGCTTGTTTATTTTAGGACCATGTGAACCCTAGAGACTAGTTCACATCCTCACCACGCGATAATTTTTGCATTCTACTTTTTATTTTTATTTTACCTTTTTATTTTCTGTTTTTTATCTGAAGTTATACCATACGTGCTTCACGGGTGTTTCTTGATTTTTCATGCGCAGGAATACAAGAAGTCTCGACGACTTGATTCATATAGATCCTAAGATAAACGCCACCGTGAGGCATCTGAACGCAGAGAGGAGAAGAAGGGAAGAAGCTAAAACCATGGGAGAAAATACTCCCCCCCCAAAGTCCTTGCCAGAGTACTCGATGCCATCCATCAGGTCCACGTCTAACATCCAATCCCCGCGAAAATTTCGAATTGAAGTCGTCATTGGTGACATGGATCCAACAAGATCAATTTTCAGGGGCACCAATGGAGAGCCCGCTTGAGCATCTGGACTCATTTTTAGAGAATTGTGACACCTTCAGAATCAACGGTGTGTCGATTGATGCAATCCGGCTCAGATTATTCCTGTTCTCTCTGCGGGATAAAGCCAAACAATGGCTGAAGGGAAAGGACCCCAATACTTTCACAACTTGGGAGAAGTTGTCCAACGCCTTCCTGAATAAGTTCTTTCCCCTGGGGAAGACAATGAAGCTGAGGAGTGAGATCTCCTCCTTCTCCTAAGCCAGCCACGAATCCTTGCATGAGGCATGGATGAGATATAATGAGATGCAACGGAGATGCCCTCACCATGAGCTTCCCAAATGGCAGATCATTAATCTGTTTTACAATGGGTTGAGGGATGATCTAAAATCTTCGATGGATGCCGCTGCTGGAGGGTCCTTCATGTCGAGGAATGAGGAAGATGCCGGTAACATTCTGGAGAACATGGCATCTAATAATGAAAGGTGGTGCGATGAGCGTGCCACGTCCAAATCAGGAGGGATGCACAGAGTGGAAGGGGTCGACAAATTGTCTAGCAAATTTGATTTGCTATCTACACAGATCTCGGCATTTATGGTGGGGGCTGGAGGTTCCAACACCCAGCAAGTAGCAGCAGTGGAAGCTGAAGTCCCGGGAGACTTTGATGGTGGTGATATCTCACCATCGGTGGATCAGGCGAGCGCTCTTTTCTATAACCCGACGGGTAATGCTCCCTATCCATCGAGGACTAGCTCAAATTCGGCATATTCTCCCAATAATTGAAACCTGCTCCCTATCCACCAAGGACTAGCTCAAATCCGGCGTATTCTCCCAATAATTGGTACCACCCGAACCTGAGCTATAGGGCACCATACCAGCAGCCCCAGCAACCTCAACAACAGCTATATCAGCTACCTCGACAGCATCGGTAGTTGTATCAGCAGCAGCAACAACCCCCACAGATTTACCAACAATATCCCCCGAGGAATCAACAGCCCCCACCACAACAGCAGCAACCATATAACCAACAACGGGTAATCTCTCCAGTCGAGAGTCACTTGACCCAATATATAACAAACCAGGAGAAGATTAACCTGCAGCTACAGATGGGACAGAAGACCCTGACCGATCAAGTAACCCAGCTTGGGTTGCAAGTGGCAAGGCTTTAGAGGGCACAGAGCCAATTACCGGGTCAGCCGAAAGTCAATCCTAGGGGCCAAATCAAACATTGGCGTTGACGCATGACCATGCAAATATGTCTGCGATTGTATTGAGAAGCGGCATACAGATTCCGACAAGGGAAGCCACCAACGAACCCGAAGCTCTGGTGGTCAATGTGAGACCAAATTTAAAAGCAAATGACGGTGGAGCTTCGTCATCAAAGACCATGACTCCGGAGGAAGTCTCTGAGGAAGAAAAGAAGAAGAACAAAGAGGGAAACCAGAGAGTCGTCAAACCCGTGGTACCATTTCCCCAAAGACTTGCCACGGCAAAGATAGACGAGAAATATGGCAAGTTTTTTGACATGGTTAAAGACTTGAGTTTGCAGATCCCCTTCCTAGAAGACATAGAGACCATCCTTTCCTATGCCAAATTTCTGAAGGATTTGGTGACGAAGGGTACGAGGAAAGAAAAATTCGTCCTGACAGTGGAGTGCAGCACTCTGATTAAACGAGCGAACCCGCCAAAGCTCAAGGACCCATGTAGCTTATCTATCCCATGCTCGATAGGAGAGGTGAAAATCAATTGGGCGCTCGTCGATTTAGGGGCGAGCATGAGTCTGATGCATATATCATTATATAAGAGGATAAGAATAGGCGACCTTGAACCCATCGGAATGACGCTGCAACTTGTAGACAGATCGGTGAAATACCCGGTGTGGATTGTGGATGACTTGCTAGTGAACGTCAGCGCCGTACACGTTCATGTGGATTTTGTAGTCATGGACATGTCGGAAGACAACCATACCCCGATCATCCTCGGGAGGACCTTCATGGCGACAGCTGGCGTACTTATTGATGTGAAGAAGGGGAAGCTGTCCCTAAATGTGGGCGACCAGAAAGTCGAGTTTGATCTGGGATTGGCTATGAAGCATCCAGGGGAGGATCAAAATTACAATGTGCTGGAGGCTGAAGAAGAAAGAATAGTTGAATCCAGAGCTTGGGAGATTCTCTCGAGGAACCCCCCCGCCCGATAGCTTGGGGGGCCTTGAAGAACACATTGGGGTGAAAGAAGAAGAAGCAGAGGAGAAGTGTGTATATCACAGACGACTCCTCTCGGATTCAAGAAGGTTACTCCGACAAGGAGCAAAGGAAAAGAGCCCTTGGAGCTCACTGCTGAGGAATTCCGGATCCTACGAAAAGTGGCGGTTAACGCCAACGTGAGGGAGAAGCCCCCGGACACCACCAACGGGAGGATCGTAGAGAACATCTACCTGTCACCTCTACCACCGACAAGGACCACTGCTCCAAAAGCTAATGGGATGCCAATCACTGGGCATCACCCGTACCAACCACCAAGAAGATCATATACCGGGAGTCGAGCAAACGACTTTAAACAACAGCGCTTCATGAGAGGCAACCCGTGTTCTAAACCTTCGTCATTATTTTTAAGATTCGTTTTCTTATTTTTGGTGAATAAATTCAGCAATGGGGGTTTTCGTCGGGAGGCTTGATTCGGAGTGAATATTGCATATTTAACCCCCTTATTAGTCCTATTTTGTGCCCATATGATGCTTAATTTATCTCTAATACATTCGTATTTTTCTCATCATCATTTATTAGAGAAATTACTCTATTTGTGCACAAAACGTGAATTTGATTGTGTATTTCTGCATTTTTATATTTTTCCTAGCATCTTCTTGAGCTCACGATTCCAACGACTATTTATTTGTATTTTTCTGAGATCTGTGCTAATTTCTATGAATTTTTGAATGCAGAATACCATTTATTGGAATTAAAATAAGTTTGCACGAATCTTGGCGCAAGCGGGTGGCAGCATCAGAGCCGTTCCCGCTCAGATCCGACGGCGCTCAGCAAGCGGCTACGTGGCTCATTCTGGTGCGTTGGATCGAGATCCTACGGCCAGCATCTCTCCCGTTTTCGCACTCAGCAACTGGTGATGTGGCGCGCTCTGGTCCGCTGATCGAGAATCCAACGGCATCAACAAGGCGGGCGACGCGGCGCTGTATCGAACGTTGGATGATGATCCAACGACCTAGCGCGAAGCGGAGACGAGCGAAGAAGCGGTCGAATCTCAGCAGCCCGATCTCGAATCCAACGGTTAGAATCCATCCCGCAGTGAATTCGAAGGAGCGGCTATGTGGCTTCATCCGAGACGCAGATCGAAGATCAAACGGTCGATGGCGAATCCGAATCAAACCCGAAGCAACGAAGCGAAGCGGGTGGGGCGCGAAAAATGAAGGACACGTGGCGATTTGTGATCGAATCCCGCCTCGATCCAACGGCTCACATTTGCGCCGACCGATTTAAGCGGGTTTGGATCGGATTTTGAGCGGGTTTCGACCCGTTAAGCCCCCAAAACCCGCAATGCGTAATATATAAGGTATTTGAGGGTTTTGGGGCGTATTCTGGCGTATTTTGGGACTTTTGGAGCGGCTACTGTGCGTATTTCTCCATGGGAAAATTCTGAAAAATTCCAGAGGCTATTCTTCCTATTCTAAAGGAGTTTTGGGCTTTAAAGAGGAGATTTGGTGATAAATTCTTGAACTTATACCCCGTATTTGGTGTATTTCTTTGTATTTTGGCTATTAAAACGATGTATTTGGCTATGAAACTTGATTGTTTTTGCACCATGCGTGGCTAATCTCCTTGTGCTATGGTTGTGATGTAATTAGGAGTATTTAGTTGATGAATTTCATGTCTTTAGCCCTATTTTCATGTCAAAATCACTCGTAACATTGATTTCTACAACGTATTTGTTGGGTATTTGCTTATTGTCGATATTATTTACATCTCGTATGGCTAGGCCCTGACAAGGCTAGCCAATTTATGTTCACTAATCTGAACTTATTATTGCTTTTATCGTTTAATGAAATCAATGTTGCTAGTGATGCGTATACGGCCACTTTGACTAGTTTTCATCGTTTCATCTTCCGACGTCTTCGTGCCCTGACCGGACGAAGCGTTGAGTTATATAAAAGACATGATATTTCAGCGATTATTAACTCCTAATGAACTCACAACCGTTGCACATCCACTTTATATGTGTCGGTATTGACGTAGTTAGGGTGTCGTGATTATTGATTTCTATATCTTTTCGCCCAATTTGCACCTGATTAATCCTTTGGCACGTTTCTATACGCTTGATCGCTATACTTTCCGACGTTCTCGTGCCCTGACCGGACGAAACGTTGAGTTATAGAAGAGGTATTGATTATCATTGATTGCACACACCCTAACGAAATCAAACCCAACACATACTCCCCATACTTGTATCCCTCTCCAAGTCACCGTAAATACCGTAGGATTTTCATTTCTTATTACACACTCTTGATCCTATATCTTTGTGCTCGATAGGTGGTTGGTTAACATCGTATTATTACTCTTTTCAGATTGACGTTCGTAGTTTTGCAGGTCAGTTGTCCCGCGGATTCGATAACTGGACTCACCAGGATATTACTTGCACGATCTCCTGCGCTTGGGAGTAGTTCTCACATTGTTTTGAGAGAGGCAAGTTTTTGGCGCCGTTGCTGGGGATAACAGTACTTGTGATCTATGATTTCAGTTCGTTTGGAGGAACATTCGGTGAGATCGTTCCATCTTATAGTCTAGGATTTTTTTATTTTGTTTTTTGTTTTCCCTTTAAAGAATGGAGTATATGGAGTACATGAAATTCTATTGCACAAACAATTTGTATGATGCAGAATATTATAAGGCACACAAACATAGGATGGAGAAGCTCAAGATCGTTGGTTTTAATCAGACTGATTGTGAAACTTTCTTTCAGGCCTGGAGGAGGTTCACAGACATAATATCGAGCTATCCGCAGCATGGGTTTACGAAGAAAGAACTTATGGAGTCCTTCCTAGGTAGGCTACGACCACAGCTGTATGAATTCTTGGGAGTCATGACGCCGACAGAGGCGTGAAAGTACATGGAGTCTTTACAAGAGAACGAAGAAATCATGAAAGAGACTTCAGAGTGCGATTCAACGGAGCCTTCAAGCCTTGATCCAGAGGAGCAAAGTGTAGACGTACCTTTGCACCACTTGAAAGAGGAAGTTCAATTGCTCATTCAGACACAGGAGGCCACATCCCATCAATTCCAAGAAAACTTCCTTGTTCGGAGTCGGCAGATTCAGCAATCTATTGAAAATCTTAAGCTGATTTCCACTTGCGTAGAAGAAAATAATTCGTTTGAAATTCAATTTCCAAAATCTAATTTGACTTCATCTTCTATTGCAGGTATATCGAGCGAGCCATGTCACGATGAAGTCACGAATGAAAGCATTGACATGGCAGGAAGTGTGTGCAAAGTAGAGGATGAGCGAGCAATTTTGGATGAACAGGAGGAGGAGACGACTAGGGACATTGGTTTAAAGAATATCGCTATGGAGCCCGAACCATTCCCTTCCCCAGTTCTTTCCTAAAATCATTTACCCCTCTCCACATTGACTGAGCATCATACTGAGCGTAGTGTACATTTTTCAGGGAGTTGTCATCACCATGCTCTATTTTACTTCACCTATTTTGATGACTATATTTGGAATGTGTTTATGGCAAAGAATTTTAAAATAAATTTGATTGACGTGACTCATCTCTTGCAGGATTCAGGTGACCAGATTATAGAGATGCTGGGAGTTACGTTGCTGGGGTCCAATTTAGCTAAAGGAGGAAGAATAATCGCCGAGGAGCGCAAGGAACAAAGTGAACAACTTCCTCCACCATTAAAGATTCAGGATCCGCCATTTGAACACGGTGTGTTCTTTCCAGTAGCGTAGAATTTTATTTGCTTTCTAGGATGCTTGCTAGAATAAGCTCGTACCCCTTTCAACATTGAGGACAATGTCCATCTTTAGTTGGGGGGTGTGTATGAGACCTTAGGATTTTTTCTTTTCAAAAAAAAGCATGGCATAAGGAAAGAATGAACCACCAATCTCACCATTTTAAACTCCTTCGTATACCTGAAATGCGGATGATTATGCATTAACTGAGTTCTAGCTAATTGTTTATGGCTTGAATTAACTTTTTTTCCTTCATGAATTACCGTTAATATGATATTCATGAAAAATTTTCAATTGCCATGATTAATATCTCGAAATAGTTTGAATTTATTTCATGCATGCTAATGTGATGAAAAAGCTTGAGTATACGCGATTTTATTGAAAAGTCTTCAAGTTGAAGAGGAATTTGGCCTTGGTTATTGATGTTTATATTCAAAGAATGGGTGTTGAGTTACTTACAAAGAAAAAAAGAGAAAAAGATGAAGAAGAGAAAAGAAAAAATGAAGGAAAAATGAATGAAATGAATGAATGAAGTATGTCACTAATAAATTTCTTGGTTGGCTCGAGTAGTACAGTCCGAGGGGTCCTTTTTGGCATAATGCCCTATTATCGTCTGATTTGGGAGCCATTGACCGGAAACTCACTCATTTGATGGAGTAATCCAAGTTATACATTTTTCTGCGAATGTTGCTTGATGCGCGTTACACGGAACGAATAAAAGAAAAGGAATGGTGAATATATATTAAGCAACTTCATTACCCATATCTTGAATGATTGTTTTGATAGGCCAATTCCTTGGAAACAAGAAAACTAGAGAAAAACGACGTGTTATACTGTCGCTTGCGCAAAACGATGCTTGTATGTTATTTATTCATACTAAATTAGAGAAAACATCATGAGAATGATCTTGGTCATGGATGTGTATATTGATAGTCAAGATCATGTTGGAAAGCGCATTGTTGAGCCACGCCATAAGCGGTTGATAGAATTAATTTTTATTTGATCATCCGTATTTATCGCTCTTTTTGCTAGGGACTAGCAAAACGCTAGTTGGGGGGGTGTGATTCGAAGTGAATATTGCATATTTAACCCCCTTATTAGTCCTATTTTGTGCCCATATGATGCTTAATTTATCTCTAATACATTCGTATTTTTCTCATCATCATTTATTAGAGAAATTACTCAATTGTGTATTTCTGCATTTTTATATTTTTCCTAGCATCGTCTCGATCTCACGATTCCAACGACTATTTATTTCTGTTTTTCTGAGATCTGTGCTAATTTCTATGAATTTTTGAATGCAGAATACCATTTATTGGAATTAAAATAAGTTTGCACGAATCTTGGCGCAAGCGGTGGCAGCATCAGAGCCGTTCCCGCTCAGATCCGACGGCGCTCAGCAAGCGGCTACGTGGCTCATTCTGGTGCGTTGGATCGAGATCCTACGGCCAGCATCTCTCCCGTTTTCGCACTCAGCAACTGGTGACGTGGCGCGCTTTTGTCCGCTGATCGAGAATCCAACGGCATCAACAAGGCGGGCGACGCGGAGTTGTATCGAACGTTGGATGATGATCCAACGACCTAGCGCGAAGCGGAGACGAGCGAAGAAGCGGTCGAATCTCAGCCGCCCGATCTCGAATCCAACGGTTAGAATCCATCACGCAACGAATTCGAAGGAGCGGCTACGTGGCTTCATCCGAGACACAGATCGAAGATCAAACGGTCGATGGCGAATCCGAATCAAACCCGAAGCAACGAAGCGAAGTGGGCGGGGCGCGAAAAATGAAGGACACGTGGTGATTTGTGATCGAATCCCGCCTCGATCCGACGGCTCACATTTGCGTCGACCGATTTAAGCGGGTTTGGATCGGATTTTGAGCGGGTTTCGACCCGTTAAGCCCCCAAAACCCGCAATGCGTAATATATAAGTTATTTTGAGGGTTTTGGGGCGTATTCTGGCGTATTTTGGGACTTTTGGAGCGGCTACTGTGCGTATTTCTCCAGGGGAAAATTCTGAAAAATTCCAGAGGCTATTCTTCCTATTCTAAAGGAGTTTTGGGCTTTAAAGAGGAGATTTGGTGATAAATTCTTGAACTTATACCCCGGATTTGGTGTATTTCTTTGTATTTTGGCTATTAAAACGATGTATTTGGCTATGAAACTTGATTGTTTTTGCACCATGCATGGCTAATCTCCTTGTGCTATGGTTGTGATGTAATTAGGAGTATTTAGTTGATGAATTTCATGTCTTTAGCCCTATTTTCATGTCAAAATCACTCGTAACATTGATTTCTACAACATATTTGTTGGGTATTTGCTTATTGTCGATATTATTTACATCTCGTATGGCTAGGCCCTGACAAGGCTAGCCAATTTATGTTCACTAATCTGAACTTATTATTGCTTTTATCGTTTAATGAAATCAATGTTGCTAGTGATGCGTATACGGCCACTTTGACTAGTTTTCATCGTTTCATCTTCCAACGTCTTCGTGCCCTGACCGGACGAAGCGTTGAGTTATATAAAAGACATGATATTTCAGCGATTATTAACTCCTAATGAACTCACAACCGTAGCACATCCACTTTATATGTGTCGGTATTGACGTAGTTAGGGTGTCGTGATTATTGATTTCTATATCTTTTCGCCCAATTTGCACCTGATTAATCCTTTGGCACGTTTCTATACGCTTGATCGCTATACTTTCCGACGTTCTCGTGCCCTGACCGGACGAAACGTTGAGTTATAGAAGAGGTATTGATTATCATTGATTGCACACACCCTAACGAAATCAAACCCAACACATACTCCCCATACTTGTATCCCTCTCCAAGTCACCGTAAATACCGTAGGATTTTCATTTCTTATTACACACTCTTGATCCTATATCTTTGTGCTCGATAGGTGGTTGGTTAACATCGTATTATTACTCTTTTCAGATTGACGTTCGTAGTTTTGCAGGTCAGTTGTCCCGCGGATTCGATACCTGGACTCACCAGGATATTACTTGCACGATCTCCTGCGCTTGGGAGTAGTTCTCACATTGTTTTGAGAGAGGCAAGGCTTAGATGAATTGTTGTGGTTTTGCAGGAAATTGCCCTCAACCGATCGGGTGATGCATCAACCGATCGGTACAACTGTATCTGAAGATGACCGTATCAGGACATCAGCCAACCGATCGGGTGGCAAATGCGGCTGACCGGGTGGCAGATCGGGTGACAACGGAAGAACTCTCGGGAAATTTTGGGATTAAATCAACCGATTGGTTGAGCTAAAGTGGTGATCGGGTGGAAGACCAGGTGAAGTCGACAGTGCTCTCGGGAAATTTGTGAAGCGGCCAACCGATCGGGTGAAAACTCATCCGATCGGTTCGCCAGTAGCTGCCTTCCCACAAAATATTTCGAAAAATAACCCAACCGATCGGGTGAGATCTCACCCGATCGGATCGCCTAAACCCTATAAATAACCCCCTTCACCCGATTCATTTTCACCCGAATTCCTCTTTCCTCTCGTCGTTTCGTCTCCCCTCTCCCTCAAACGGCCATCTCTCTCACTCCCACCACTCGTCAATCACTCCCTACTTCCTCCATCTCTCTCTCCCATCATTAATCCTCTCTCTACCACCATTCAACCCCAATTTTCGCCCTAACCCTACACCCTACTTCCCTCCATTTCGAAAATTTCTACTCTTGTTCGATCGAAATGATGCGGCTTCACAAATCTCTCCATTGCATTGTGTGGGGTCCTTTGCGAGCAAAGAATCACTTCAATATTGGGTAAACTCGTTCCTAAGCTTAACTTTTTTACTTTACCAAAGTATTTGTATTTTGCTCAATTTTTTGTTTGATAGTGTGCATTAATATAATCTAGCATTCTCATCACATCTCCACACTATCATGGCCAAAGACAAAGACAAGGGTAAGGGAATCATGCAGGAAGAGGAGCTGTCTCGTAAGAGACATAAATCTACACGTCCACCGCATGAATGTCTTCCTCCTACCCCTCCTACCCAACCCCCACCCCAACCCATCATTCCTTCTGATGACCCACTGATGGGACCGCGTGGATACTGTTTCTTTAGTCTAGAGCATAAGAGCTTTTATAATAGACTCAGCCAACGATCCCATTTAGCCACTAAGTTTGCCCACAGCCAAACAGTGATCGATCTCGGAGTTTTCTTCGGTGTCGAGACTTTATTTGCAAACTTAGGTTGGCTAGGCTTCTTAAACGCCCATGCACAATCATACCCCGCCCTCACACTTGAATTCCTCTCGTCCCTCAAAAACTACGACAGGTCCATTGCCGATTTCTGCCTCCAAAACCAAAACATCCGCACTCATGTGAACACTCTCAACAACGTTTTCAGTTTCCCCATTCTCGATGCCGATATCCACCCCTATGAATATCACCGCGACTTCAATGTCGATCAATTTTGGAATCGGCTTACCATTCATGATCGTTATCCTCGAGGCAAGGCCAAGGCCTCCTCCATTCTCCACCCTGTATTTCGTCTAGCCCATCGCATCATATCGAGCACATTGTTCCCCCGGGATGAGTCTGGGACCGCAACTATTCCTGACCTTTTAATACTTTGGGCTATGACCTTTGATTTCATTCGCAGTGATGATGGGATCGCTTTTGAGGCCCCTCGCATACCCATTAATGGCGTTGCATGGCTTATTCAAAAATTACTTGATATTAACCGCGCCGGCAAGGGCAAATATTTTTGCGGGGGCCTCGTCACCCTCATTGCTTCATACCCCCCGTGCAACATCGTTATCCCCCGAGATATGCCACACGCCACAGGATCCACATATCTAGATCTTGATGTCCTGTGGCACACCCACATGATCAAGCCTCAAGGCGTGGGTCAGTATGTCTTCCACTATGGTCACCCCCTGCTCCTTATACCATTCTGCCCAACCCAGGCTGTATGTCTATCCATCTAGAGGTAGATTGGTCGTTTCCTCCTGACCCAGAGTTTTTAGGTGGTTGCATCTTCAGTTCCCACTCCCTGACGCACCACGATCACCGTCCCCTGCCGCCCACTTAGTTGAGCAGGACATCCCTGTGTCCAGAGGAGACCACGGGGATGGACCTAGTGGTGCCACCCCGGCTTCTGTCCCTATTTCTTCGGAGGCTCTCACCACGGCCCTCTTAGGCCTTGCCTCCGGTGCTGGCACCACCACTTCCGTCGGTACCCCTTCTGTTGTTCGTTGGGCCACCTCTGCTCATCTCACTCTAGAGACTGAGTTAGCTTCTCTGTGCGCTGGTGCATCTACCTCTACCTCCTCGGACCCATCCACTTCTTTCCTTTCACACCCACGTTTCATCGTACTCGAGCGAAACGTGTCCGCCATTCTACACATTCTTACTCACATCCACGGTCCACCTCCACCCACTCCTCCCCCTTCACCTCCTCCTTCGTCTCCTCGACGATCATCACCGTCCGCCACCACCGCTTCCATTCCTGCCTCTACATCTCCACACACTATTTCTGATCCTACACTTCCACACCCCTCCACTTCCATCACCGCATACACTCACCGCAAGAAATTACCGGTGCGCTCTAGATCACGTCCCCACCTACTTCATTGGCCACAGTGTCCCTCCTACTTACCATTCTCACCAACACTCTACCAATCGTTCACACCACCATCGCACCCATCCATCCACCATCTCCACCCCTTCTCCACTTCTCCGCACACCCATCACCTATCCCGCCCACACCCCTCCATCTTCTACCGAGGAGGACGAGGACACTTCCTCTCCTGCATTTTGATTTCTTTCTTTTTCTTTTCTGATTCTCCCCTAGCATATTTCTGCATCACCATGATCATATCATATTGCTAGCATTGTCATGTTTAGCTTAGGGGAAATCGATTTTTGTGTGTGTTGTCGTGTGATGTCGTTGTGGTGTGCCTGTTTATATATTTTCTTTGGATGCGTTTTTCACGTTTTTCATTATTTTTGTGTTGGTGCATACTTTCCCCCCTTTTTCTTTTCCCTCCCGTATTTCCTACTATTGTATTGAGGGCAATGCAAATTTCAGCTTGGGGAAGTCGCACTTTGTGCGTCAGTTGCGTCTTTTTCATCGTTTTTGAGTTGTTTTCATCGTATTTTCTTTTTCTTCTCATCCTTTTATTCTACCTCTCCAAGAGAGGGCCCCACATGATGAATTGCCACAGAACCACACACACACACACACACCTAGCTTAGCTACGATAATCACTTTCACTAACCTTAGGAAGCCGAGTCCTATTGCATTTCATGCTTCGTGGGTTCACATTGCTTTTGTGTGAGTTGTTTGTCGTGACTAGCTAGTGGTTGATTCTACTTTGTGATTTTGATTTATATACCTGTCCTTGGTTGACCCCTAGGCTAGCATGCTTTAATTTCGAATATGCGGTATTTTGCCTCTACTGTCTGCTTCTCCATGCATGATATCTATTATACATTTGATAGCGATTTTTGAATCCTAGGGCTGACTAGGGCAAGCTGACTAGGACAAAGGGGTTGATAGAAAGATGGCTAGGATTTGATCTTGAGAAATGAACGGTTGAGATGAACATTGTTGAAATTTTGAGAGAGATTTGGTGGAAACCCACTGCTTCGGGAAATGAAAAATTTTGAAACTGTGAAACCCACTGCTTCGAGAACCGTGGTCCAAGAGACATTTTTCTAGATCGAAAGTTTGAAAACCATGTCTTCTTTGGTGTCATTCTTCCAAAAAAAGTTTGAAAACCATGTATGTAAAAATTCATATGGCTGGATCGAAAGGAAAAATCGCCCGTTTCCGTCGAGTCCCATGGCCTGCCTCCAAGTTCTCCATCCTATCGGATCGTGTCGCTGACGGTTCATCTCCAGCATCACGATGGTGAAGTGACGACAAGGAGAGTGCGTCAGGTTTGCAAATCTCATTCTCCATCTTCAATGATTCGAATCTTGCTAAAAATCTTGCATTTTTGGCTAAAAAGCTGTCTTTTATTTAACTTTTTGTCTACAGGCTGTACGTGCGAGGAACGATTCTTGGCAGTTTTTTAGCAACATCTCCAGTATCACGATGGTGAAGGGACGGCAAGGAGAGTGCATCAGGTTCACAAATCTCATTCTCCCTCTTCAATGATTCAAATCTTGCTAAAAAGCTTGCATTTTTGGCTAAAAAGTTGTCTTTTACTTAACTTTATGTCTGTAGGTTGCTAAAGATCTCATTCTCCCTCTTCAATGATCTCATTCTTGACAACTATTTGGCATTTTTTTGGTAATAAGAGAAATGTTAAAAAGAAATGTTAAATAAAATAGATGTACATTTTGGCAATTTTGATCACATTAAGAAGATGAACATCCTGCACGAAATGTTCTTCTTACTGGCTTGCTTGCTGGAACAAAATTTCTCTTTAACATTTCTCTTTACGCCAGAATCAATAGATGTTCTCGTTAACATTTTTAGCAATTTCTTCTTACTGCCAATAATCATTCAGGCTTTTACATCTGCTGTATACACATCCCACCTGAATGCAGCCAACCACGACATACAACCTGAGGTCAAGAATATCCCACAAAATAATTTATCGTTTCCTTACAACCAGTTGTCAGGGCACGTATGCTTAAAATCAAGGGAATTATCTGCATTAACCTTGGCATCTGGAGCGGAACTCAATGGAAGAGCCTATAGACATCAACCTTTCAGGCCATTCATTTTTTTCAAAAAGAACATCAAACCTCAAATATATTTATAAACAAAAAATGACGTTGACAAGATCCGCTTTAGGGACATACATAAAATTTAATGTGTAGAATAGGACAGAGTTTGCAAGTATGTTCTCCCGATGGAAGATTTTTTTTTCCCTTTTATTTAGTTCAGTTTATTATTTTGTTTCTGCTTGAGTTACATGTGTTTGTTTCCAATATGAGAGTCAACACCCTGTAACAGAACTGTTTTTCTTTTATGTTGTCTATCAATTGCTATCAAAACTCAATGGAGATCCAGATCCCTTGAAATTGTCTGCACCGCATGTGTACTTGATATCTATAGTGAACCACTTACATGTGACAGCATTGGAATGAATAATGCCATGTAATGTGATCTTCCATGAAAGTTACAATAGGTATTCTCTGTAATTGATCTACTGGTTTAAGTGGAGAGTCCAGACCACCACTACTATCATGCATGCAATTTCATCGTTAACAACTTTCTGTATTTTATAAACAAGGGTGGAAGAACTGATTTCAGTGAACTTAAAAATTTTCTCCTGCTTATATGCAGCTTGCTTTTTTCACAAAAAGAAAAATCGAACCATATGAGGAACTGACATCGGTAAGAAGCATTGATGTGATCAGCTCTGTTTTCTACTGTGCTAAACATTTATGCGTATGTGATCAGCTCCCTTATGTATTTGTGTTTCATAGGGTTGCATAATTGCATTACGTTAATTATTTAAGCATGTTAAGTTCGCATTTTTGTTTGTCGTCATGGCAATCATGGTCCTCATCTTTGCTAAAATTTCCGTATTTTTTGCTTCTGCTTCTCACATTTGTTTGTGCAGTGAGCCTTCCTTTTTGTTTGTTGTCCTGGCAATCATGGTTCTCATCTTTGCTAAAATTTCCGTATTTTTTCCTTCTGCTTCTCACATTCATTTGTGCAGTGAGCCTACCGATTTGTGATTGTTGTGTGAAATTTCATTCATGTGGGCCAATTTCATAGAGATCTTGGGGAACAAATACTTCCGATTTGTGATTGTTGCTGGATATATTGATTACATGCTCTGCTATCCTTGATCCCATCTGATAATGGCTGCAACCATTCAAAGGCGTCTCCTCCCTTGCATCTTCTCTTCTTCACTGCAGAGATCTAATGTATCAATTTGACAAGGTCAGTTGCTCTCACAAACACTCTATGTGTGCTTAATTTTGTGCTGATTTATATTGGAATTTTGCTGCTTTTCTTGGTTGTTTATGTAGTGTTTCTGAGATTTTTAATCCCAACATTGCGACAAATAGTGACGAGGACATCGAGAGGATATGCCAAGAATTTGATGAAGCCAAGCAGAGCCTCCCCTGCGTCTTTTGTCTCGATTCGGCGAGGCCAGTTGCTCTCTCTCTCTCTCTCTCTCTCTCTCTCTCTCTCTCTCTCTCTCTCTCTCTCTCTCTCTCTCTCTCCGCTCGATTTTGATCTAATTTACATTGGAATTTCTCTGAATTTCTTTGTCGTTTACTCTACATCTGGATTTTGATTTCGAGGCCTCAGTTCTGTGATATTGTAGTGTAGTAGCTCCTGAGACTTGGAATTTTGATATTGGTTATATCAGTGACTCTTACGGTCTTACCCTCGTTATTGGTGATGTGAATGAATTTGGAATTTTGATGTGGAAACTTTCGTTGTAGATTTTTGAGATGGGTTTGTTGTTAATGTTGTTGTTGTTATTGTTGTTTAGATTATTACATAAGCTATTAGTTCACAATATGGGTTGAGAGTGCTGAAGCCAAAAGGCTAGAGTTGTTCGAGTTCTTCTGTTGGTGTTCTTTCCAATTGCTTACCCTATCAGTAAGGTAAATTCAGTCTTCTCTCTTCAAATTGCATGACATGCTTCTTTTTGGAGTATCTTTAGATTATTATTTTCTCTTTCAGTTAAATCATTGTAATGTTCAAATCCCCATGACGTACTCAATTGAAGGATCAAATTAAGGTTTTGGATTTTTAGTCACATTTTTTGAGTTGTCCTAGCTATCATTTTTTTGCCATGGAAGCAGTAATATTGTTCTTGGACATTTTGAATTCATTATCTTCATTATCTTCGTTTTGAATTCATTAGCTAAGAACAAAATCTTAGCTGGTTGCACATCTAAATATGGTGTAGGGTTAGCGTGACTGGCATTGGCGAGCTCAACGGAGAGGATGCCAAGATTTAAATGGGTAAGTTTGCAGATTTTCTTCTTTTGCATCTTTTGGATTTAGGGATCGGCAGCCTTGGTGATGTTTTTGCTACCAAAATTGTAGCTTAGGGTTAAGGCTTTTCAAGTTCAAAATAGGGCGATATTTGGAAAATTTTGTGTATTCCAAGGTGATATTTTTATTTTTATTTTTTGTTTTATTTTTTGGAAGGAATCTTGATGAGATTGGAATAAGTTTTATGATTGGTGTTCTTGAAGGAATTCCAAGGTGAGACATGCCGTTGCCGATCGTGAAGGAACTGGATGTTGATCTTGAAGTAACTGGATGTTGCGATCGTCAAAGCTGTGAATCTTGTCGAGTCCCCGTCTAAAGAGAGACCTCATGAGTAAGTTTCCTGATTGTTGTTCCATTTTATAATTGCTATCGATTTTGATTGTTATCTCTGTTGATTTGATCAAAGGGAGTATGAGGAGGAGAAGGACAAGAAGGCGAAGAAGAAGAAATCCAAGAAGAAGAAGACGACGACAAAAGTTCTCCCTCCATGATCTCTTCATGCAACTCAAGGTCAATCTCATGGTTAATCTCATAGTGTTAGTGGTCGCCTAAATAAGTGTTTATGTGAAAAAAAAGCTTATGCATGATTATCATGTTGTAGTGTTCATGTTTTGCTTGAAAATTAGCAGGATGCTTCTAATTGTTTAGTGGTTATGTTTGCTTTATTAGTGTTTCATTCATAATTCATTCTTGGATAGTTTTGGTAATTTAGGATGTTCATTTTAGTTTATGTTATTGAGACAATGAGATTGTTTCTGTAAGAACGTCAACACACTATGGCTCTAAAAATGTAAATACACAATCCATTGGTGCAACCTAACCTAAAACTCATTCAATTATCTAAATGAGCTAGATATTTGGTTCAATCAAGTTCATTTTTGTTATTGAATGATCATGTGTGAGCATGTATCAAGCTGATCCTGAGTTTAGCATTTAGCTTCCAAAGCCTATTTTCAGCCGTTGATAAGAGCATAATGTCTTCTCATAATTCGTTTGTCCACCCTTTTATGAGACTTTCTAAACTTTCAGTTGTGTTGAGTGGTCTTGGACAGGGATAATTTCTAGTTATTTATTACTACTGAATATTCAGCAACATTATGAAACTTACTAGGATGGAATTAATTGAGAGAAGTTAATCAAGTTCGAATTCTATATGGTTTTGTTATATAAATATACTGGTATTATTACTATGATATATCTATAATAGTTGTTGTTCGTTTAAAATTATTGTGTCCAATATTTTGATGGGAGAATATTTTAAATGAACCGTGCCCTTAGAGCACATGTTAAATCGGGATGAAACAAAATTTTGGGAGGAACTAAAATTTTTGTGGGAAACCAAATTCTCTGTGGAAAGTAAATCCTTGGGGAATTAACAACTGTTTTGCTTTAATTTTGAGGGAACTAAGGTTTTGAGGGGGAATATCTTAAGTGAACCGTGCCCTACGGGCACGGGTCATGACTAGTATATATATATACTAGTCATGACCCGTGCCCGCGGGCACGGTTCATTTAAGATTTTCCTCTACAAAATCTTTGTTCCCAAAAAATTATTTCTACAACCAAAATTGTGCGGAACAACAAATTAGTGTAAAAAAATTTAATGACGCGGGCACCTTGGGTGCGGAACAACAAATTTGGTGCACGCGCCTTTGCCGTAGAACAACAAATTAGCGTAAAAAAATTTGCAGGCTGGCGCGGGCGACGACGCGGGCATGTGCCTGTAGGCACGGTTAATTAAAGATATCATCTCAAAATCTTTGTTCTCCCCAAAAATTATTTCCCCTCCAAAATTTAAACGAACACAAATTTAGCTTCGGCACGGACGCCTTCGACGGGGGCGCCATTGACGCGGATACGTGTCCTCGGCCACGGTTCATTTAAGATATCCAATCAAAATCTTTGTTCTTCCCAAAAATTATTTCCCCATCCAAAATTTAAACGAACAAAAATTCAGCGGGCCGCCTTCGGCGTGGTTCATTTAAAATATTTATAACTCAAAATCTTGGATTTCATAATTTTATACGAATAGTAATAATTAAAGCACAATAATAATTATTTAGTTCCACTAATAATTTTAGTTTCTCCAAAATTTTGTTTCCCTGGAGAATTTTGTTTCCCTAGAAATTTTAATTCCCCTTAAAATTTAGTTCCCTCCAGTTTTAACTCGTCCCAAAATTTAGTACCCCTACACAATTAGTTCCACGCATTGTCATTTAATTCTAATAAAAGTTATTTAGTTCACCCCAAAATTTAATTTCTGTAGAGAATTTAGTTCCGACAAAAAAATTAGTTCCCTAAAATTTAGTTTCCTGCAGATTTAGTTCTTCCCAAAAATTTTGTTAGAGAGGTTTTCGAAGAAAGAGGAATTTCCTGGCCTCGAGCAATGAGTTAATGTCAGCATAGGATGCATGAATGCAACAGATACACATGTTGCTGGCAAAGCACAAATATTCCAGAAAATCTCACGCTGCTTTTATTGAGCTTATTTTGTGTTAACACATGTTGCCATCATGTTAATCAAGGCAGGAGAAGCAAAGTTGTGTGAATTATTTTTCCTTAGAGCAGTTTTTTATGACCAATGCTTTGTTACTTTAAATGGAGATTGAACAAACTGCTAGTTAAAGGAATGCTTTAATACGACAACTTGTTGTGTAGAGAATTGTTTGATAGTATCATTCTCTTTGCTACTAAAAATGAGGTACTCCGCATGCACCTAGTCCTGGATCATTGTACTTGTGTTATTTACTTCATGCATCCAAAATCCATACCATAACCAGAGCTCGAGCATGAAGATCAGTAGAAACATAGAGAAATTCATAATTCATAATTACAAAAGCATCTGCATAAAGTCAAATATTCCAAAATAACGATCCATGGAAAATACCAATACAAAAACAAATCAACAATGCCAAGACATTGAGCATATCCTCCTACCGATTAAACAAAAGATACTACGAAAAATAAGTTTCCAAGTACTGCAAATGTCTAAAATCAGATCTGTACTTGGCCACACAAATCCAAACTCAATTAAGAATCAAATCCCTAACAATCTCTAGCAACGGGAACTGCTCCAAAAGGAAGCTCTCCATTTTGTCATATGGCTTCTCCTTAAAATACAGCTGATGCATCTCTAATGATGTAGAACAATTCACCTCACTTTTGAATGCCAACAATGCGTCCTCCGAGTTGTTATCCTTTAGTTTCGTTGACCCATGAACCTTTGCCTTGACATCCTCATTTCCTTCTTTAGGGACGACATTATTCAGGTTCTCGCAAATAGCATTAAGCTTCGCAAATGGCATTTTAGCTCAATACGGCAAATCTTTCTTCTGCAACATTTTCCACTTCTTCATCTGGCCCAGACTCCTGAGTAAAAGAAAAAATGTTATGAAACTTCACATAAATTTATTAAAATTTTATAGAAATGGACAAATTTAAGAATATAAATATCCTCATAATGAAACCGAATCAAATTGAACATTGGAGGCAACTCGCATCGTCATCAAAATCACTATCAAATACATCTGCAGTTTCTGGTTTTTCGTCATAGTCAGAATCATGTTCTTCCTACAATGATAAGGGGAAATATTCAGTTAATAATAGGATAACAATTAACATGTCCAAATTATCAAATACATCTGCAGTTTCTGGTTTTTTGTCATAGTCAGAATCATGTTCTTCCTACAATGATAAGGGGAAAATATTCAGTTAATAATAGGATAACAATTAACATGTCCAAACTATCAAATACATCTGCATTTTGGTTCTTCTTCATAGTTAGCATCATGTACTTCCTACAATGATAAGAGGCAAATATTCAATTAATAATAGAATAACACATTAACATGCCCAATCTAGTTTTACAGAAGTAACATTATCAAACTTAGATGACCACATATCTCACATTAACATGCCCATGGATTAGCTTCATCTCCGTTCCACCCTTTTTCGCTCCATCAGTTATGCTAACTTTTCTTGAACTAAGGCAAAAATAGTTAGTATTAGACTTGAACATTTGTATGAGATGGTAAAAAAATAAGGATATCAGATTCCTTCATCATATCAAGAATATAAAAAATAAGGATATTAAAAAGTAAAGGTGATTTCACAAATTTGTTAAACGATTCCTTCATCATATCAAGAATAGTCATAACACGTGCCCTAAGGGCACAGTTCATTTAAAAATTTCTTCTCAAAATATTGAAACCCCTAATTTTAAATAAACAGTATTAACTAAAATGCCATAGCTGTTATTTAGTTCCCGCAAAAAATTTAGTTCTCCCAAAATTAGTTTCCCCCGAAGAATTTAGTGCCCCAAAAATTTAGGTTCCTCCAAATTTAACGTGCCTAAAATGCACGCTTCATTTAAAATATTTACCCCTCAAAATCGTGGATCCACTAATTTTAAAACCACAACAATAATGAAACTGCAATAATTGTTATTTAGTTCCCCAAAAATTTTTGGATTCCCCAAAAATTAGTTCTCCCAAGAGAATTTAGTTACCTCCAGATTTAACCAGTGCACTAAGGACGATGTTCATTAAAAATATGCCCCTTTCAAAATCACCTTGCATGAGCTATGGCCAACTACGTGCTGGGAGCCTAATGAATTAATATTCCCGAATAAACTAATTGTCAAATTCCTGCTCAAACAGGTTGATATATTTCTCTTTATCCACTCATTATCGCATGGAAAGAAAAGAAACACAAACTAACATGATATTCAGCCCTGTAAAATCAAATATTCTTTCTTTCTCTGCACATTTATAATTGATTAATTTATAACTTGCACTATATGTTGTAACAAAACATCATCTTCTGAACATAACATTCTCGTTCATATATTTGCAACTAGTGCACTAAACCAGCCAAACAAAGTAAAATTATATGATAAATTAGGATTTTATCAAACAGAGTAATTTAATTGCAACCTAGTTTATTTAAAAACCAAGCTGTAATATTGTCACTAAATGGTGGCTGCAAGGAGTTTAGAGAAGAACAATGTTATAACATACATACCACATACACCTCTCTCTTTAACTCTGGTCACATCTTTTGATGGCAATGTCATCCCCAGAAGCCATAGCATGCCCACCCCGATTCTCATCTACAATTAATAAACCATCCTACGTGTACTGCAATGTTATGATATCATATTCATCTACATGAGAGCAAGAGATAGACATATACTTTGCCCAACTCGACCGATCATTCACCAGAACACATCTTTCCTTATAAATAAATTCAGCTGGTACCTCCATACATCCACAAATCGATGCAAATGAATACAACTTACATTATACATTATAATGCTATAGATGATGCATAGCCCACAATAATCAATCTTCAAACATAATAGATGATATGCAGTTTAAGAAACATCTAATAAGTACATGCTATTGGAATAGCAGTATAGTTCTTCAATTAAAAATCATTGATTCTTTCGGTGGTCAGAAAAATAGTATTGTTGTCTTCTATTACATCATTAAATATTTACCATTCAGAAGAGCTAGCTAGCTCAACTGAAGATCAAATTTTCAGAAATTCATTCTATTTCCTAAATGGAACAATAAGAGTAGAGAAGGAAGAAGCTCAAGAAACTTAAACGCAACAAACAAATTAGACTAACACAAATGTTGATAGAAACGACTTCGTGCTGCAACACATCCCCTAAGCCACGAAGGGCAAATTTGCTTGCGGAGTAAGCTGTGTATCCATAAAGACCCATCTGGGAGTTAAAACATCTCCTCTGAATCAATTGATATCCATCAAAAACATACACTTCTTATTTAATTTATGAGATATAAAAAGAAGATGAAAAAGGAATTTGGGCAAAAACTTTAATATATACATCAGTAACCAATTGACCATCACAGATGATCGTTTATGAGAAACTTGTGAGAGAATTAACAAAATGGTCAACCATTCATTAAGTTAATTAACAACATGAATAGAGAAACACCTAACCATGTCGTATCTTTATCTTTATACTATGTTACTGCAAAGCTCAAGAGGAATTCAATTTGGCATAAATTTGATAGTGTCATGAACCAAATAGCTATTTTTTCCTCTTAACTTTCATATAACAATATTGCATGCATCTAATGAGCTTCAAATAATTGAAAATTTTTCTTTATCAAAATTCAGTGCAACTATATCTTGATGAATTTGCTCAGTAGCTTACTTATTCAGTAGAATATCCAACAATAACAGGCAATTACGGTCAAAAACATTTAAAGCATTTTTTAAAAAAGAAATCTAACCTGTCTAGCTTGAGCTCTTCCAGCTTCCTCTTGTTCTCCTCAAACTTTTTCCTGCGAAGTTCATATCATATGATTCAGTTGCCATTGAGATCTTGAGAGAAAGCATATGCTTTTTTACTCTATAAATGAGATGTGTGGGGATAATGACAAAGATTTAGTCCCTCCAAAATTTAGTTCATTCCAGATTTGTTTCCCGCAAAAATTTTAAGTTTTCTCCACAAATTTTCATAAACTCTCATCTTACCCATTGATTCATTAAGATTTAGTTTCTTTCTATCAACATTTTTGTCCTTAAGATTCAATTTAGTTCTCCCCAAATATGTATTAGTTACTTATTGAACATGCCATCATTGCCATGGGAATTAAAGATTACTAAATGCGAGTTTAATAAACAATTTCTTTAAAACTGAATTGAATTAAATACTCGTAAATCTAATTTGCTTACCAAATTCAACATTGAGTTTTCGTTCAAAAGACATGGGAGATGACTTCCCCTTAGCACCTCATCTACTAACATTGAATTTTATATGGACTAAGTCAAATATCTCTCCTCAACCCGTCACTCTTCTATCAACTCTTGTTTTTGCACAAAATTTCTACATCTCTCACAATCTTATACATATTGTTCTTCAAAATTAGCATTGCCATCACAATAAATATGTTTAATTTTCTTTACAGCAGAATACAATTAAAGAACATATGTACATTCTGATTTAAGCAAATTCTTCTGCATTGTTATTGAAAAGAGTGTTACGGGACTATCAACATGAATCTATCAACATGGATAATTAGGGTCTACTAATACTTTTTTTCTTAAATGAACTGAAATAAAATATGAAAACATGAGTGGATGAATTAATTACCTCTGTTGTCGTCAATGCCAAAATGATATAAGAAGGTGATCTCTCGTCCAAGGCCAAATTGGTGTAGAATAAATTAAATTAAGATTAAGAAACGTATCTGTACTAATTTCACAAATGACAATAAAAATAAACTTGTAAAATTTGAAGTCAGATTGATACAAAAAAGAGTTGCTCAGATTTGATGGAGTGAGAGAGGGAGTGAGCTGAGAATAAGATAGAAATAAGAGGGAAGAGAGATGTTGACGGAAAAAGTGGTAGCTCATGGAGTGTAGACCGTTCGATACACTGAATGTTGTCATTCTCCATTCATATGGTCACTTTCATGCATTACTTGTGTGGTTTCTAATCAGACGTGGTATGACCACGGAGGCATGCCGCAGAACTTAAAATCAACTAATATAATTACCATTTGGCTGATTACACTTAAAATTTGAACCAACCCACCAAAAATACTCATCATAAAGCACATTCAGAAATTCACATCCCCCCCAATTCTTCTTCTCTTCACTATTGTATTAACTGTAATAGTGACAGTAAAATCGAGTTATAATCTTATAACACTCAGAAACCAGCATGTTTTTCCAGAATACTACTTGCAAAGAATATAATACAATTTAATCATATATTATAATCACTCTTAGTGAAAATTCAATTATGTATCCGTTTAAAAATCCAAACTTCAAGTAGACTCTAAACTCCTGACATGCATAAAATTTGAAATGATTCCAACAAATAAATCAGATCAGTCACAAAACACATTCGCTTATTACATAAATTACTGAAATTTCAAGAAACAAAATCAAGCCAAAAAGGTTACCATCATTCTTTGCAAGGGAAATAGATTAATGATCAGGCTGCTTCCCCACTGATGTGGGCGGGCGATCCTTCTCATTCCCGTTCACGCCTCTTGAGGTCGAAGGCGATGACATCTCAAAAAATAAGAAAATTTGAATCTTCAACAGATACTGCCACCAAGTAGTGGTTCTCTCACCTTCAAAATAAAATCAATTCCAAATCAACATTAAAAAAATAAAATAACCATTTTCAATTGTGCTAAATTATGGAAATGAGCTCATCTGCTCGTTTTGGATTGGAAAAGCTTTAAAATGGGGGTATGAGTATTAATAACACATTCCCCCTCTCCTCTTGAATGACGGCCATATAAATAAGAAAATGCTTATCTCCAGAATAACATCCCCTTGATCCTGTCAAGGATTTAAGCAGTCTATTCGCTTCTTGGATTCTCTGTAAGGAATATATATAATATATATATATGTTCCATACTTTATCTGAAACTTAATTTCTGTATATGTTTCTTAATCTATACCATCATCTTTATTGCTTGTTGCAGTTGTCAGTGTTAGCACCTGTCGACAATGTTTTCTAGCAAATATCAACGTTGCATATACTGATTCATTCCCCACACACAAAAATTCAATTGGTAAAAGGTGTCTTCAAATAAAATTTGTTGCTGAATTTACTTGTTGTTTTAGCTTCTTGCCTACATATGAGATCCTTAAATTGCTGCATTTCCATTGATGTCGTGGTCAAACTGGGCAAGAAGGCCATGGTGCAGCCTGGCAAGCTCATCCTGACTCAAACCGACCTCATATGCCAAAGTGAATCCCATACACATGAGTTTATATGCAGAACATCAGTTTAATTGATAAAACAACCAAAATATTTGAGATATCCCCTAATCTGTCATCAACTTTTTTGAGATATCCCCTAATTGAACATGCAGAACATCAGAACATGCTGGCATTTCAGTTTAATATTTAGAACATTCAGTATAATTGCCCTTTTTAGACGGATTCAGTATAATCTTTAAACATTCTAAATATAATTATAATCCCATTCTAAACATGCTGGCAATTGGTGTTTGATAAAAACTGTGAGGATTTTCATTGGTGGCTTTACAAATGAAATGAGATCAATGCGGACGCTAATGCGGAATTTCATTGGTGGCTTTACAAATGGATAGGTTTATTTGTGGCGGAATTTTCATTGGTGGCTTTACAAATGAAATGAGATCAATTGCAAATAAACATATCCATTTCATTTCGATAAAAATTGCATTCTCGATAAAAATTTCAACATTCGATAAAAATTTCAACATTCGATAAAAATTGAAATGAGATCAATTGCAATTGGTGTTTGATAAAAACTGTGAGAACATTCGATCTGCTTCTCGATCTGCTCCCAATCACGTTCCTCCTGGCAGACGCTAATGCGGAGGTTGGTGAAGCTCTCGACGGCCTTCCGGTGGCCCTCGTGGTCATGGTGAAGCTCTCGAGCGTTGGGGACCACGTCGAGGCCGGCGAATCCCCATCGTCTCCTTCGCTATGGTTTTTGGGGAAGGACAGTGGGAGCAATGGCTGATGGGGTTTTCAAATTAAGAAGAGCGATGGAGAGAGATCTGAGTAAATTCCCAAATTCAAACGTTTTCAAACCGAAACTGAGTGGGGTTTTTGTTTGGATGGGTTTTTGAAACCGAAACTGAAAATTTAAACATCCATTGGTTTCCCCCCCAATTTAAACACCAATTTCAAAATTTGAGTTTCCCAAACAAAATTTCCCCCCAACATACAAACCTTAACCAATATCTCATATCAATTTCTCATATGCAATTTCTCAAATACAAAATCTATTAACAAACATATGTATTGACAAACATATCCAAATTCTCTTATCCATTTTCTCATAACCAATTTATCTTAAACAACAACTCTTATCCAATAACTAACATCCCTCATATATATCCAATTTCTCATATCTTATCAAAAACTCTTATCCAAAAACCCATGATAAGATCCCTGTTTTATAATATAGATATATAGATAGATAGATAGATAGATATATATATATATATATATATATATATATATATATATATATATATATATATATATATATATATATATATATATATATATATATATATATATATATATTGAAAGATAAGTTAGATACTATATAAATATGGTACAGAATAATACAAAGTGAGGGTTCACGGAAGCTGTTATTAATAGGGAGAGGAGAGGACACAAGCATCGTCACTCCCCACTATCAATTTCAGTCTCCATGACCACACCCCAACAATGCATCAGTTGCTCCACAGACTTGGAAGCCCAAATAAAGTACAAACAAATGCCTAACCATTATCAATAACTTCCCAGTTCTCCAGAGCTACCCTCGCGTCTTGAGTAGCGTCTTCATCAGCCTCACTGTCCATCCGATGCGCAATTCTAACAGGGGTTGAAATATCATCAAACAATGCTGTTTTTGGCTTCACAAGTTTATCAAATTGTCTTTTGTTGCGCTCTCTCCATAGATGCCCGACGATTGATGCAAGGACAGTTCTTTCCAGCCGGCCAAGCACATCCAGTTTGCTAAATTTAGTCGAGATATACTCACAGATTTTCGTCAGCTTCAGGCCCTGTGTATGTTGGCAGCCGGCATTCAGCTTGAGCATCACACAACGTAGAATGTTCTGGGAGTAACTACAGTCGAAAAAGATGTGGTTAAGAGTCTCCGGCCTGTCATCATCGCACAGAACACACACATCTGAAGACGGGATGCCCCATTTTTCTAGTCGGTCCTTGGTGAGAAGCTTGCCTTTGAGAGCTCGAAGAAGAGTAAGAGCCATCTTCGGAACATGATCTTTATACCAAATCAGCTTGTAGAGTGGGAAGAGAGCAGCCTTGGTTCGGACATTATTCCAAATATCTTTAAATTTTGGTTCCTGCCCAAACTTCCATTCCCATGAGTCAGCACCAGACTGGAGTTTAACCTGTTGGAGAAGTGTTTTGATATGGGGAAGGGCCTCCTCCTCAATCCAATCCGCACCTCCCTAATATTCTCGAACTCGTTTATGGCCAGCCCCAGTTGGAATGTCAAAGAGATTTTTGAGGGACCCACAGGGGAGCCAGTTATCATGCCAGAACAGGGTGTCACGGCCATCTTAAACTTTCCTCATAATCAGCTTCTGTGACTCATTCCTGCATTGAAGGATAAATTTCCAGGTTCCCGATTGTACCGCCGAACCCTTTGCATCATAGAAAGCCTCTGAGTCCTTGTAATGTTTCCGCATATACTCAGCCCAAAGGCTCTTGGATTTCAACATCCTCCATGTTAGCCGAATTCCCGAAGCTAAATTTAGATCTGAAAGGAGCCTTAATCCAACCCCCCCTCTTCTTTAGGCCTGCAAGAATCACTCCAGGCCCATGTTTTTGAGTTCCCCCATATGAACCCTCTACACATAGATGTCAAAGTTCTTAGGACTGTAGATGGAATTCTATAGGCTTGGGACCAAAAAGAAATCATACCATAAATAACCGTTCTTACAAGCTCAATTCGCCCTGAAATGGATAACATAGAGGAGGTCCACCCACCAAGTCGCTTCCTACATTTGTCAATTAGCCGGCTGTACATTTGAGTTTTAGGATATTTTGAAATCAGCAGAAGACCCAAATAGGTGGTGATAGTATTTGTACGTTTAGCTCCCAGAAATTCAGCAAGTGCCCCTGGATTTTTAGTCCCCTTGCTAAACATGGCGACGCTCTTCTCCCAGTTAATATGCAGACCTGTGAAATTTTTGAATGTTGCCAACAGAGATATAAGGCCCTGGAAAGATTTGCGGTTGGCACGGCAGAAAACCAGCAAATCGTCAGCAAATAGGAGATGTGAGATTGCACCCTTCCGTCTCATAGGTTGGATGCTACCCACCCCCCCCAACTAGCGATTTGCTAGTCTCTAGCAAAAAGAGCGATTAATACGGATGATTAATAAAACAATAAATTCCATCAATTGCTCATGGCAAGGCTCAATAATAAGCATTCCAACATGATCTTGACCATCAATATACACATCCTTGAACAAAATCAATCACATGATATTTTCTCTAATTTAGTATGAATAAATAACATACAAGCATCGTTTTGCGCAAGCGAAAGTATAACACTTCGTTTTTCTCTAGTTTTCTTGTTTCCAAGGAATTGGCATATCCAAACAATCATTCAAGACATGGTGTAACGACTGCTTTTCATGTATCTGGATTTAATATAATATAATATATGAGTTTTGGTGGATTTTCTCCTCTTGTGTGGTTTTCGTCTCCGTAGATTTCATTTTCGATCGATTCGTCGTATTTTCTCGTTTCTTCCTTAGGATTGTCGATTTCGAAGTATGTCACTCGCGACGGACTTCATAACAGTCGTATCTAACTGTTAGATCAAGCCTAGGAGTTTTAGGAATCGATCCCGGGGCCCCGCGCTCCGTATCGGAACTTTTGGTGCTCATTAGCCGGTGTAAGAAGGGCCACCGACCGACTAGATGACGATCCAGTCGGTCGGCAATCCTTCTTGGACCGACTAGTTGGCTTTCTAAATTTCCCAGGAGTTACTGTTTATCGGTAGTCGGTCTAAGAACGTTGGTTGACCGACTAGGTTGCAAACTAGTCGGTCGGCAATGCTTCTTTAACCGACTAACTCATCATCTTATTTTTGTATCAGCTACTGTTTACTCTTAGTAGGTCTAAGAACGTTCATCGACCGACTAGTTGCCAAACTAGTCGGTCAGTAATTGTTCATGGACCGACTAATTCTAGAATCCTATTTTCGTTCAGGAGTTACTGTTTGCACTTAGTCGGTCTGTGTTGGTCGATCAACCGACTAGTTGCCAAACTAGTCGGTCAGTGGTTGCTCTTTGACCGACTAACCAGTGTTGAAACCCTAATTTCTGGGAAGCCGCCAGCTCAACCTATTTAAACCCAACCCAAACGATTTCATCTTCTCCAACACGACCCAAAACCCTAAAATCTTCCCCCTTGAGCCCCCATCTTCCTCCAAGCTTCATTTCTCCATTCCAAGCCCTAAATCCATCATCCAAACCATCCATTCACTCCATCTACCCCTCATCTTCCCCAAAATCTCACCAAAACCCATCAAAATCCCCAAATCCCCCAAAACCCTAGTTTTCCCAAACTTCTCCAATCTTTTCCAGATCTGATCCTAGGGTTCCCCAGAGTGTCTCTTCCGTCTCCTCTCGGTAAGAAACCGATCTACCGTTGTTTTCATAGTCTATTGGTATTTTTATGAAACCCTAATAAATTTCATGTTGTTTGATGGTTGTTCCCCCATAACAGTGATTTCCCCATAGATTGGCATCCGTGTGACGAAGTAGTCGCCATCCCCGGTGCTAGGCAAGTGAAACTTGCATCTCTTGATTTGGGCCATGTCTTAGGCCATTTACCTTGCTTTAGCGTAAAAGAGACTAGACGGTGAAAGGATAGCCGTTTAGACGCCCTTGACCTAGCTTGACAACGAAGATTGGTCCGTCACCCTCATCATGCTTGTATGTCACGTTTACTTTCCCTTAACGGTACGCGAATTAACTGTTCATGTCATCCATGCATCCTTAACTGTCATTGCATTTTGCCTGTCATGTTTAATTTAAATGAACGGTACGCGAATATCTGTTCATGCCATTGCATTTCGCCCGTCACGTTTAAATACAATTAACGGTACACGCATTAACTGCTCATGTCATTGCTTGCTTGAATACTCATCGTGATTGCGTAGCATCGCTACATACTAGTGCTACTTGTTCTGGCTAGGTGCACCCCTACGCCATACTTATCAAATACACTTTCTGGCTCGTGTTCCAGAAGACGAGCTCATCACAGCCTGCGGGCAATAGGGCACTCGTTGAGTGACCCCTTGTACTTGATACTTGAACACAGCCTACGGGCAATAGGGCACTCGTCGAGTGATCCCTTGTACCTTACTTGTTACTTGACATTACATGTCACCCCTACCACTTGATACTTGCCACTTGTACTCTCCTTTACCTTACTTGTTACCACCGTACTTTACTTGCCATGCACCATGTTTTAATTGCTAGGTTGCTAGTTTACCATTATTCCCGTTTCCTTGCACAAGTCTTTCGACTTGCTGACATGTGCCCCTTTACTCTTTTGGGTGACACATGTTAGAGCCCGAGCCTGAGTTACTTGCTGAGGACGAGGTGTTTACTGACGCCGAGCCCGTGCTTGTGTTTGACGGGGAGTACGTGGACACTGGGGACCAGTCCTAGTGTCTTCGTTGTGCTTTACTTTTGGTGACACATGGGTATTGCTTTTATTCATTCCACGCAGACGATAATAGGGCATTAGGCCAAAAAGAACCCCTCGGACTGTACTACTCGAGCCAACCAAGTTATTTATTAGTGACATACTTATTCATTCATTTTTCATCATTCATTTGTCATTCATTTTCTTTTCTTTTCTTTTTTGTAAGCAACTCAAAACCCATCTTTGAATATAAACATTAGAATCAAAGGCCAAATTCCTCTTCAACCTGAAAACTTTTCTAATAAATCGTGTATACTTAAGCTTTTTCAGCACATTAGCATGCTTGAGATAAATTCAAACTATTTCGAGATATTAATCATGGAAATTGAAAATTTTCGTGAATAGCATATTAACGGCAATTCCATGGAGGAAAAATAATCAACTCAAGCCGCAAACAATTTTAAGAACACGATTAATGTATAATCATCCGCATTAGAGGCATATGAAGGAGTTTTAAAAGATGAGATTTGGTGATTTATTCTTATCTTAACCTTATTTTTGAAAAAATTGAAAAAAAATCATAAGTCTCGTACACACTCCCCAACTAAAGATGGACATTGTCCTCAATGGCGAAAGGGGTACGAGTTTATTCAAGCAAGCAACCTGGAAAGCATATAAAATCTACACTAATGGAAAGAACACACCGTGATCAAATGGCGGATCCCGAATCTTTAATTGTGGAGGAAGTTGTTCAATTTGCTCCTTGCGCTCCTCGGCGAGTAATCTTCCTCTAACGACTAAACTGAATCCCAGCAACGTAACTCCCAGCATCTCTATAAGATGTCCACCTGTATCCTGCAAGAGATGAGTCACGTCAATCCATTTTAGTTTAAAATTCTTCGAAATAAAATTATTCCAAATGTAGTCATCAAAATAAGTGAAAGAAATTAAAATAAGTTGACGACTACTCCCTGAAAGATATGCACTACTCTCTGTACGATGCCCGTTCAATGGGGAGAGGGATAAATGATTTTGGGACAAAACTGGAGGAGGGCATGGTTCTGAATCCATGGCGATAATCTCAAAACCCTTGTCCCTAGCTGTCTCCTCCTCTTGTTCATCCAAAATTGCTAGCTCGTCCTCTCTGTTGCACACACTTTCTGCCATGTAGATATTTATATTCGTGTCCTCAACGTGACATGGCTTGCTCGATTTTCCTGCAATAGAAGATAAAATCGTATTAGATTCTTGAAGTTGAATATTAAAATAATTATTTTCTTCTAAGCAAGCGGCAATCAAATTAAGATTTTCAATGGAATTTTGAATCTGCCGACTCCGAGCAAGGAAATTCTCCTGGAATTGATGGGATGTGGCCTCCTGTGTCTGAATAGTCTGGTAAGCTTTCTCTTTCAAGGATTGCAAAGGTACGTCTACGCTTTGCTCTTCTTGATCGAGGCACGAAGGCTCCGTTGAATCGCTCTCTGAAGTCTCTTTCCCGGTTTCTTCATTTTCTTGCAGGGACTCCATGTATTCCCACGCCTTTATCGGCGTCATGTCTCCCAATAATTCCTGCAGCTGTGGTTGTAGTCCATCTAGGAAGGACGCCATAGGCTCTTCATTTGTGAACCCATGCTGCGGATAGCTCGATACTATATCTGTGAACCTCCTCCAGGCCTGAAAGAAAGTTTCACAGTCAGTTTGATTAAGATTAACAATTTTGAGCTTCTCCATTCGATGTTTGTGTGCATTAGCATACCTTGCATCATACAGATTGTTTGTGCAATAGAAGTTCATATATTCCATTTTTTAAAAATTAAAATAAAATAATAAAAAAAGTTTATGTACAGTAAAGTGGAAAGATCTCACCGAAGGTCCTCTAAATGAAATAAACCGTAGTCACAAACCATTACTCCCCGGCAACGGCGCCAAAAACTTGGTGGGCTCCGAAAGGTGCTCTTTCTCAAGTGCAAGAGTCTGTACAAGTAGTAAAATCTGGGAGCCCAGATGTCGAATCCACGGGAAGAAATCTGTTGCAACCACAATTCAAATCAAATAGAAAGCCAACGAAAAGAAACTAAACACTTTTAATGGTTGTGATGGTGGTGTTAATGGGGATACGTGAATGATACGAAGAAGGAAAATACGTGAGAACAAATATCTATAAAAAGTATGCACATGGTATGGGTTCGTTAGGATCGATGATTCGTATTAATTTGGTTGGTAGGTATAACGCAATGAATTCTCCTTTTGGGAGCAATTCACCGGAAAATATCCAATATAACTCAATGAATTCTCCTTTTGGGAGCAATTCATCGGAAGATGCCCTTTTGGGGGTTCAAACACAATATTCAATGAGATCGTCGCTAAAGTTATAATACGATATGAAACTCTCTTTTGGAGAGATCAAAACTACGGTATGAAACTCCCTTTTGGGGAGATCAAAACTCACCCTTTTGGGGCGATCATCAACTCAATCACTTCTTTTGGAAGATGAAAAAGACGATTTAACACCAAAGAAGCCCCTAACTACTCTAACAATAGAAAACACCAAAATACGGGGTTTGAGTTAAAGAAAATATCACCAATTCTCCTTGAAAAGACTTCAAACTCTCTGGAAATAATAATACAAGCCTCTGGAATTTTACAGAATTTATCAGGGGGAAAATATGGCTCCTAGAGCCTCCAATACGCTCAAAATACGTCCCAATCTGATTGGCAGGTTTGGGTTTAACGATTTGGCTCAACACACGCGTGTACATTAAAGATGCCGTCGATCTCCGAATCGGACACGGAGAAGCCACGGGCCCGCTGCTGGTGCACGATCCAACGACAACATCTTTGAATACAAGGATAATATGATCCGTTCGAGAAATACGTAGTTAAATATGTAATAGTGAACCCGAATCACCCATAGTAAGAGCTTTCCCCAACAAAAGCGTGAATGCCTCCATGACGATAACAAATAAATAGGGTGAAAGGGGATCACCTTGCCTAAGGCCTCTATTTCCTTCAAAGTACCCAGCTGGTGAACCATTAACCATCACAGAGTATGTCACCGATGAAATGCATTCCTTGATCCAGCCAATGAATGTGTAACCAAACCCAAGCTGGTGCAAGATGTAATAAACAAATTCCCTATTTACACTGTCAAAAGCCTTTCTGAGGTCAAGTTTTAGGCATGCCCTGGCCCCCAAAGGATTGCTAAAGTCTCGGATCTGTTCATGGGCTAGAAGGGCACAATCAGAGATCAGTCTTCCTTGAAGAAAAGCCGCCTGATTAGGGAAGACTAAATCATGGACAACCCTTTCAGCCTGTTGCAAATGGTTTTGCTAATAATCTTAAAAATAACATTACATCAGGCTATCGGTCTGTAATTTCCCAAGTTAGAAGCATTTGAATTTTTTGGAACAAGAGTCAAGAAAGTGTGATTCACCTGCCGAAGTAGCTTTCCAGAGTTGAAGAAGGATTGCACAGCACCAATAACATCATTTGCAACGATATTCCAGTTGTGATGGTAGAAAACCCATTAAAACCATCAGGTCCAGGGGCTTTAGTAGCATTAATTTGAAAAACATCATCTTTGATCTCCACTGCAGATACTCGTCTTTCCAGCCAACTTGCTGTTTCATGTTTAACCTTCCTTTTAGGCACAAGTTTTGGAAAAATTCTTCAATAATGGGATTGGGAGTACAAGTCATCATAGTATTTAACAGCCTCTGACTTAAGCTCATCATAGGATTTGCTTTGTGCCCTAGTTACATCCACCAAATGTAGCAAATTATTATGGCACTACCTGGCTCGCATAGAAGTGTAGAAAAACTTAGTGTTTATGTCCCCCAGCTTAAGCCTATCTTGTCCGCTTTTTCGTCTGTACATCTCCTCTTCAAGGCCCAAAAGATTAGCCAACTCCTTAGATAATTCATGCTCTCTTTTTTGTAGATCACAATCATAATGAACTTCATTTTGTTTCCTAACAGCCTCAAGCATAGTACGGCAACCATGGATTTGGTTAGATGCTTGCTGCGCTTGATACCAAGAGCGCAATTTATACTTAAATAGTTTTAGTTTATAAGCCAGACAGTACATGCTTGTTCCTTGAATAGATTGATTCCAAGTAGCTTCCAGCAGTTCATGAAATCCAGGTAGACTAACCCAATGATTAAAGAATTTATAGGGTTTCAGATCAGATTGTACATGTGGGTGGAGATTAATTAGCATTGGGGAGTGGTCGCTTGAATGAGGATCCAAATAAGTTACAACAGAATCAGGAAGCATGTCCACCCAGGCACCATTGCAAAGTACTCGATCCAATTGTGCAGCAATACGGCCTTTGCCACACGGTGATTACACCAGCTTAGTCGAGATCCAACACTCTTGATGCCCTGCAACCCACTGTCAGTAACACACGTATTGAAGTCATTCACCATACCTTCGTCCAGCCTACGTCCTCCAATCTTGTCTTTAGCTAACAAAACACAATTAAAGTCACCACTGACCATCCATGCTTCATCTTTAAGCTGACGAGCATCACATACCATCTGAATCCACAACTCCCTCCTCTCCAAAGCAGAATTACACCCATAAACTCCAGTAAAATAGCATTTAAAACCCCCCACATTGGTGCAATTCACAGTAATGTGTTGCTTAGAAATGGACATAACACTTACATGCCACACTTGCGGATCAAACCCCATAAGAATACGCCCTCCCTTGTGCTCCATAAAATTATCAACTGAGGTCCAGGTCTTATGGAAGATGGACTTAGTGCTAATACTCTCTGACTTGAGTTTAGTCTCTAGTAAAACAATAGCTGATGGCTTGAGCTTCTTGATTATATCTCTGAGATCCCGTCGCCTAACCGCGTTATTGAGACCTCTCACATTCCATATTAGAACAGTCATTGAGAATTAGTGTGTGGTTGCCGCAAGAGGCTTCCCCCATTGATCCTGATGCTCTTTCGAATTCCTGCGCCTAAATTAAGAGCTGTTTGCCTCTTTGGTTTAGCTGGGGCTGATTTCGCAAGTAGTTCTTGACGCTCAATTTCACATTCTGGATTCTCAAAGGTTGGCTCCATAGGTAGATCAGCAACTTCATCTTCAGATGTATCAATTTCCTGAGCAAAATCAGCAGCAGAAGTCTCATCTCCTTGCATCTGTTGAGAGTGAAATCCCCCAGTTTTACTAACCTCTGTTCCTGGCAGACATGGTTCCACACCACCTGAAGTCTTATTTCCTGAAGTTTTACTAACCTCAGTTGTACTAACCTCAGTTGAGGGAGAAGTCTTATTTCCACAAGTAGGTTTAGCGCTACCAGATTCTACATGATCAATACCGTCATTGGACGGCTCTGTTTCAGTCACTACCACCTGAGCCGTTTGCGATTTTTGCTCATAAGGAGATTTCGGCTTAAGGAACTAGAGTATCCTTAAGCAGTGAACAAATTTTCGGAACTTCAAGAAACTGGAAGTGTTTACCGCCTGTCCCACACTGCTAGAATTGTGGATGACTGGTGGAGGATTGGGGCTATTGACTGTAATGGAGCATTGAGCATCATTAACAATTGCTGGCCCAGAAATAAGAGAACCAGCAGCATTGGAGCTCTGACCGTGTTCAAATGTGCCTGAGAGTAGAGAAGAGTGAAAAGAATTATCCTGCGACATGGCTGCTTTCCCCTTAGTGTGTAAAGTAGGTTGCTTGACTTGCAATGGGCACTGAGCATCTAATTGCCCAAAGCAAACACAATGACTGCATCGTGGTGGCTTACCTTCGTATTTTGCATCAATTTTCAACAGGGACCCATCTTCTAGTTCAACCTTCACAAATCTGGGCAATGAAGCCTTAGCATCCACCTTAACCAAGCACCTTGCATAGGTAATTCTTTCAAGTTTTGCCATTGCTCGATCCAGGCACAATGGTGTACCTATAACAGATGTTAGTATGTTAAGGACAGGCAAATTCCACATATTTAGAGGGACCCCATGCAATTGAACCCAGACTGGCACCGATGTTAGAATATCACGGTTATGAGGAAGCGTGGGACTCCACAAATTTAGCACCACAAGGCGACCATCAAATAGCCATGGCCCCCCATGGAGGATCCTCTCACAATCTTCCTTTGCCTCAAATCTGAAGTAAAAGAAGCCGTTCTCCTTGCTATAAATTTCAACCCTCTTCCTTGGCTTCCACAGGTGCTCCATCCACGCCTGAATCTGTCCAAAATACGGGATATCTCCAAGTACATAACCCACAAGGGTGAATTGCCACTGTTATCCTCCCTTCTCCAAAAGCGAATTGGGAACACAAGAAACACTAGATCCATCATCACGGATTTTTGGCTGCACCCAAGACATACTCACAGAATCACCGTAGGTGCGCCTATTCGAGCAAATGTCGGACCAAGTTAGCTTTGCTGCAGCAGGATTAATGACAATTGAGACATTTGGTCTCGGCGGCATTTTAACAAGCACATGTTCTGCATCTCCAGTTGTCACCTTGGCAGGTCCAGCTCTAGAATGATAAGGTTTGAGTCCTCTCTTATGCTCATCGGTAAACTTTCCCAATTGAGTTGATCGTGGGTGTTCAGGCTGCAATCATGTCCTGAAGTGGGTCTGTCGAGCATCTTTCCTACCAACCCCCTTCCTCCTAACAAGCTGCCAACGACCTTCCTCCTCGCCTTTTTTGTCGATTCCTCTGCCAGTAACCATCACAGATGTGCCCCTAGAAGAAGAAGAAAGGGGAGGTTCCACATCCTTCCTACCTCCCCCCTTACGCCCATCCCCATCATCTAAATTGCCGCCATTTCCCCCCGCTGGGAGCGACGGTTTGTCCCCGCCAGCAGAAGATTGGCCGTCGCCGCCGGATTTAGGAGCCCTACTTCCTATATTCAAACATATATATATATATATATATATATATATATATATATATATATATATATATATATATATATATATATATATATATATATATAGTATGCTTCAATTCGCATGTGTCAGAAATCTACGAATAGGACTAGGATAACCCATTTAGCTTATGCTCTGATTTGCGAGAAAATCTTTCTTTTGCCCAAGTGTTTAGAATTCGATTTCTTTTTTGTTTTACTTGGTGCAAATCCCCTCGTCGTGTACCGTTCTCCCACTTGGGAGAGTACACAAGTATATAGCCCAAAAATCCAAAAATCCAAAAGAAAAAAAGAAAACGAGATAGAGAAGAAAAATACGAAAAGAAAAAGAAAAGAACAAATTTATATAGCCAGAAGCCCAAAAAAATACAAATGCCCAAAACCCAAAAAAAATTCGTGTGTGAATATTATTCCTCCATCGTGAATAAAGGGAAGGCGAGAATTTGCACCGAGTGTTCTACTCCACACTTTCTCAACCTCCCTTGTTTTCGAACACACTTGACATAGAAACTTTCTAGCGATTATCTAAGCTATAGTGTGGTGATTTTCTAGTTCCTAAGCAGTCGAGTCTCCGACACCTGATACGCTTCAATTCTTATTCTATTCTCATGCATGCTTGAGCTATTTTTCACCGCTAATTCGAATTGAATCGATATTAGGGTCATTCCTTGGGTATGTGTACATGGAGCTTTATTGCACAATTTAGATAGTTAAACCGTCTGCTAGCTCATGACCACACTCACTTGCGCTCCACCACGTGGGCCCACGACACTTATATGGACTCATATTCCTTGGTTTAGTGGTGTGTTTTATCGCGTGCTTGCTTAGTGTGGCGTGTTTGATTTTGTGGCTCTGACGAGCGATCAAGGATTTTGTTTTCTTTATTTATGTTTCTTCCATTCTATTTTTCCCTCCGAGCTCTTACTATCGCTCGTCTTCCTCGAGGACGAGGAAGGGTTCAGCTTGGGCGATTTTGACGTGTGTTTATATTTTATATATTCACGCATGTCTTCTTCGTGATTTTTCCGTTGTTTTCCGTTGTTTCATATCCGTTCTTTTGTGTTTTTTGTATCTTTTCACTTTCTCCGTGTTTTTGTACAAATGCAGGAGTTTTCAACGTTGGGGACATACAAAGCAGATATCATGAGTCTCCGGAGCAACGGGAGGTGTCACGCACGATCCCGAGGGCCAAACGTCGAAGATTACTATATTGCAGCCCTCAACCGATCGGGTGGACAGAGACACCCGATCGGTTGGTGCACGCGTATCCGACCCAGACAGGAGTAGAAGTGAAGAGCAACTCACCAGTCGGTTCAGCGATCGGGTGAGATCGACAGAGCCCTCTGTTATTTTGAGCTGAATTCCAACTGATCGGGTGACATCTCATCGATCGGTTCATCTGAAGCTGAAAATCTCCAATTCATGACCCGGTGACGCCAACCGCTCGTTTCAACCGACCGGTTGATGTATCTGAAGCCTGATGGCCAAAGTGACTGTCAGCTCACCCGATCGGTTGATGCTTCAACCATCGGGTGGCCTCATTTTCTATATATATAGTGACCTAGGTTTTCCCAAAGCGGAGCCCCATTGTTTTTCTATCTTTTTGGGATTTGTGATGGCTCAGATTTTATTTTATCTGTAAGTTTTCTGATTGTCTTGTAACTTTGAATTTGTGTTAATACTATTGCTAGCTTCTCTTTTCTATTGCTTGATTATGATTTCAATGGTTAAATTTGATTGTGATGCTATTTTCGCCATGAATTGTGAGTAGTTCTCCAATCTAGGGCATTGGTGGAAATCCCTTCGTCGGCGTTTTAATAGATGTGAAGAAAGGGAAGTTATCCCTTAATGTCGGCAATGAAAAGGTAGAGTTCGACTTGGGGTTGTCCATGAAGCATCCTCCTGATGAGCAAGGGTGCAATATGCTGGATATAGAGGAAGAGAGAGCAGCTGAAGCTAGGGCCTAGGAAATTCTCTCAAGGAATCCCCCGACACCTTGGGGGACTTAGAAGAACTTGTCGGCCTGAAGAAGAAAGATGTTGCTGAGAAAGCGCGTCTGTCACATACTAACCCTCTCAGATTCCAAAAGTCTCCTCTGACAAGGAGAGAAGGGAAGGAGCTCATGGGGCTCACCGGAGACGAGATCCGGATCTTAAAACGAGTGGCGGTAAACGCCAATATAAGGGAGAAGCCCCCGGATCTCGTCAACAAAGGGAGAGTCATCGAGCAAGTCTACTTATCCCGACCGACGACACCAAAGGCCACCAACTCTAAATCTGAAGCGATGCCAATCTTAGGGCATCACCCCTGTCCACCATGAAGATCATCTACGGGCGTCGAGCAAACGACATTAAACAAAAGCACTTCATGGGAGGCAACCCATGCTCTAAACTTTTATCTTAGTTTTTAGGATTATTTTAAGCTTTATTTTTTCTATTTTAATAATTAAATCCAGCCGCGGGAACTTCCGTCAAGAGACTTAGGCCATTTGTGAATTTTTGCAAGAAACAAGCCCTCACCCGATCGTGTGACCAATCAACCGATCGGGTGAGACGTATCAGACAATGGCTGTATCTGTTCTCCAACGAACCGGTCGGGTGAAGCAATGTGAGACCGGGTGGCTGACCATGTGGAAATGGCCGAAGTCTCGGAAAATTTGAGATTTCATCAACCGATCGGGTGATATGAAGCGTGGTCGGATGGCTGACCGGGTGAGCAGCACTGAATTCTCAAGAAAAACTGTGAAGCGGCCAATCGATCGGTTGAGTTCTCAACCGATCGGTTCGCCTGTAGCCTCTTTTCAGCAAAAATTTTCGACCTAATAGTCAACCGATCGGGTGAAAACTCACCCGATCGGTTCGACATAAACCTTATAAAAACCCAGAACCATCACCCGTTCATCTCTCTCGCCCGATTTCGATTCTTTCTCACCGTTTCGACTTCTCCTTCCTCCAACCGGCCTCGATCACCACTCAACCGACCACAAACCCCCCTAAATTGATCCCACCATTCTCCATCTCCTTCCCTCCATTGATATCTCCCTCTTTATCTCCCATTTTCACCCCGTCCAAACCTTAATTTCTGCCCAACTCTCCCCTATTTTCGAAATTTGCTGAAAAGAAACGATGCGGCTTCATGATCACTCCATATTTTACACCTTTTTTCTGCTTGTTTGCATGCCATTTAGATCGCCCATATCGTGTTTTTTCACGATTATTCGACAATATTGCGATGCTTTTCACGATTTCTTGTTTTTGTCGTATTTCAGGAGATTTGGAGCGATTTGGAGTGATTCTGAGATGCACCCACTCCGGAGTGTCACCCGTGACTCTTTTGAGGGGAATTCTGTGATTGGAGAGGAGTGGAAGAAGAAAGAACGTCGTAGGAGCGACGAGGAAGCAAAAATGCGAAGATTGGGCATTTTCAGCATGTCACTCGGCCGAGTGAAGGAGTCACTCGGCCGACCATCAACAGCCCGCTCGGCCGGCCAGATCAGACACGCAACAAATTGAGTATCAGCGTGCACTATGCCAACCATCGACAGCCCACTCGGCCAAACCACGGAGACACCACTCGCCCGAGTGGCATCAAGACGACGGCAACCAAAAATCCCCAACTTACTGTAATCCGTCAGTGCAGTCCCAAGTTCCGACTCGGCCGAATGAAGAAGTCCCTTCGGCTGAAGCAAAGAATGTCACTCGGCCGAGTGACTCCCGAGGAGCCGACCCCCAAAAGTCCAGACTTACTGGAATCCGTCCGGGTTTGTCACTCGGCCGAATGACATTTCTCACTCGGCCGAGTGAGCCGCGCTGCCTGTAGCGTAAAGTGCGATTTTCAAGCTGCGCATGGGCAGTTTTGTCACAGTTTTTTGGGCGATTTTGGGGGTATTTAACCCCAGTTTTTAACCTAGTTTAGAGAGCTTTTTCAGACTTTTTGGCAGCCTTTTTAGATTACTTTTTAGGAGATTAGATTTAGTTCTTTTGGAGAGAGATAAAAGTGTTAATTTGTTGGATGCTATTGGAACTTCATTGGTTTGTCTCTCTTTCTATCAAAAATCTCATTTTTATTGATATATTGTCTATTGCAATGAATTCTATTGTTTTTATTATTGAATTTCTAATGATTTGCACCATGAATCGTGAGTAGTTTTATCGTCTTAGAGCATAGGGATGAACCATACGAACCCTATTTCTAATTTGTGATGAATTGGTGAAATACTTGTTAGAATTGATTAGGGTTAGTTTGGGATTGATCTAATACGAATAGCTAGGGATTCATACCGATTGGGATTTGCAATAGATTGGATCCCAACTCGATAGGAAGCCCTAGAAATTCGAATTGGATTACAATTGGATATCTCTGGAATCGGTTTGCAAGAGATTGGACCGAAACTAGGGTTTCCGATTGCAATTCTATACCAATACCCGTTTGCAAGAGATTGGACGGGTAGGAACTATCCCAACTAGGTCGTAGCTCGAGTTTGCACGAGAGTGGGCTCGAGATACGATTGGGCAATGATGTTGTTCGTCACGCTAGCTTGCCTAGGTTAGGGTTTGCAAGAGATTGGACCCTACCCTAGGTTTGCTATAGATCGGCAATAGCACGAGAGCGTGAGCTTGGTTCTACATTTAGTTGCAACTAGTTCACCTGAATTTCAAGTCTAGCGATTGTGAAATCTACGAATCACAATGACGAGATACGGTTTGTAGCGGGGATTCCCTATCCCTAGGTGTTTTTACTAATTTGATATTTTCTTTATACAATTGAACGACTGTGACCGCTTTATTGCGAATATTTCTCGACTGTTCTTATAGCCAGGTGAATTGAAGAAGACACCGTCATTTGCCCTCCTCGTGTTCGATACCCGCTTGCCTCTACACCGTGCGCTTGCGGTAAGACTAGCGAGTCCCCCGCCCCGGGTGTGTGTTCGGGGCGGGCGATCAAGTTTTTGGCGCCGTTGCCGGGGAGGCGATATTGTTTGATTCTACCTACCTAGCTATTTTTCTTTTTGTTTTATTATTTCTATTTTACCCTTCCCTTGTGCTAACTATTGCTTTTAAACTCTGTTTTTTCTTGCATGTACACGAGATCCACAGCGGACCCCGAAGAAATACTATACGATCCGGAGATCGAACGTACATTGAGGAGGATCCGAGCGGAGAGGAGACTCGATACGGAAGGGAATTTTATGACCCATCCTGAGACACCCGAGGAATTGGCGGCGCGAATGGCGAGGTTCATTTCCATTAGAGATAGGCTTCGGCCTCAGACATCCTCCACAACCTCGTCCATAGCTATGTCGGAATTGGCGGCCGACAAAAATTTCGAGTTGACGACTGGATTAGTAGTTCTGATGCAGCAAGACCCTTTTCATGGGAATTCCCATGAAAACCCTCATTACCACATCCAGCTCTTTTTATCAAAATGTGCCACCTTTCAAATGTCGGGCGTCTCCATAGATGCTATCAGACTGCGCCTCTTCCCCTTCACACTCAAGGATAAAGCCTTATATTGGTTGAGGACGCAAGCTGAAGGAATCTTCACCACTTGGGATGAATTGGCGAGTGCCTTCGTCGACAAATTTTACCCGCCCTCCAAGACGGTGAAGATAAGAAGTGCTCTCATGTCCTTTAAGCAAGGACCGTAGGAGACTCTCTATAAGGCGTGGGAGCGCTTCAAGGACTTGCAACATCAATGCCCCCATCACAGCATAGAGGATTGGGAGCTTGTCCACAGTTTCTACAATGGACTCCAACCAGGCACAAAACAGATTATTGATGCTACCGCCAACGGAGCCATTTTGTCAAAGACCCCCGATGAAGCTATGGCCTTGCTAGAGGAGATGCCCTCCAACAACCAATAGTGGGGGGACGAGCGAGGACATTCTTCGTCCTCCTTGAAGCCCACTAGTATTTATGAGGCCAAGGCCGTGGCGGAGCTTGCTAGCAAATTTGACTCTCTCCACAAGGTGGTGGAGAGATTGGAGAAATACATTACCGAGCCGTATGGAGCTCCTTCTACATCCGCACCGACAAACCATATTTGTGATTGGCAAGACCAATCCCAAGCCATGTATGTAGGAGGAGAGCATGGAGGAGCTTTGGAGCAAATTCAGTATGTTGAGGGGAATTCGGGATATTGGGCCAACCCGGCCGCTAGAAACCATCCAGGTTTTTCCTATGCTAATAATGATGGTGCCTTGAACCCCCCGTCACAACAATCTCCTCAAGCTCGGGCTCCACCACCACAACCGAATTATCAACCAAGGGGGCCACCGCAACAAAACTTCCCACCTAGGCAACAAGTGCGACCTTATAGGCCACCCGGGTATAATCAAGGTTGGAGAAATCCCAACCCTCCGCAAGCTCAACCACGTTCAGATTTTAAGGCTAAGGTGGAGGAGTTTATGGTGGAGCAGAGAAAGATTAACGCCACGTTGAAGGCGGGGCAAGATTCACTTACCACCGTCGTCGCTCAAATTGGGGAGCAACTTGCGTTGCTCAATAGAAACAACCAACAATTTTCAGCTCAACCCGAGCCAAATCCACGGAGCAACACCGGGCATATCAACACGGTTGTTGCGGTTACAACAAGGGGTGGGAAGGATACCACTCCCCCCATGACTCAAGTCAAGGAACCCGTGGTGGAGATTCTAGAAGAGAGCGAGCTGGCAATTGAGGTGGAGAAAGAGAAGGAGCAGCAAGAAGGAGCAAAATCTAGAGTTGAGGAACTTATTGATGAGCACCGATTCATGCCACCGGTGCCTTTCCCTCAACGGCTAGCTAGAGCCAAGATCGAGAAGAGGCTATCCAAGTTCCTCGAATACTTGAGAGGGGTGAGCCTCAATATCCCTTTCCTTGATGCCATAGTGGAAATCCCATCCTACGCGAAGTTCTTAAAGGACTTGATTACGGGAAGAAAAAGGAAAGAGAAGATCATGCTCGCAGAACAAGGAACTTGGTTCACTAGGAGGGAAAAGGAGCCCGCCAAATTTAAAGATCCCGGGAGCTTCCGCATTCCTTGCACACTCGGAGGCGTCCCCTTACAAAAAGCATTGGTTGATTTGGGCGCTAGTGTGAGCCTCATGCCTCTCACCATGTTCTGGAAGTTGAATACCGGCACAGATTTAAAGCGAACCGACATGAGGATTCAACTCGCGGGCGGTCGGATTACAAGGCCGATTGGGATCGCGGAGAACATCCCACTCCAAGTTCCGGGAGGCATATGCTTGCCTTGTGATTTTGTGATAATGGATATCAAGGAAGCGGGTGACAAATCGCTCATACTTGGACGCCCATTCCTCGCCACCGCCGGTGTAATCGTCGATGTGCGGGAGGGGACTCTTACCTTGAACGTTGGCAACATTGAAGTAGAGCTCCATATACCAAAGGCTATGAAGCACATGCCGTATCATGAGGAGCAAGATTATGTGGACCTCCTTGATGAGATCATTGAAGAGGCTATCCCCTACTCCATCGGTGCACTCCACGATGATGGCTTTGAAGAAAGCCAAGATTTGAGCGAAGAAGAGACATTGGAGGACTCTCCCAATAGCTCCATAGTGAATGATGATGGCGACACTGATGTCGCGAGAATACGAGAGCTTTGCAAGCTCTCGACATTAAAGAATCTGAAGAAAGCTCCACCGATTCGAAGATCGGTGTCACCGGCGAAGTCAAAGACCGGAACAAGCTCAAGCTTGAGGGAGCCATCCCCCAACATTGCCCATGATGAAGGGGCACTGAGGAGGGCCACACACCACCACAATCCAAATCCAAGCGGTCTTCCCGGGAAATTCGACGGGTGCATCTCATATGCACCCAACATCCCGCGCTAAATTGAAAATCCAAAGGGGTCGAGCTCAAGACCTTAAACGAGCGCTTGTCGGGAGGCAACCCGACGGTCTTTGCATTATTTTTATTTTTATTTGAATTTTATTTTTTCTTTAGACTTTTGTTAGTTTTTAGAGTCTTTTTGCCCATAAAAATCGTGACAACAGGTCCTATTTTTCATAACAGGATAAGGAAAGAAGGAGATCAATCATAAGAGGACGATAGAGGTAAGGAAGAGTGCTCCAGGAATGCGTTCAGGCCTTAGGAGGAGGAAGAAAGAAACTGGAGGAAGAAAAACAGAGAGTAGAGCGAAAACGGAGCCCCGAAGCAGAAAACAGCACGTCACTCGGCAGAGTATCATATGCGACTCGAACGAGCAAAGGACCCCATTCGACCGAGTGGGGCACCAACCAGAGAAGTCTACAGAACCAACTCTCTGTCTTTTTTGTGCATTTCAGTACTAACCGCCACTCGGTCGAGTGCCGAAATCCAATCGGTCGAGTGAAACAGATACCCTCCTAACCTAAAAATTGCCGAGTGGCAGAGCCACTCGGCCGAATGAGTTTTCTCCCTTCGGCCGAGTGAACAAAAGCCACTCGGCCGAGTCGTAAGCGTGAACGAGATTTTCAAAATTTCTTTTGTTTACGCACTCGGCCGAGTGACATTTCCACTCGGTCGAGTCGTAACAATTTATATGTAAGGTCGGGAGCGGGCGCGATTTTCTAAAACCCCAAAATCCCCCGATTTCGCCCGAGCTTTCGTGCTGATTCGCATCCCTCACCCGCTGCGACATCCTCCACGCCCGAATCACCCCCGACCGACCCGCGACCGACCTCCCCTCCCCACTCCGACCACCGGCCACCTTCCACCTCGCCGGCGCTGCCTCAGTTTTCCCCCTATCGCCTCAGTTTGCCCCGATATCCTATTTTCTCCTTGTTTCTCTCGATCCGTAGACCCGTTGAGCCCAAAAATCAAATTAATTCTTTTATCTATCTATTATACCCCATCTCCCCCATGTATTTCGAATATTATCCGCTGATATCGTTGTTTGATTTGCAGGCTATCTTGGGGGAGCTTTGGGGAGCTTTAGGACGCGCTTTTAGCTTTACGGAGGTGGCGTTCTTCGCACTCATTGGCTGATTTGCTCTTGTGGCGTGTTCAGATACATTCGTTCCATTTTTTTAGCACGCCGCATATTATTCTAGTTGGGTGAGCACTTGCGGCACACATGTCGCCCCGCACCAGGCCACGTACACGGGGATCCGCCCCCAAGCGGAGGCGGACCGATGACCCCGGTCCCTCTCACGCTAGGGAGGTCTCCCCTCCACCTAGTCCACCACGTCCACCACCCTCACCACTGCTGTGCCTATCTCGGTTGAGCCTATTTCCTCACTTCTTCCCGAGCGTCCACCCAACATACTAGAGAGAGGCGAGCCTTCCTTCCCTGCTGCTGTGCGGACCCTATCCAGCTTGCTGTCTGCTGGGGTGTCACCTTTTGGTCCTTACACTTCCTCCCCAGTGGCCGACCCTTCTGTCTCCACCGCAGCTGTCCTGTCCGAGAGTGTCGTGACGTCTGTCCCCGCTTCTGTATCCCTGACCTCTCCCGCTTCCTCGTCGCTGATTTTGTCTTCCACCACTACTGATGCTGCCTCCTCATCCCTGCCTGCGTCCCAGCCTCACACTGAGGCTGGGCATCCACTAGTGAGCACATCACCTTTTCCGCACATACCTGCTGGCCCGATTACTTACACTGCCCATATCAGATAGCCCCATCCTTCACAGCCTAGACATGTTTGTCCCTCTGCTCCACCACCCCCTGACACCCTACTTCAGAGCATTCGTGCTCTTGAGGGGGGCGGTGAGTGGACTCAGAGGAGACTTTAGGGCTCTCTCTGCCACGGTCAGTACCATGCAGTCTAGCGTCGCTATGCTTCCCGATATTCAGGCTTGCCTGAATCAGATCCTGGCGCGACTGCCTCCACTACACCCACCCACCCAGCAGACACCTCGACCACCACCCCCACCTCCACCTTCGCCATAGGACGGAGATGGTGCAGCACCACCAGCTTAGGCACACTCTTGATGCCATTGATCCTTTTTGTCGTTATGCTGCCCATTCTCTGTTGGTCCTGTCGATATATTTTTTGCCCCCCCGTCCTCCCCTCACTATTTTGGTCCCTGTTCAAATCACATCATTTTATATCCTTTTTTGGGAGAGAGGGAGAGTATTTTTGGTGACACATTACCTGCATCACTCTGATCTTTGCATGCATCATTCATATCCACATCACATTTTCTGTTCATTTTTCTTTTTTATCATGCATGCATCCTCACCCTCCCCACCCATTACCCGTCTCTTGGTGTGCCACACTTTGCACATTGAGGACACTGTGCACTTTAGCTTGGGGGAGTGAGTTCTCACACTTTTTGCTTTTATCACCTTTATTTTTAGTTTTTTACGTTTTTTCCGCTTTTGCACCCATTTTTCATCACTTTTTCTTCTTTTTTACCATGCATCACGTTTTTCTTATTTTCTTTGTGTGCTGCATTGTAAATAGTTCTGTTTTCCTTTATCTTTATTTCTTTCATCTTTTGCTAGAGATGATTTTTCTGTGATGACGATGACGTGGTGTTAGCTTTTCTCTATATGCATGCTAATTTTGTCATGTCATAGCTTTTGTTTCGGATATCATATGCTATGTTCTGCTTTGCATTTAGAAATAGTAACCCACTTCTTTTTCCGTATGAAATTGGATGAAATTCTACTATTAGCTGATGTCTGATAATTCATATGTATGCTATCGTAGAAAACACACCAAGATTCACGCATTGATTGCTTACATCTGGAGCACTGCTTTCTTTTCTCATATCACTTCTTACTGCATGATTTGTACGCTTCACTTCAGGTTGATTGAATGTTTGCTAGCATTGATATATCTGGACTAGTTTGCTTTTTTAGATTAAACTGAGTAGATTAAATTACCCTAATGAAGTTGGCATGCACGTCCTATAGAGTGAACCGAGAGATACATTTAATTCTTTCTCCACATATCTTGAACATTATTTCTCTATTTTAAATTCATTGGTGAATCTCCCCTTAGCAATTCTATTATTGGCATTCCCCCTGTTATTATATCCCATGCACCAAATTCCCCAAAACCAAAAAGAAAAAAAATACTTGTATATCCTTCTCTTTTGATTTGGGATCATTTGTGTATATATGTTATATATAAAAAAAAGAAAGAGTAAGAAAAAGATTTGAGAAAGAGAAAAGAAAAGAGAAAAGAAGTTCGAAAACGATCACATCTCATACCCTTTCCCTCTTTCTTCCCTCTTTTGCTTTTATTTTTATTTCTTTGACTTTTGGAGCTTCAAAAGAAACAGGGAATGTAAATATTGTTTTGTTTATGCCACCACGCTTATGGATAAGCTTGGGGGAGAGGATCCAATGAGGTGTGAGAGAGCGACTACTTGACGGTGCATGACAACCTAGGCTAAGTAATATTTTATACTCGGCGAGATTGCTAAAAGTTTCACGAAATACAGAAATCTACGCTTAGCATTCATATCATGAAAACCACACTTTTCTAGTCTTACTACTCTATTGTGTGATATCTCTTATACTCCTTATAGAAAGCATTCAATTGAAAAGTGTGTGATCTACGATTTTGTATACCGCTTTAGATGCTTCAGACGATGTTAATTCTAGAATTATTCCATTTTTCATGCTATATTGATATTCTTGGGTTTTCTATTTCAAATGTACCATTATACTATGATATCGAGATAAAAGTCTTTGACATGTGTTTTATATTCGATGCGTGCTATATGAGTAAGCAAAACCCACGTCCTGAGAAAAAAATGATCTAGCAGCTTCCTTCTTCGTTTTCTACTTTGTTTTTCGTTTTTCATTTTCCATTTCTCCATCGTTTCCATTATCTTTTATCCACCGGGTTCGCTTTTTACTCATCTTCCTCGAGGACGAGTAAGAGGTAAGCTTGGGGGATTTTGATCACTCCATATTTTACACCTTCTTTCTGCTTGTTTGCATGCCATTTAGATCGCCCATATCGCGTTTTTCACGATTATTGGTCGCTCCAAAATGTAACCCAAGAGCACAACCTAGTATGGCGCAAATGCACGGAGATAAATCCCCGGCAACGGCGCCAAAAACTTGGTCCGGCCCCGGATATACACCCGGAGAACGATTGTAGTTTTACCGCAAGCGCACGGTGTAGTGGCGAGCGGGTATCGAACACGAGGAGGTGGTGTCGGTGTCGGTGATAGAGAAGTTGGATAAAATATCGATTCAAATATAAGATAATAAAAGTGTCTAGGGCTATGATCACTCCTTATTTTACACCCTTTTTCCGCATATTTGCATGCCATTTAGATCGCCCAAATCATGTTTTTCACGATATAACGACGATATTGCGATGCTTTTCACGATTTGTTGTTTTTGTCGCATTTCAGGTGATTTGGCGCGATTTGGAGTGATCCCAAGATGCGCTTACTCTAGACGGTCACCAACGACCTCCCCGAGGGGTATTTTGCTGTTGGAGAGGAGCGGAAGAAGAACGGACGTCGCAGGAGCGACGAGGAGGCCAAAATAAGCAGATTGGGCATTTTTTGTGTCCCACTCGGCCGAGTGGAGGAGCCACTCGGCCGACCAGCGAGACACTGCTCGGCCGACCAGAACAGAGACAATTTACATGTGCACTCGGCCGAGCACCGAAGACCACATCGGCCGAGTGAAGACATCACGTCCGCCCGAGTGGCGCCCAGACGAATCCCCTCCAAAACATCCAAGTTACTGTTTTTCGGCTGCCTGAACTTCAGAAGACCCACTCGGCCGAGTGGTAAATCCCGTCCGCCCGAGTGCAGTGAAGCCATCGGCCGAGTGACGACAACTCACTCGGCCGAGCCGCCCCGAAGTAGAGACCCCTGAAGGCCCCGACTTACTGGAAAATTACAGGGTTTCTCACTCGGCCGAGCGACTTTTGTCACTCGGCCGAGTGCGATGCGCTGCCTGTAGCGAAAACTGCGGAAAACAGGCTGTGCAGGGGTATTTTGGTCACGATTTTTGGACGATTTTGAGGGCTATTTAAACCCTGTTTTTACCCTAGTTTTAGAGGCTCCCTCTTAGATTTTTTGCAGTTTTTTAGATTAGTTTTTTTAGCTTTGTTCTTGTGATTGGAAAGGAGAAAAAGATTGGAATTTTGTTGGATTCAATTGAAGAACTCCATTGGTTTGCATCTCTTTTCCTTAAAAATTCTATTTTTATTGTATACTTCAATATTGTGATGAATTCTATTGCTTATTTCAACGATTATTTTTGTGATCTCGCTATGATTTGTGAGTAGTCTCCACGTCTTTGGGCGTGGGGATGAACCCTACAAGCCCATCTTCATATTTGTGATGAATTGGTAGAAATTGTGCTAGAATTGTTATTAGGGATTAGATTGGGATTAATTTACTACGGATGGCTAGGTATTCATATCAATTGGGATTTGCAAGAGATTGGATCCCAATTTGATAGGAAACCCTAGAAATCCGAATTGGGGTGGAGTCGGATTTTCGAAGTATCGGTTTGCAAGAGATTGGACCGATACTAGGATTCTCGGTTGCAATTCCATGCCGATACTCGTTTGCAAGAGATTGGACGGGTAGGAACTATCCCAATCTAGGTCGTGGACCGAGTTTGCAAGAGATTGGGCTCGGTGCGCGATTGGACGATGATGTTGATCCTAATGCTAGCTTTCCTAGGCTAGGGTTTGCAAGAGATTGGACCCAAACCTAGGATAGCTATAGACCGGCAACAGCGCGAGAGCGTGAGCTTGGTTCCACATTCAGTTGCAACTAGTTCATCTAAATTCACATTCAAGCAATTTTGAAACCAATAAACCGCATTTATGAAATACGGTGAGTAGCGGGGATTCCCCATTCCCTAGACGTTCTTTATTTGATTTGATATTTCCGCATTTTTTTCTGACGATTGTGACAGGATCGCCAAAGGAAAATTTCTCTCTTAAATAGCCAGGTTGATTGGAACAAGCACGGTCACTCGTCCTCCCTGTGTTCGATATCCCGCTCGCTGCTACACCGTGCACTTGCGGTAAAACTACAACCGTTCTCTGGGTGTATACTCGGGACCGATCAAGTTTTTGGCGCCGTTGCCGGGGAGGCGATTGCGTTTGATTCTTTCTCACCCTAGCTATTCTTTTTATTATTATTATTATCATTATTTTTATTTCTTATTTCTTACCTAACCCTTCCACGGTACTAATCATTTCTTTGAAACTCTGTTTCCCCTGTGCATGTACACGAGATCTACGGCGGACCCTGAAGCTTTATTATTTGATCCCGAGATCGAACGTACCGCGCGGAGACTTAGAGCGGAAAGATGACAAGATCCGGAAGGGCGGTTTATGACCAACCCGGAAACTCCTGAACAATTGGCGGCAAGGATGGAGAGGCTAATTTCTATTCGAGATAGGCTTCGGCCTAAGACATCTTCTACTACCTCATCCATTGCCATGCCGGGGTTGGCGGCTGACAGGAGCTTCGAGCTAAAGACTGGACTAGTGGTTCTGATGCAGCAGGATCCATTTCATGGGAATGCCCATGAAAATCCCCACTACCACATCCAATCGTTCTTGTCAAAGTGCGCCACATTCCAGATGCCGAGGGTCTCCATCGATGCCATCAGACTGCGTCTCTTCCCTTTCACGCTAAAGGACAAGGCACTCTATTGGTTGAGGACGCAAGCTGAGGGTGTCTTCACCACTTGGGACGAGTTGGCGAGTGCATTTATTGATAAGTTCTATCCGCCATCCAAGACGGTGAAGATCTGGAGCGCTCTCATGTCCTTCAAGCAAGGACCACATGAGACGATCTATGAAGCTTGGGAGCATTTTAAGGATTTGCAGCATCAATGTCCGCACCACAGCATAGAAGATTGGGAGCTAGTTCATAGCTTCTACAACGGTCTCCAACCGGGGACCAAACAAATTATTGATGCCGCGGCGAATGGTGCTATCTTGTCAAAGACTCCCGAGGAAGCTACGGCCCTAATTGAGGAGATGGTCTCAAATAATCAACAATGGGGCGATGATCGAGGACACTCTACGTCCTCCTTAAAGCCAACTATCATCTACGAGGCGAAGGCCGTAGCGGAGCTTACGAGCAAATTTGATTCTCTCCACAAGGTAGGGGTGAGATTGGAGAAGTTTATCATGGAGCCCCAAGGAGCCCCTTCTACCTCCGCTCCAACAAACCAAATGTGTGATTGGCAAGACCAATCTCAAGCCATGTACGTGGGAGGAGAGCAAGGAGAAGGATCCTTGAAGCAAGTACAATATGTTGCGGGGAACCAAGGATATTGGGCCAATCCGGCCGCAAGAAATCATCCTGGATTCTCCTACGCCAACAATGAAGGAGCTTTGAACCCGCCACAACCACCGCCTCAATAAGCTCGACCACCACCACCCCAACAACAAAACTATCCACCAAGGGGGCCTACTCAACAAAACTTTCAACCGAAGCAACAAGTTCCACCATATAGGCCGCCCGGATACAACCAAGGGTGGAGGAATCAAAGTCAAAACCCTCCTCAAGCTCAACAACGATCCGACTTCAAAACTAGAGTGGAGGCGTTCATGGTCGAGCAAAATAAGGTGAATGCCACTTTGAAGGCGGGGCAAGACTCTCTTAATACCGTTGTGGCTCAAATATCGGAGCAATTGGCGTTGCTCAATCGGAACACTCAACGATTGCCGGCGCAACCCGAACCAAACCCACAGGGCAACACCGGCCACATCAATGCCGTAGTTGCCGTTACCACTAGAGGCGGAAAGGACACCACCCCCGCCATGATTCCTACCAAGGAGCCCGTGGAGGAAAGCTTGGAGCCAATTGAGCCGGTAGTTGAAGTTGAAAAGGAGAAGGAGCCACAAGACAAGGAGAAATCTAGAGCGGAACAATTGATTGAGGAAAGGCGCTTCATGCCACCGGTCCCATTCCCCCAAAGACTAGCGAGAGCGAAAATGGAGAAAAGGCTAGCGAAGTTCCTCGAGTATCTAAGAGGAGTGAGCCTCAATATTTCCTTCCTCGACGCCATCGTGGAGATCCCCACATATGCTAAATTCTTGAAGGACTTGATTTCGGGGAGAAAGAGGAAGGAGAAGATCATGCTAGCCGAGGAGGGCTCTTGGTTTACCAAGAGAGAAAAGGAGCCGGCCAAATTTAAAGATCCGGGGAGTTTTCGGATTCCTTGCACCTTGGGCGGCGTCCCTCTTCAAAAGGCATTGGTTGATCTAGGGGCTAGTGTGAGCCTCATGCCTCTCTCCATGTTCTTAAGGATAAACACCGGGACAAAGTTGAAACCCACCGACATGCGCATTCAATTAGCCGATGGACGGATAACAAGGCCGGTGGGGATCGCCGAAGACATACCGCTACAAGTCCCGGGTGGAATATGCTTACCATGTGACTTCGTGATCATGGACGTTAAGGAGGAGGGAGATACTTCATTGATACTGGGACGCCCGTTCCTCGCCACCGCCGGAGTAATTGTTGACGTGCGCGAAGGTACCCTAACTTTAAACGTCGGCAACATCGAGGTGGAGCTCCACATTCCTAAGGCTATGAAGCACATGCCTTACCACGAGGAACTTGACTACATGGACCTCCTTGATGAGGTGATAGAGGAGGCGATCCCCCACTCAATTGGCGCTCTTTTTGATGAAGATTTAGAGGAAGGCCCGGATTTAGGCCAAGATGAGAAGATAGACGATTCCGCCAACCTCTCTGCCGAAGATGATGAAGGCGACGCTGATGTCGCAAGGATTCGAGAGCTCTGCAAGCTCTCGAAATTAAAGTCTCTAAAGAAAGCTCCTCCGGCACGGAGATCGGCGTCACCGGTAAAGCCGTTGACCGGAGCAAATGCTAGCTTGGGGGAGCCTCCCCCCAACACTATTCGAGATGGGAGACCACTGAGGGAGAACACGACGCCGCCACGTCCCAATCCGAGCGTTCTCCCCGGAAAGTTTGATGGGTGCATCTCATATGCACCAAACATCCCGCATTGATTGAAAATTATAGGGGGTCGAGCTCACGACCTTAAACGAGCGCTTGTCGGGAGGTAACCCGACGGTTTTTGCTTTATTTTCACTTTTTCTTTATTTTTGTTTTAGAAATTTTTAGTGTTTTGAGTCGTTCGCCCAAAAATTTTGTGATAACGGGTCCTATTTTTCTTGACAGGAGAGGAGATAGGTAGATCCATCATGGGGAGGATGAACGAGATGACGAGGAGCGCCCCAAGAAGGCGCTCGACGCTTAGGAGGAAGATGGAATCGACTGGAGGAAGAAAGACGGAGTTTAGAGCCCAAACGAAGACAAACAGCAGAACACAAGGCTCACTAGGCCGAGCATACTAGTCACTCGGCCGAGTACACAAGTTCGTCCGGCCGAGCCGCTCACGAACGAGGGAAGTCTGATGTACCCAACTCTCTGTTTATTTTCCTGATTCCAATATAACTGCTACTCGGCCGAGTATATATATTCACTCGGCCGAGTGAAACGGATACCCTCCTAGGGCGAGTCATGCCGAGTAGCTTGAGTCACTCGGCCGAATGGACTTCCTCCACTCGGCCGAAGCGATAGCGGGGAGGAAATTTTCATTGGCCTCGCTCGGCCGAGTGACCACGTCACTCGGCCGAGTCGTAACTTTTTTATATAAAGGGCGAGGGGGGGTACATTTTCCGAAACGCAAAACCCCCAAACACCCGCGCCCCTTCAGCTCCCTCGCCCGATCCTCGCTCGCTCGCGCCCCCACTCGCCCGACCGCCGCTGCCACGCTGCCGCTCGGCCCGACACCACCGGCCGAGCACCCCCCGTCGCCTCGCCCGAGTCGCCGCCGGCGGCCGTGCCTCCGGTCACCTCCGGTACCCCTATTTCGCCTATTTTCGCCTCTTTTTGTGTATTTTTCGAGGATCCGTGTATTAATCGAACCCCTAACCCAAATCAATTCCTATATCTATCTATTATACCCCTAATACTCCATACATTTTGAATATTACCCGCTGATATCGCCGTTTCATGCGCAGGTTGCTTTTTGGAGCTTAGGGGAGCCCAGGGGAGCTTCTACGGGCTGATCCGGACTTCGCGGAGGCGCTGACTTCGCACGCTTCCACTGCTTAGCACTCGCGGCGTGTCGGGGTACACTCTTTCCACTCTTTTACACGCACCGCACTTTTTTTCACTTTTCGGCGCGCTCGGGGCCGATATGTCGCCCCGGACACGGCCGCGGTCGAAGAGAGCTCCCGCCAAGCGGAGGCGGTCGGATGATGCCGGCCCCTCCCACGAGTTGGAGGACTCTCCTCCACCGTCCCCCACACACCCCGCACACCCAGCATAGCCTGCAGGCCCCGCACACCCCACACAGCCTGCAGTGCACCCACAGCCCGCACAGCCTCTCCCTGCCGACCCACAGCCACCACCACCGGCTCCACTGGTCGGGCCGCTCGGGATTACGTTCCGAGACGACGCACACCACGCCGTCTTCGAGCGTATCTCCCAACGCTCGATCGTACCCTCCAGGTTTGCACACCTCGCTGACCTAGGACGCCTGGGGGTACTAGAGGGGATGCTCACGTTGTACGACAACGTGGGCTGGCGAGATTTTCTGTAGGTGTCGGCGGATACTTTTACCCGCCCGACACTTGAGGTTTTGAGTTCGATTGCCCGGACCGACGAGGGATGCTCATTCCGGTTCATGGATCGAGAGTGCCAGGTCACTCTCGATATGATGAGAGCGTTCTTCTCGTGGCCCGCTGTCCCCGGTGCCGATCGCGGTTACGGCCCCACCCATATCCCCCACCCTCCTTCGACTCCGGTGCCTTCTGGGCCTGGATTACGGGTCTCCACGCTGCCTTTGACCCTAGTAGGGCCAAGGCCTCGGCCATTGTCCACCCCTGCCTCCGCATTGCCCAGCGCCTTATGGCGACGACCTTTTTGGCCAGATATGAGCCGGGCACGATGTCTACGCCAGAGCTATACATGCTCTACGCGATGACACGTCCCAGAGCTCTATCTAGGGATGGCGATGAGCTGGTCCCCGCCGTCGTGATCGATATCGTGGCTTGGTTTTTGGACCGCATCATCGTATCAGTGGGCGCTCGCTCACCGATATGCTGCGGCGGCCTGATCACCTTGCTTGCTCTTATGACCGGCGAGGACTTCCCCGATGACTTCCGACGCGTCCCGGGCCCCACTTCTCTGTCGATAGATGTTATGGCCCGGATGAAGATGCTTCGTCTGCACGGTGAGCGTCACTGGGTCTGGTTGCACGGCCCTTTTGGTGTCGATTACATGATTCTCCCGAGCCCTGCTCGGACTCTGATTGCACCGGCCCACGTTGACTGGCTCCCTGCGATGGATGTTCTCATCCCTGCTGCTTACGTGCTCGAGGCCGAGGAGGCCGAGCAGGCCCACGCTGCCCCTGTAGACCCTGTTGCACACCCTACCGAGCCTGTTGACCCAATGGCCCCTCAGCCCATACCTGATGTTTCCGCTACTCCTGACACTTCTGTCCCCACTTCTGTCAGTGTCACGAGCACCTCAGCTGAGCCCACTTCCACCACCACTTCCGAGGCTGTCACCACCACTCCTACCACCACCACTGGCCCTATGTCCGTCGAGCCACTTTGCTCCGCACTCCCCGAGCGCCCGTCGACCTTTGTTGAGAGTGGAGAGCCCTCGTTTGCCGCGGTCGTGGAGACCATGGCTAGCATGATCTCCGCTGGGGTTGCGCCTTTTGGTCCACACACTTCCGCCCCAGCGGCAGTTACCTCTGTCTCCACCCCTGCTGTATTTTCTGAGAGCGTCGTGGCGTCTGTCCACACTTCTGTGCCACCGACCTCTCCGGCCACCTCGCTGCCATTTTTGCACTCTTCTTTCGCTGCCGCTGCCTCCACTTCCCACCAGCCGACGCCCCGGCCTCACACTGAGGCCAGGCCCACATTCGCAGGCGCAGCACCTTTTGTTCCTTTCCCCGCTGAGCCAGTCACCTACGCGACCCGAGTTCACCAGCCACGCCATGTACAGCCCCGCCCAGTGCGTCCCTCGGCACCACCTCCCCCTGACACTGTACTTCAGAGCATTCGTGCTCTAGAGGGGGCGGTGAGTGGCCTCCGAGGCGACCTTAGGACTCTGTCCGCCACCGTCTCTGTGATGGCTGGCCGCTTCGAGCTGATCCCCCAGATCCACTACTGCCACACCCAGGTTCTGGAGCGTCTCCCGCGTGTACCCCCACCCACCCAGCAGGTTCCTGCCCACACTTCCACACACACCCGACCTGCTGCTACTCCCACACCCACCCCCGCTCAGCAGCCTGTCCAGCCAGCACCACCCACACGACCCCCGCCTCAGGACGGAGACGGCGCAGCACCACCTTCCTAGGCACCCTTGATGCCATCGATTCCTTTTGCCGTTGTGATGCCCGTTTCTGCTGGGTCCTGTTGCGCTTTTTGTCCACCCCCCCTCCCCTCACTTATTTTGGGATTCTCTTTTTGCTCATATCTTTTTATATCTTTTTGGGAGAGAGGGAGAGTTTTGGTGCCACTTATATATCTGTATCACTCCTATCTGTGCATGCATCATGTCCGCATCATATTTTTCATATCTTTATTTTTCTTTTTCTTTTCATTTTTCATGCATGCATCCTCACCTGCCCCTCACATTTCTTGTCTCTCGGTGTGCCACACTTTGCACATTGAGGACACTGTGCCATTTAGCTTGGGGGAGTGAGTTCTCACGTTCTTTTTCGATTTGCCACCTTTATTTTTAGTTTTTCACACCGTTTTTCACTTTTGCACTCATTTTCATTATTTTTTCTCTTATTTTACCATGCATCACGTTTTTCTTATTTTCTCTGTGTGCCGCATTGCATAGTTTCTATTTTCCCTTTATCTTTATTTCTTTTTCATCTCATGCTAGAGATGACTTTTCTGTGATGATGATGACGTTGGATTTAGCTTACTCTATATGCATGCTATATTTGTCATGTCTTAGATTTTATTTCTGATATCATATGCTATGACTTGCTTTGCATTTAGAGATAGTAACCCACACTTTTTTCCGTATGAAAATGGATGAAATTTTATTATTAGCTGAGTCTGAATATTCATATGTATGCTATAACAGAAAACACACCAAGATTCACGCATTGAATGCCTATATCTGGAGTACAGATTTCTTTTCCTATATCACTTCGGTATGCATGAATTGTACACTTCACTTCAGGATGATTGAATGATGTTAGCTATGATAAATCTGGATTAGTTAGCTTTTTTGTGATCGAAACTGAGTAGATTAGATTACCCTGCTGAAGTTGTCGTGCATGTCTTATAGAGTGAACCGAGAGTTATATCTATTTCTTTCTCCACAAATCTTGAACATCATTTCTCTACTTTTAAAATCATTGGTGAATCTCCCCTTAGTGATTCTACTATATGGCATTTCCCCCGCTATTAATTCCTAGTTCCAAATCTCTTATTCTCTAAAAAAAAGAGGAAAAATCCTCAATAAAAGATCCCATCTCACTTTCTTCTTTCTTCTTATTACATTTGGAGCTATATAAAAATGGGGATGTGAATATTTTTTATGCCACCACGCTTATAGATAAGCTTGGGGGAGGGGATCCATTGATGTGTGAGAGAGTGACTACTAGAAATTGCACGACAACCTAGGCTAAGTAATATTCTATACTCGGTGAGATTATTTCCAGCTTTACGAAATCCAGAAATCTAAGCCTAGCGTTCATTTCATGAAATCCATACTTTTCTATTCTCTCTATTCTATAGTGTGATACTCTTATACTCCAGATAGAAAGCGTTCAATTGAAAAGTGTGTGATCTGTGATTTGTATACCGCTTTAAATGATTCAGACAACGTTAATTTTAAAATTATTCCGTTTTTCATGATTATATCGTTGTTCGTGGGTTTTCCGTTTCTATTTGCACTATTATACTATGATATCAAAATAAAATCCTTTGACATGAGTTTTTCATTCGGTGCATGCTATATGAGTAAGTGAAACCCCCGTCCTGAGAAAATGATCTAGCATCCTACCTCTTCGCTTCTTTCTCTCTTCTTCATTTTCATTTCGTTTTCCATTCTTCTCCGTTTTTCATTTTTCATTTTTTCATTTTTCGCCGTTTTCGTTTTCCGAATCCACCGGGTTCGCCTTTTACTTATCTTCCTCGAGGACGAGTAAGAGGCAAGCTTGGGGGATTTTGACCACTCCTTATTTTACACCCTTTTTCCGCATATTTGCATGCCATTTAGATCGCCCAAATCATGTTTTTCACGATATAACGACGATATTGCGATGCTTTTCACGATTTGTTGTTTTTGTCGCATTTCAGGTGATTTGGCGCGATTTGGAGTGATCCCGAGATGCGCTTACTCTAGACGGTCACCAACGACCTCCCCGAGGGGTATTTTGCTGTTGGAGAGGAGCGGAAGAAGAACGGACGTTGCAGGAGCGACGAGGAGGCCAAAATAAGCAGATTGGGCATTTTTTGTGTCCCACTCGGCCGAGTGGAGGAGCCACTCGGCCGACCAGCGAGACACTGCTCGGCCGACCAGAACAGACACAATTTACATGTGCACTCGGCCGAGCACCGAAGACCACATCGGCCGAGTGAAGACATTACGTCCGCCCGAGTGGCGCCCAGACGAAGCCCCTCCAAAACATCCAAGTTACTGCTTTTCGGCTGCCTGAACTTCAGAAGACCCACTTGGCCGAGTGGTAAATCCCGTCCGCCCGAGTGCAGTGAAGCCATCGGCCGAGTGACGACAACTCACTCGGCCGAGCCGCCCCCGAAGTAGAGACCCCTGAAGGCCCCGACTTACTGGAAAATTACAGGGTTTCTCACTCGGCCGAGCGACTTTTGTCACTCGGCCGAGTGCGATGCGCTGCCTGTAGCGAAAACTGCGGAAAACAGGCTGTGCAGGGGTATTTTGGTCACGATTTTTGGACGATTTTGAGGGCTATTTAAACCCTGTTTTTACCCTAGTTTTAGAGGCTCCCTCTTAGATTTTTTGCAGTTTTTTAGATTAGTTTTTTTAGCTTTGTTCTTGTGATTGGAAAGGAGAAAAAGATTGGAATTTTGTTGGATTCAATTGAAGAACTCCATTGGTTTGCATCTCTTTTCCTTAAAAATTCTATTTTTATTGTATACTTCAATATTGTGATGAATTCTATTGCTTATTTCAACGATTATTTTTGTGATCTCGCTATGATTTGTGAGTAGTCTCCACGTCTTTGGGTGTGGGGATGAACCCTACAAGCCCATCTTCATATTTGTGATGAATTGGTAGAAATTGTGCTAGAATTGTTATTAGGGATTAGATTGGGATCAATTTACTACGGATGGCTAGGTATTCATATCAATTGGGATTTGCAAGAGATTGGATCCCAATTTGATAGGAAACCCTAGAAATCCGAATTGGGGTGGAGTCGGATTTTCGAAGTATCGGTTTGCAAGAGATTGGACCGATACTAGGATTCCCGGTTGCAATTCCATGCCGATACTCGTTTGCAAGAGATTGGACGGGTAGGAACTATCCCAATCTAGGTCGTGGACCGAGTTTGCAAGAGATTGGGCTCGGTGCGCGATTGGACGATGATGTTGATCCTAATGCTAGCTTTCCTAGGCTAGGGTTTGCAAGAGATTGGACCCAAACCTAGGATAGCTATAGACCGGCAACAGCGCGAGAGCGTGAGCTTGGTTCCACATTCAGTTGCAACTAGTTCATCCAAATTCACATTCAAGCAATTTTGAAACCAATAAACCGTATTTATGAAATACGGTGAGTAGCGGGGATTCCCCATTCCCTAGACGTTCTTTATTTGATTTGATATTTCCGCATTTTTGTCTGACGATTGTGACAGGATCGCCAAAGGCAAATTTCTCTCTTAAATAGCCAGGTTGATTGGAACAAGCACGGTCACTCGTCCTCCCTGTGTTCGATATCCCGCTCGCTGCTACACCGTGCACTTGCGGTAAAACTACAACCGTTCTCTGGGTGTATACTCGGGACCGATCAGGCTAGGAAATCCCCACTACGGGTCGTCATTCATCCTTGTAAATAGTGAATCTCAATATTACTAGACTTGTGTCGAGGTGAACTAGTCGTAACTGAATAGAGAACCAAGCTCACGCTTTAGCGCTATTGGCAGTCTATAGCAACCTAGGATAGGGCCCACTCTCGTGCAAACCCTAATCTAAGCCACTAGCATTATGATCGACATCATTGTTCAATCGCCCCTCGAGCCCACTCTCGTGCAAACTCGAGTTACGATCTAGGTTGTGATAGTTCGTATTCGTCCAATCTCTTGCAAACGAATATGTGTATAGATCTATAATAAAAATGCTAGCTTTGGTCCAATCTCTTGCAAACCAAGTCTAGCGAATCTCGATTATAAACCTAAATCGAATATCTAGGCCTTCCCATCGATTAGAATCCAATCTCTTGCAAACCCCAAATCGATGGAAATCCCTAGCTATCCGTAATAAATCGATCACAACCTAACCTCCTAGCAATTCTAGCAATTTAGAAATTAATTTATCACAAATCTGAAATTAGATCCATATGGTTCATCCCCATGCCATAGAACATCAAATCTACTCTAGCATAGCAACAAGGATATAAGAATCAATAAAAATCATTGCTTGCATATAAAAAGATAGAAAAATAAAGATTCAAATAAGAAGAACAAAATAGTTAGCTTGATGAAGATCTTCAATACAAATACAAGCTTTTAGATCCAAGAGGGGGCCTAGGGCATGGCCTAACCTCTAAATTAATCACTAATAAAACATGTGGGAACCTAGAAAATATATAGGGGATGTCCTCTAATGGTGGCTACAAAACCCTTATATATCCCCCCAAAACCCTAGCAAGAAAATCCTAGAAAACCCCTCAAATTCGTGCCCAAAACAGCCCAAACCGCAACTTAAAATCTGGGCCCACCGCCGACTCGGCCGAGTGGAAAATGTGACTCGGCCGAGTGGAAATTCCTGCACTGCAGCGTCAACTTGCAGAAATTCTCTAGATTTCATCCGACCTCCGATTAGCGCGTTCTTCACGGCGTTGGAACCGTCATGAAGTCTACTATCCGTAAAAAATATGAGAAAAATAATTTGATTACGGGAATGATAGAAGATTTCAAAAGAGTGGGAGGCTGTCTGAAAATCTGGGCGCTGCGTGTCCTCGGCATCACTCGGCCGAGCGGACTTCTCTACTGGGTCGAGTGGGCTTCTCTACTCGGCCGAGTGACAGACCCTGTAAAATTCCAGTAAGTCGGGGGTCTTGAGGGGTCTATCTTCGGAGGTGGCTCGGCCGAGTGGCTTTACCCACTCGGCCGAGGGGCATTCGATACTCGGCCGAGTCAGAACCGTCAAAAGCCTGTACATTTCCAGTAAGTCGGCCTCTTTTGATGGTGGATTTCCCATGCCACTCGGGTGATGCGATCTTCATACTCGACCGAGTGGGATATCGTCCTTCGGCCGAGTGCACGGCCAATTCCTTCTGTTGGAGCATGTCCGGTCGGGTCGGCCGAGCGGTCTTCTTGCTCGGCCGAGTGAGTGATTCACGCGGCCGAGTAACATGCTGTAGATGCCCAATCTTCATCATTTCACCTCCTCGTCGCTCCTATGGAGTTCGTTCTTCTTCCACTCGTCTTCTATCGCCGAATAGCCCTCAAAAGAGCCTTGGGTGGCGCTCCGGAGCGGGTGCAAGTCCCTTAAGCTCATTTTTGCTCCTGATCTCTCTATATTTCCTGAAATCCGACAAAAACAAGAAATAGTGAAAAGTAACGCAATATCATCGAATACTCGTGAAAATCGCAATATGAGCAATCGAAATGTCGTGAAAACATGCAGAAAAAAGGTGTAAAATATGGAGTGATCAAAATCCCCCAAGCTTACCTCTTACTCGTCCTCGAGGAAGATAAGTAGAGAGACGGACCCAGGAGATGAAAATAAAGAAAATGAAATAAAAAAGAAAGAACATGAGGTGGAAGGAGTCGCTAGATTCTTCTCTCGGATCTCAAGCCATAAGCTACACATCACGATAACTTGGAAAATACAAATCACATGCTATAAGGATTTCAAATCTTATTTAAACACGGTACTTGCAAGCTTTTAAGAACAAAGGAATGGATTCTCTAAATTCATACAATCAATTCATATCAACGTCACGCATTTCATAGGATTTAATATACAAATGTTGGCGATGCACTTTTCAATCAAGAGTTATAACAGAAGCATATAAGAATCACACCAAACATCCAATGGAGAATGGAATAAATCATGGGATTCACATATTTATATCGATTCATAAGAAATCTCCATAACTAAGGTATTTTGCTAAGTTTCAGCATTATCAAACTTTCCCATTCGTGCACCTCTCCACTCTAATGTCGTACTCACTCATATGGTCAAATGAATTCAACCCCCCCAAGCTTATCTTGAGGCATCGCATCTAAAGGAATATGATAGTGGAAAATGGGATTTTTGCCTTGGTTTTCCCAAGTATTTTGTGGCTCCAAAATGAGATAGAGAAATAATTTTTTTCTTTTGGACTTTGTTTCTCATTTTTCTTCTTGGATTTTTGTAAGAGCAATTTGATTTGTATTTTTGGATTTTGGCTCCTTTTTGGCTTTTTGGACTTTTTGGAGCTAACTTTTTCTTTTGTGGGGATTTTTGGGAAATAGATGCGATATAAGTAGCTTTAGGAGGTGAACTCAAGTGACATGTAGAGAATAAAATTATATATGTGGAGAAAGAAATAATGTAACACTCGGTTCACTCTAAGATGTGCACGAACGGTTCAATAAAATAATACTTCAACTAAAACTCATATGTAAGCATGGATATTCTCGATCATCTCAATAAAAAGTGAAGTCAAGCGGTAAAGTTCACAACCATATCAGGCATGCAACAGAAGGTGAATAAGACAATAAAACTGATGCTTCAGATATACTAATGAAGCGTGAATCTTGGTGCATTTCCAACAAAAGCATACCAAACACTAATCCATACATTCAGCTTCAATTAATATCATGCATTCATATATATGAATCATCAAAAGAAATATATTTGCAAGCTCATGTGCATAGCAAGACTATGGAATACTCTAAATGGCATGGCAAGGAATAATAAGTATCGTGATGGCTACTAAAGAAATAAGAGATGTCATCATAAGGAACAAATCTAGCAAAAGAAGGAAAAGAAAATAAAGATATAAAATAAAAGAGAGGAAAGAAAAGAAAAAACAGGCACATAATATGATGCATGAACACACATTAAAGGAAAATAAGATGGAAAAATCAAAAAGATGATGCAAAAATTTTGAGAAATAAAAAAAAACCTAAAATAAAGTAAAAATGCAACTAATGCATCTAAATAAAATGGAAATGCACTCCCCAAGCTTAAAATTCACATTGTCCTCAATGTGATCATAATGAAAGAATATGAGGAACAACGATAATAATAAGGGGGTGAATGAAAAATGATGAAATGAATGACATGAAATCCTAATGCAACTACATGCACATACAATGATGCATGAGAGCGCCTTCCCCCAAGCTTATACCAAACAATCCTATTCAAATGACTTGACCAAAAATGTCATGGCTTTGCAAAGCGTGATCAAGTCAAACGAATAAGAAAGTAAGGTTTCACTTGAAAGAAATGCTCGAATGTGGTGAGCAAAAGGATGTGACAAATCAAAATATGGAGATGGCAATTAATATATATAATGGGTTTGGGGTGTAAAAATTTTTGTTGCCGTCATAAGAGGTGATATTTATTCAATCAAATCTATACGGTCCCCTCGCTGTCGAGAGGATTCGGGTTTATTGAAAGCATAAAAATTTCTACACTACTGGATTGATATCACCTATAGCAAAAGGCGGATCCAGTATCTTTGCCGGTACAGGCAATTGCTCCAACTGCTCTTTCCGTGGCTCCGCCAGGTGCATGCGTCCATGGACTCCATCAGACTCCAGCAATGCGGCTCCCAGCACCTCTCCAAGGACTCCACCTGTACCCTGCAAGAGATAAGCCGCATCAATCTGATGTGGATAATTCTTCTCCAAAATAAATGTATTCCAAAGAGGGTCATCAACATAAGTATTTACAATTAAAAACGGTTGACAACACTTCCCTGGAAATAAATCTCTACTCTCGTATACCACGTCGATCAACTCCTCGTTGTTCGCCTCAGGTTGTTCAGGTAGTTTGGGCATATAAGCGTGGGTTTCATCAGGCAACTCCTCGTCATCGTCAGACTTATCCCATCTCACCTCCTGATCATAATCAATAGCATCCATGGGAGCTAACTCCTTGCTCTCCTCCTCGTATATGTCCCATCGTACCTCTTGATCGTATCTACATGAATCCTGCGAAAGGTGCAATGAGTCGTCAAAATCTGAATCATAGCAAGCATCATACACAGGAGGGGAATCAATATAAAGGGCAAGGGAGTAAAGAGAACTCCCTGAAGGGGAGCCATAAGCTCTGTGGGATTGTCCTCGGCGTCAGTGGAAGGGTGGTCCTCTGAGGGATGCTCAGCCTCTGTAGAAAGTAGAGGTGGCTGCGGTAGCTCGAAAGGAGGAGGGTAATGCTTGGGATCCTCATGAATGGTTGTGTCCTCGTCCCAATGCACGGCCTCCTCGGTGACAAGCTCTGGCTTCGCATGCAAGGCCTCCTCAAAAGCAAGCTCTGGCTCATGTGGGTGGCAAGGGGAGGCGACGACGACATAAGGTGGCTCTATAGGCTCATGTATCTTGACCATGGTTTAAAAATGGGTCTTGTGTCCCTCAATTAGAGCGTAGACTCAATCATCAATTGTGCCTGTGGAAGAGATACAATGAGTAATAAAGTTTTGAAATTCAAGCTCAAAAGGATCACCTGCCGTTATTGTCAATGGACCGGAATTTCGAACTACGTCAACAATGTTTCTCAATAGGTCAGTGTACGTGTCCTCCTTTGGCAACTCAGATGTCTCTATTTGTGGAGTGTTGATGGTATAAAGGTGGATATCATCACCTTCAAGTGAAGCATACACTCCATCTATGATAGTACCTGCACCAGAGACATTAGCCATAACAAAATCGATGAATACTTGGTCGGTTGGCTTACATACCATAACGGTTAATGAACCGGTAGATCGAGCATCATCTATCATTTGCTCCAAGGCTGCTGCTAACTGCAAATCACTGAACTTTTCCACTTGCATCCTCTTCAGAAACTCACGTGAGGGTCCCCTTAGCCTTCTAGTGAAGATATCAAATAGAGTGGAGTCATTCCACTCACGGTCTGACTCCGTCTGAAACATTTCTAACATTCCTTCAAACCTAGACAAGGCTTCCCCGAAGGATTCTCCATCAGCCTGATAGAATGCAGCGAGATATATGTAGGATTGTATAGAGCCTGCTCGCATTTTCTTTGGAAGCACCATCGCTGCAACAACTGTACCTGATTAATCAAAGTAAACAACCTGGAAAAGACGTCAGTGGTACAAAGAGAGATAAAGATAATAATAGCAGGTGGTGGGAAAAAATCTCTCTCAATGTTTTCTTTTGATTTTTTTTTTGTTTTTTTAATGTAATCTAATCAACCTAATTGTGACAAATTGGCACCTAACAGGAAACACCTCCCCGGCAACGGCGCCAAAAAATTTGTCGCTCCAAAATGTAACCCAAGAGCACAACCTAGTATGGCGCAAATGCACAGAGATAAATCCCCGGCAACGGCGCCAAAAACTTGGCTGGCCCCGGATATACACCCGGAGAACGATTGTAGTTTTACCGCAAGCGCACGGTGTAGTGGCGAGCGTGTATCGAATACGAGGAGGTGGTGTCGGTGTCGGTGATAGAGAAGTTGGATAAAATATCGATTCAAATATAAGATAATAAAAGTGTCTAAGGCTAGGAAATCCCCACTACGGGTCGTCATTCATCCTTGTAAATAGTGAATCTCAATATTACTAGACTTGTGTCGAGGTGAACTAGTCGTAACTGAATAGAGAACCAAGCTCACGCTCTCTCGCTATTGGCGGTCTATAGCAACCTAGTATAGGGCCCACTCTCGTGCAAACCCTAATCTAAGCCACTAGCATTATGATCTACATCATTGTTCAATCGCCCCTCGAGCCCACTCTCGTGCAAACTCGAGTTACGATCTAAGTTGTGATAGTTCGTATTCGTCCAATCTCTTGCAAACGAATATGTGTATAGATCTATAATAAAAATGCTAGCTTTGGTCCAATCTCTTGCAAACCAAATCTAGCGAATCTCGATTATAAACCTAAATCGAATATCTAGGCCTTCCCATCGATTAGAATCCAATCTCTTGCAAACCCCAAATCGATGGAAATCCCTAGCTGTCACGCCCCGCTTCCCAAAAACACGGAGGCGAAGCGTGACGAAGGCCCGCTTAGGCCGGGGCTAAGAGCCCAGACCCAATAAGCGTCTGTAGTTTTCCATAGCGAAGGTACAGGTCCCTGCAAGTTAGTACGAAATAACAAAAGTACTGAAAGGAAACATTTCATTTTATTCCAAATTTATCATCAAAGTACTGAGAGTCTAAAAAAATGCCGTAAACGGCTACAACTGCTGAAAGGGGAAACTAATGGTGCAAGCACCCAACCTAGACGAGAAAGTAAGAGTGCAACGCACCCAACTCAAACTGAAATGGAAAATATCTGGAACAGCAACCGAAGATCTCTAACTCTGATCGTCCTCTGGATCGTACTCCGGATCAGCGCCCTCCGGCTCCAAGTCAACTGGCAGGTCCGCCTCGTACTCGTACTCTGGCTCCACACTTGACGTACAGCACCAAAAGAAGGAAACTGTACGTCAGGCAAAGTCTACACAAACTGTCAGACTCTACTGCAAGTGTATCAACTTTTAACAATGAGTTACTGGTTGTTTTAACATGCTGGGGTTATAACTGAGTAACGAAAAGTAGCGTAGCAGGAAAAGTAAACGTAGCAAACAGTAGACGTAGCGTGTGCTACCGACTACGGGACTATCCTACAGGTGTCAAGACAAGACGGGACGTGACGGACAGGACAAGACAAGACGGGACAGGACAAGACAGACACGAAAGGGTTCACACCTTACGGTTCGAGGGGGATCAGACCCTCTTGCCGTGCGCACGCTCAACCCAACCCAAAACCCAGGAACTCAGGACAAGATTCACAGGGATCATTTCCGCTAGGAAAACATCCGAAACGCCCGAAGGCTTTTTGTATAACAGGGATCACTTCCGCAAGGGAAGCATCCGAAACGCCCGAAGGCTTTTTGTATAACAGGGATCACTTCCGCAAGGGAAGCATCCGAAACGCCCGAAGGCTTTTTGTATAACAGGGATCACTTCCGCAAGGGAAGCATCCGAAACGCCCGAAGGCTTTTTGGTCACAGGGATCACTTCCGCGGAGGGAAGCATCCGAAACGCCCGAAGGCTTTTGTATCACGGGGATCACTTCCGCGGAGGGAAGCATCTGAAACGCCCGAAGGCTTTTTGTGTGACAGGACACGACATGACAAGTGTAGGGAAAGTTATTCTAGGGTGTCCACACGCACGCACACACAAGATAGCCCTATGTTGTCAGCAGTTCATTGTTGTCAGGCTCAGACTTCGTCGTCAAGTCTGAGCCGTCACGGGTCGTCCCGGACGCTATCATTTCACGTCCGGTTCTCATCACACACAATCTAACAGTTCTACAACTAGAACTAAGGCACAGTTGTAACGACTGCTTTTCATGAATCTGGATTTAATATAATATAATATGTATTTTGGTGGATTTTCTCCTCATGTGTGGTTTTCGTCTCCGTAGATTTCATTTTCGATCAATTTGTCGTATTTTCTCGCTTCTTCCTTAGGATTGTCAATTTCGAAGTATGTCATTTGTGACGGACTTCATAACGGTCGTATCTAACTGTTAGATCAAGCCTAGAAGTCTTAGGAATCGATCACAGGGCCCCGCGCTCCGTATCGGAACTTTCTGTGCTTATTATCCGGTGTAAGAAGGGCCACCGACCGACTAGATGACGATCCAGTCGGTCGGCAATCCTTCTTGGACCGACTAGTTAGCTTTCTAAATTTCTCAGGAGTTACTGTTTATCGTTAGTCGGTCTAAGAACGTTGGTTGACCGACTAGGTTGCAAACTAGTCGGTCAGCAATGCTTCTTGAACCGACTAACTCATCATCTTATTTTTGTATCAGCTACTGTTTACTCTTAGTCGGTCTAAGAACGTTCATAGACCGACTAGATGCTAAACTAGTCGGTTAGTAATTGTTCATGGACCGACTAACTCTAGAATCCTATTTTCGTTCAGGAGTTACTGTTTGCACTTAGTCGGTCTGCGTTGGTCGACCGACCGACTAGTTACCAAACTAGTCGGTCAGTGGTTGCTCTTTGACCGACTAACCAGTGTTAAAACCCTAATTTCTGGACAGCCGCCAGCCCAACCTATAAATACCCCTCCCAAACGACTTCTTCTTCTCCAACACGACCCAAAACCCTAAAATCTTTCCCTCTTCAGCCCCCATCTTCCTCCAAGCTCCATTCTCCATTCCAAGCCCTAAATCCATCATCCAATCCATCCATCTACTCTATCTACCCCTCATCTTCCCCAAATCTCCATCAAAACCCATCAAAATCCCCAAATCCCCCAAAACCCTAGTTTTCCCAAACTTCTCCATTTGCTTCCAGATCTGATCCTAGGGTTCCCCGGAGTGTTCCTTCAGTCTCCTCTTGGTAAGAAATCGATTCCTCTATGTCTTCGTAGTCTAATAGTATTTTTATAAAACCCTAATAAATTTCATGTTGTTTGATGGTTGTTCCCCCATAACAGTGATTTCCCCATAGATTGGCGTCCGTGTGACGGAGTAGTCGCCATCCCCGGTGCTAGGCAAGTGAAACTTGCATCTCTTGATTTAGGCCATGTCTTAGGCCATTTACCTTGCTTTAGCGTAAAAGAGACTAGACGGTGAAAGGATAGCCGTTTAGACGCCTTAAACCTAGCTTGACAACGAAGCTTGGTCCGTCACCTTCGTCATGTTTGTATGTCACGTTTACTTTCCTTAACGGTACGTGTATTAACTGTTCATGTCATCCATGCATCCTTAACTGTCATTGCATTTCGCCTGCCATGTTTAATTTAATTAACGGTACGCGAATATGTTCATGTCATTGCATTTCGCCTGTCACGTTTAATTTAATTAACGGTATGCGAATTATCTGCTCATGTCATTGCATGCTTGAATACTCATCGTGATTGCGTAGCATCGCTACATACTAGTGCTACTTGTTCCGGCTAGGTGCACCCCTACGCCATACTTATCAAATACACTTTCTGGCTCGTGTTCCAGAAGACGAGCTCATCACAGCCTGCGGGCAATAGGGCACTCGTTGAGTGACCCCTTGTACTTGATACTTGAACACAACCTGCGGGCAATAGGGCACTCGTTGAGTGATCCCTTGTACCTTACTTGTTACTTGACATTACGTGTCACCCCTACCACTTGATACTTGCCACTTGTACTCTCCTTTACCTTACTTGTCACCACCGTACTTTACTTGCCATGCACCATGTTTTAATTGCTAGGTTGCTAGTTTACCATTATTCCCGTTTCCTTGCACAAGTCTTTCGACTTGCTGACATGTGCCCCTTTTCTCTTTTGGGTGACACATGTTAGAGCCCGAGCCTGAGTTACTTGTTGAGGACGAGGTGTTTGCTGACGCCGAGCCCGTACTTGTGCTTGACGGGGAGTACGTGGACACTGGGGACCAGTCCTAGTGTCTTCGTTGTGTTTTAATTTTATCAGACAGTTGTTTTGTTATCGGTGCGTAGCACCCATACTTGTTGTTGTTGCAGTTTTGTTGGCCTTGTTCTGGGCCTTTAGACTCTTTTCTTTTAGCCTGGTGGCTTTTCTGGATGTTGGACTTTTGTTGATGTTGGACAATTTGCGAGTTGTGGAATTTTATTTCAGTCTCGCCTTGTGTTATTATTGCTATTCTGTTGTGGTTACAGGGACCTGCTTATGTATTGTGGACGCTTATCGGGTTTGGGGCTTCACAGCTCCACTCCCGTGCGGACCTTTTCACGTCTCGCCTCCATTTCAGGGAAGCGGGTCGTGACAACAGTCAAATCACAAGTGAGTACACTTGCCTGGAATAGCGAGCGCGTCGTCTGTCCGGGGCGTCTCGTCTAGTCGTCGCGTCCGCGGTAGTCCGTCTGAAAAGAGATCACGGCGACGGTGTCAAGTCGTGATTTTCGTCAACTCCTATTTAGGTTCATTTCTAAGTTGAACGTGGCTACCCTAACTGTCACGAGTCAAGTTGTCCGATCAGCCTATCCGACGATTCTATCCTATGTGCACAGTCAAAAGTCCAAACGTCGGTCTACGGTTACACATCGATTTAAGAGAGCAGAAAATAAATTTACTGAGTTAAGTTGCCAGTTTTAGTTAGGTTCTCAGTTTTGCTACTGTGGGGGTTTCGCTACGAGATAGGGGAACCAACCTGTCCGGAGTCTGGGGTAGAGCGGACGTAGTGTCTGAACGGCGACCGATCTGACTGGCACGGCTACGGATCGTCTCCTAGCGGTGTCTCGGCTACGGGCAGCGTAGCCAGACACGTTCTGGGCAGCGGACGGGACGCGTGAACAGCGAGCAGTGCGTCGGGTAGGCGTACTACGGCTTCCGGAGAACTTGCAACGGCAACCGAGATGAATGGTTCGTCGTACCCAACGCCTACGACGTCGGGAGTCGTAGGAAGAGTTCGTGACGTCGATGAGTACTCCTAGAAGGTGTAGGAGGCTGTCGGAGGGCTCCAACAGCGAGGAGAGGCGGCGAGATCTCGGCGGCGCGTCGGAACGTCGCCAAACGCCCAAAACAGCGAGCAACCACGCTGTTACGGGGTTTTCGCGGCCTGGGGTCGCTGTCAACGGCGAGAGGGGGGCAGAGGGGGTTCACGGCGACGGCGAGGGGCTCCGGCAACGGCGACAGCGGCGGCGGCGACCGCAGCGGCTGCTGCAGCTTCTGTGCGCGGATTCCGGCGGTTGCGGCGAGATGACGGCGGCAGCAGCGGCAGCTCAGGGTCCCAGGGGAGAGAGGGAGGCTGGGGGAGTGCCGTGGGTTGGTCGGCGGCGGCTAGGAGCTCCGGCGTGGGCTCTAGCGGAAGAGGAAGGGGTTTTCTTGCGTGAACGGTTTGCGTTTTTAGGGCCGGCGCTTGGAGTTTGGGGTTGCTGTGAAAATTTTTAGAAGAACCTAGGTTTTTCTTTATAGAGGTGGGTCCCACGTGACTAGGGGAAAGGGTCACACGTGAGGGGCTGCCAATTAGGGTTAATTAGGGTTATTTAGGGCTAAATAGTTAGGGCAAACTTGTAATTAACGGGGTCTGAAAGTGCACATTGGTCAAACGGTGCCCAAAAAATATAAGAAAAATACCGGGGCGACCGGGGCGACGAGAGCAAGAAGTTGGAAGAGACGGATTACAATTTCGATGTCGGGAAACAAAATTAAAAATAAAAACGCCTCAAATCAAAAGTGTGATACGCGACGTCTCCTCGGAAAAGGTCCAATCGTGGACGAACGGCCCGTGAAATGATGTTGCAAGTCAACACGGCAAATGCAGTACCCTCAGAGAGAGTCACAACGACATATCACACGATAGGGTTCGGAAACAAACAAGGTCTAAAATAAATACGTGCACGATCAAGCACACGTGCACGAAGAACTTACGATCGGAAACCGACCGTTACATCCTCCCCAACTTAGAAATGATTCCGTCCTCGGAATCAACATCAGGCACTGCCCGGGAATAGATGTGGAAAGCGCTCTCTCATATCATCTTCGCGCTCCCAGGTGGACTCTCCAGGTGATCCGTGACGCCACATCACTCTCACCAGGTCGACTACCTTATTCCTCAACTGCTTCTGTCGACGGTCCAAAATCTGCACAGGCTGCTGGTCATATGTCAGATTCGGGCGAACTGTAATCTCTGAGAAGTCCACAGTGTGCGATGGATCACTGACGTACCGACGTAACTGAGATACGTGGAATACGTCATGAACACCCTCCAAAGATGGTGGCAGAGCAAGGCGGTAGGCCACTGCTCCCACACGCTCTAGCTCATCAAACGGCCCAATATACCTCGGACTCAGCTTTCCCTTCTTCCCGAAACGAATAACTCCACGGTTCGGAGAAATCTTCAGGAAGACGTGATCACCAGGCTGAAACTCCAAGGGTCTCCTCTTGGCATCAGCCCAATGCTTGAAGCGATCATGTGCAACTCTAAGCTTCTCCCTGATGTCTCTCACGACATCCACAGCTTCCACTATCATCTCTGGACCCAACAGCTCCCGATCACCGATGTCATCCCAGCTCAGTGGCGAACAACATTTCCTTCCATATAGGGCATCAAACGGCGCCATGCCAATGCTCGCCTGGTAGCTGTTGTTATATGAAAACTCCACCAAGTGAAGATGGTCCTCCCATGAACCCTTCAAATCGAGCGTACAAGCTCGCAGCATATCCTCCAGGATCTGAATAGTCCTCTCCGACTGGCCATCAGTCTGCGGGTGGTACGCCGTGCTGAAACTCAGACTCGTACCCAAATTCTCCTGCAGACTTCTCCAGAACTGAGATGTGAACCTCGTGTCTCGGTCAGACACAATGCTCACAGGGACTCCATGTAAGCGTACAATCTCCTGCACGTACACGGTCTACATCACAACCATTTCAAAGAGAAAATCAAAGTGGAAGTAAAAGTAGAAACGAACTTTTACCTCCAGATATTTCCTCGCCAAAGCTTCCGTAGACTGGCCCACTCGGAAAGGGATAAAATGCGCAGACTTGGTCAACCGATCCACGATCACCCAAACTGCGTTGTTCTGCCTCGGGGTCCGAGGTAAACCAGTCACGAAGTCCATCGTAATATGTTGCCACTTCCACTCCGGAATAGGAAGCGGTTGCAGCAACCCGGCAGTACGATGGTGCTCAGCCTTCACCTGTTGGCATATCAGGCACTTGGCAACGCTCCGTGCCACGCTCCTCTTCATGCCAATCCACCAATAATTCAGACGGAGGTCCTTATACATCTTGGTGCCTCCAGGATGTATAGAATAAGGCGAGCTATGAGCCTCGCTCAACAGCTCCTCGTGGACATCACCTGCCGATACACAGAGTCTACCGCCGTACCGCAGTGAACCATCCTCATGAATCACGAACTCCGTCCGTAGGCCAGCTTCAACCTGCCTCATGATCCTCTGCAGCTTCGGATCTCCTGCCTGAGCTGCCTTGATCCGATCCATGATTGTGGACTGAATTTGCAGATTCATGAATGAATGAACTACACCAGGTAGGACAACCTCCAAATCCATCTCCTGCAGCTCCTGCTGAATCCTCCAATCGGCAGTATGCATCATCGCGGCAGGGAGTCTACTCAAGGCATCCGGCACTACGTTCACCTTCCCCGGATGATACTGCAAATCAATCTCGTAGTCAGCCATGAGCTCTAACCATCGCCTCTGACGCATGTTGAGCTCCTTCTGCGTAAAGATGTACTTCAAGCTCTTATGATCGGTGAAAATCTTCACACTCTCACCCAGCAAGAAGTGCCTCCAAATCTTCAGTGCGAAAATCACTGCTGCCAACTCCAGATCGTGCGTCGGGTAATTCTTCTCATGAGTCCTCAACTGACGAGAAGCGTACGCAACCACGTGGCCATGCTGATGCAAGACGCACCCTAGGCCCTTCCCTGAAGCATCACAATAAACCTCGAAGCCTCCGCTTTGATCCGGTACTGCCAACACCGGTGCCGTGGTCAATCTCGCCTTCAAGATACTGAAGGCCTCCTCACAAGCATCTGACCAAATAAACTCCTCGTCCTTCCTCGTCAGCTTCGTCATCGGCTCTGCAATCTTCGAGAAATCCTTGATGAACCGCCGATAATAGCCTGCTAAACCCAGAAAACTCCTGATGTCTGATGCTGACTGCGGAGTCGGCCAATCTCTGACTGCTCTGACCTTCTCCGGATCCACAGATATGCCACCACCGGACACCACGTGTCCCAGGAATGCGACTCTGTCCAGCCAGAACTCGTACTTGCTATACTTGGCATAAAGCTTATGTCTCCTCAGCGTCTCCAACACTGTCCTCAGATGACAGCTGTGCTCCTCCTCAGACTTCGAATAAATAAGAATGTCATCGATGAAGATGACAACAAACTTGTCCAGGAAGTCGTAGAATATTAAATTCATCAAATTCATGAACACAGCCGGTGCATTGGTCACGCCAAACGGCATGACTACGAACTCATAATGTCCGTACTTTGTCCGGAAAGCCGTCTTCTGAACATCGTCCTTCTTCACCCTCAATTGGTGGTATCCACTCCTCAAGTCCAACTTCGAGAAGACTCTCGAACCTCCAAGCTGGTCAAAGATATCGTCGATGCGCGGCAGCGGATACTTATTCTTTACGGTGACAGCATTCAATCCTCGATAGTCCACGCACATCCTGCGGGACCCATCCTTCTTCTTTACAAGAAAAACAGGTGCACCCCATGGTGACACACTAGGGTGGATGAAACCCTTCTGCAGCAACTCATCCAACTGCTTTCGCAGCTCCTCGAGCTCAGCGGGGGCCATACGGTACGGCGCCTTCGATATCGGTTGCGCTCCCGGCATAAGATCAATTCCAAACTCTAAAGCTCTGTCGGGTGGCAAACCTGAGACATCCTCTGGGAAGACGTCGTCGAAGTCTCTGACGACTGCTGGTCGCTCGATCTCCATCTCCATCTGCATGGCTGTCACAATCGGCACCACCGGCGTGGCCGGATACTTGATGGGTCCGAGCGACTCATCTCTGCTACGGAACTCAAACTCTGGATGGCCTGGAATCCGGAACACCACCCTCTTGATGCAACAATCGATCGAGGCGTGGAAATATCCCAACCAATCGATGCCAAGAACGGCATCAAAATGTGGCAGGTCGTGGACAATGAAATCTGCAAAGAGCTCGTGTCCACTGACCACCAAAGGAATCGATCTACATCCCAAGTTCACTGTCACCACTCCGTTCCCTGTGGTGATGTCCCAACACTTGGGAAGTGTATGGGTGGGAATGGAGTGTCTTGTCACGAATCTCCGGGATAAGATGCACATGGATGCACCGGAGTCGAACAAGGCCAGGGCCGGGTGAGAAGACACTAGAATGGTGCCTAAGATATGAAAAGAAACTACGGTCAAACCAAGCTACTCTAACAAACAAGTCAGGCAAACAAGACTAACAATTTAAAAGCTAAACTATGAAATGAAAGACTAGAATTAAGGAGTTACCTGCAATGACTCCATCCAGCTCCTCAGTCTCCAAAGCCGTCATGGTGTACGCCGGCCTCTGGGGCTGCGCTGCTCTCTGAAACATCTGCCTCTGTGGCACCAAGGGTGGTCCACGAACGGCAGGTCCTCTCTGAACTGGAGCGGGCGCTCTCATCTGCAGCGGGGTTGGCGCTCCAACTACAGCATGACGGGCTCTCGGACAATCCTTCGCAGCATGCGAGGCATCTCCGCAAACTAGGCACAGTCCCATCTTCTTCCGACAATCCTTCTGAACGTGTCCCAGCTTCCCACAGTAATGACACGGTCCCTTGCTCTGACTCTGAACGGGTGCTCCAGGCCTCTTAAATGGTACTGTCTGAACTGGCCTCATCGTCGGCCTAGCAGGTGGCCGGTACTGCTCCATAGGACGCTTCCCCTTATCAGCTGGAGGGTCAGGTAGGAGTGAAATAAGCTCATGATTCTTCGCAGCATCCAGTACCTCCCTCATAGTCGTGAAACTCGCCGAAGACATAGAAGCCTGAATCTTCGGACGCAGTCCCTGATGGAAGCGATCAACTCGCTTCTCCTCCTTCTTCACCATATGCGGAGCAAAGCGACTCAGCATCTCAAACTCCGCCTCATACTCCTCGACGGTCATGTTCTCCTGCTTCAGATCTATAAACCTACTCAGCAGCTCCCTCCTAGTAGTCTTGGTGAAGTACTTCGTCCTGAACATAGACCTGAAAATCTTCCAATCCACTGGCTTCTCCAGACGCCTCTCCTCAAGGCGCCACCAGTTCCTCGCATTCTCTGTAAGCTGCATCTTCGCTATCTCCACTCGGGTATCATCTGGAATCTTCGCAGCAACTAACTTCTCCTCCGTGCTCTGGATCCACTCATCAGCAGCTAGGGGTCCCTCCTTCCCCGAAAATGTCCTCGGCTGGAGCTCGTTGAACTGCTTTACTCCTGGAGCAGCTCGAGGGGCAGGTGGAGGTGGCGGTGGTGCAACTGGAGCAGCCTGGGCAGCACGCTGGGACTGCTGAACCAACTGATGCTGCACCTCCAGCATCTCTCTCATCACACCCAGAACCTGACGGAAGTCTCCGCTCTGGTCTTCCTGAATCCCATCTCCAGAGCTCCCCGATCGGGTAACACGTCGTCCTGCCATCCTATTGACAGAAAGACACAGATTAGACTCGTACAATTTCCGGATGATAATAATAAAATGAAATTTAATACTTCAATTATTCCGTACTCGCAGAAGAGGGGACCTGCATGGGCCACCACTAAAACCTGTCACGCCCCGCTTCCCAAAAACACGGAGGCGAAGCGTGACGAAGGCCCGCTTAGGCCGGGGCTAAGAGCCCAGACCCAATAAGCGAAGGTACAGGTCCCTGCAAGTTAGTACGAAATAACAAAAGTACTGAAAGGAAACATTTCATTTTATTCCAAATTTATCATCAAAGTACTGAGAGTCTAAAAAAAATGCCGTAAACGGCTACAACTGCTGAAAGGGGAAACTAATGGTGCAAGCACCCAACCTAGACGAGAAAGTAAGAGTGCAACGCACCCAACTCAAACTGAAATGGAAAATCTCTGGAACAGTAACCGAAGATCTCTAACTCTGATCGTCCTCTGGATCGTACTCCGGATCAGCGCCCTCCGGCTCCAAGTCAACTGGCAGGTCCGCCTCGTACTCGTACTCTGGCTCCACACCTGACGTACAGCACCAAAAGAAGGAAACTGTACGTCAGGCAAAGTCTACACAAACTGTCAGACTCTACTGCAAGTGTATCAACTTTTAACAATGATTTACTGGTTGTTTTAACATGCTGGGGTTATAACTGAGTAACGAAAAGTAGCGTAGCAAGAAAAGTAAACGTAGCAAACAGTAGACGTAGCGTGTGCTACCGACTACGGGACTATCCTACAGGTGTCAAGACAAGACGGGACGTGACGGACAGGACAAGACAAGACGGGATAGGACAAGACAGACACGAAAGGGTTCACGCCTTACGGTTCGAGGGGGATCAGACCCTCTTGCCGTGCGCACGCTCAACCCAACCCCAAACCCAGGAACTCAGGACAAGATTCACAGGGATCATTTCCGCTAGGGAAACATCCGAAACGCCTGAAGGCTTTTTGTATAACAGGGATCACTTCCGCAAGGGAAGCATCCGAAACGCCCGAAGGCTTTTTGTATAACAGGGATCACTTCCGCAAGGGAAGCATCCGAAACGCCTGAAGGCTTTTTGTATACCAGGGATCACTTCCGCAAGGGAAGCATCCGAAACGCCCGAAGGCTTTTTGGTCACAAGGATCACTTCCGCGGAGGGAAGCATCCGAAACGCCCGAAGGCTTTTGTATCACGGGGATCACTTCCGTGGAGGGAAGCATCCGAAACGCCCGAAGGCTTTTTGTGTGACAGGACACGACATGACAAGTGTAGGGAAAGTTATTCTAGGGTGTCCACACGCACGCACACACAAGATAGCCCTATGTTGTCAGCAGTTCATTGTTGTCAGGCTCAGACTTCGTCGTCAAGTCTGAGCCGTCACGGGTCGTCCCGGACGCTATCATTTCACGTCCGGTTCTCATCACACACAATCTAACAGTTCTACAACTAGAACTAAGGCACAGTCAAATCGCAAGTGAGTACACTTGCCTGGAATAGCGAGCGCGTCGTCTGTCCGGGGCGTCTCGTCCAGTCGTCGTGTCCGCGGTAGTCCGTCTGAAAAGAGATCACGGCGACGGTGTCAAGTCACGATTTTCGTCAACTCCTATTTAGGTTCATTTCTAAGTTGAACGTGGCTACCCTAACTGTCACGAGTCAAGTTGTCCGATCAGCCTATCCGACGATTCTATCCTATGTGCACAGTCAAAAGTCCAAACGTCGGTCTACGGTTACACATCGATTTAAGAGAGCAGAAAATAAATTTACTGAGTTAAGTTGCCAGTTTTAGTTAGGTTCTCAGTTTTGCTACTGTGGGGGTTTCGCTACGAGATAGGGGAACCAACCTGTCCGGAGTCTGGGGTAGAGCGGACGTAGTGTCTGAACGGCGACCGATCTGACTGGCACGGCTACGGATCGTCTCCTAGTAGTGTCTCGGCTACGGGCAGCGTAGCCAGACACGTTCTGGGCAGCGGACGGGACGCGTGAACAGCGAGCAGTGCGTCGGGTAGGCGTACTATGGCTTCCGGAGAACTTGCAACGGCAACCGAGATGAATGGTTCGTCGTACCCAACGCCTACGACGTCGGGAGTCGTAGGAAGAGTTCGTGACGTCGATGAGTACTCCTAGAAGGTGTAGGAGGCTGTCGGAGGGCTCCAACAGCGAGGAGAGGCGGCGAGATCTCGGCGGCGCGTCGGAACGTCGCCAAACGCCCAAAACAACGAGCAACCACGCTGTTACGGGGTTTTCGCGGCCTGGGGTCGCTGTCAACGGTGAGAGGGGGGCAGAGGGGGTTCACGGCGACGGCGATGGGCTCCGGCAACGGCGACGGCGGCGGCGGCGACCGCAGCGGCTGCTGCAGCTTCTGTGCGCGGATTCCGGCGGTTGCGGCGAGATGACGGCGGCAGCAGCGGCAGCTCGGGGTCCCAGGGGAGAGAGGGAGGCTGGGGGAGTGCCGTGGGTTGGTCGGCTGCAGCTAGGAGCTCCGGCGTGGGCTCTAGCGGAAGAGGAAGAGGTTTTTTTGCGTGAACGGTTTGCGTTTTTAGGGCCGGCGCTTGGAGTTTGGGGTTGCTGTGAAAATTTTTAGAAGAACCTAGGTTTTTCTTTATAGAGGTGGGTCCCACGTGACCAGGGGAAAGGGTCACACGTGAGGGGCTGCCAATTAGGGTTAATTAGGGTTATTTAGGGCTAAATAGTTAGGGCAAACTTGTAATTAACGGGGTCTGAAAGTGCACATTGGTCAAACGGTGCCCAAAAAATATAAGAAAAATACCGGGGCGACCGGGGCGACGAGAGCAAGAAGTTGGAAGAGATGGATTACAATTTCGATGTCGGGAAACAAAATTAAAAATAAAAACGCCTCAAATCAAAAGTGCGATACGCGACGTCTCCTCGGAAAAGGTCCAATCGTGGACGAATGGCCCGTGAAATGATGTTGCAAGTCAACACGGCAAATGCAGTACCCTCAGAGAGAGTCACAACGACATATCACACGATAGGGTTCGGAAACAAACAAGGTCTAAAATAAATACGTGCACGGTCAAGCACACGTGCACGAAGAACTTACGATCGGAAACCGACCGTTACACTAGCTATCCGTAATAAATCGATCACAACCTAACCTCCTAGCAATTCTAGCAATTTAGAAATTAATTCATCACAATTCTGAAATTAGATCCATAGGGTTCATCCCCATGCCCTAGAACATCAAATCTACTCTAGCATAGCAACAAGGATATAAGAATCAATAAAAATCATTGCTTGCATATAAAAAGATAGAAAAATAAAGATTCAAATAAGAAGAACAAAATACTTAGCTTGATGAAGATCTTCAATACAAATACAAGCTTTTAGATCCAAGAGGGGGCCTAGGGCATGGCCTAACCTCTAAATTAATCACTAATAAAACATGTGGGAACCTAGAAAATATATTGGGGATGTCCTCTAATGGTGGCTACAAAACCCTTATATATCCCCCTAAAACCCTAGCAAGAAAACCCTAGAAAACCCCTCAAATTCGTGCCCAAAACAGCCCAAACCGCAACTTAAAATCTGGGCCCGCCGCCGACTCGGCCGAGTGGAAAATGTGACTCGGCCGAGTGGAAATTCCTGCACTGCAGCGTCAACTTGCAGAAATTCTCCAGATTTCATCCGACCTCTGATTAGCGCGTTCTTGACGGCGTTGGAACCGTCGTGAAGTCTACTATCCATAAAAATATGAGAAAAATACTTTGATTGCTGGAATGACAGCAGATTTCAAAAGAGTAGGAAGCTGTCTGAAAATCTGGGCGCTGCGTGTCCTCGGCATCACTCGGTCGAGCGGACGTCTCTACTCGGTCGAGTGGGCTTCTCTACTCGGCCGAGTGACAGACCCTGTAAAATTCCAATAAGTCGGGGGTCTTGGGGGGTCTGTCTTCGGAGGTGGCTCGGCCGAGTGGCTTTACCCACTCGGTCGAGGGGCATTCGGTACTCGGCCGAGTCAGAACTGTCAAAAGCCTGTACATTTCCAGTAAGTCGGCCTCTTTTGATGGTGGATTTCCCATGCCACTCGGGCGATGCGATCTTCATACTCGGCCGAGTGGGATATCGTCCTTCGGCCGAGTGCACGCCCAATTCCTTCTGTTGGAGCGTGTCCGGTCGGGTCGGCCGAGCGGTCTTCTTGCTCTGCCGAGTGAGTGATTCACGCGGCCGAGTGACATGCTGTAGATGCCCAATCTTCATCAATTCACCTCCTTGTCGCTCCTATGGAGTTTGTTCTTCTTCCACTCGTCTTCTATCGCCGAATAGCCCTCAAAAGAGCCTTGGGTGGCGCTCCGGAGCGGGTGCAAGTCCCTTAAGCTCATTTTTGCTCCCGATCGCTCCATATTTCCGGAAATCCGACAAAAACAAGAAATAGTGAAAAGTAACGCAATATCATCGAATACTCGTGAAAATCGCAATATGAGCAATCGAAATGGCGTGAAAACACGCAGAAAAAAGGTGTAAAATATGGAGTGATCAAAATCCCCCAAGCTTACCTCTTACTCGTCCTCGAGGAAGATAAGTAGAGAGACGGACCCGGGAGATGAAAATAAAGAAAATGAAATAAAAAAGAAAGAACACGAGGTGGAAGGGGTCGCTAGATTCTTCTCTCGGATCTCAAGCCATAAGCTACACATCACGATAACTTGGAAAATACAAATCACATGCTATAAGGATTTCAAATCTTATTTAAACACGGTACTTGCAAGCTTTTAAGAACAAAGGAATGGATTCTCTAAATTCATACAATCAATTCATATCCACGTCACGCATTTCATAGGATTTAATATACAAATGTTGGTGATGCACTTTTCAATCAAGAGTTATAACAGAAGCATATAAGAATCACACCAAACATGCAATGGAGAATGGAATAAATCATGGCATTCACATATTTATATCGATTCATAAGAAATCTCCATAACTAAGGTATTTTGCTAAGTTTCAGCATTATCAAACTTCCCCATTCGTGCACCTCTCCACTCTAATGTCGTACTCACTCATATGGTCAAATGAATTCAACCCCCCCAAGCTTATCTTGAGGCATCGCATCTAAAGGAATATGATAGTGGAAAATGGGATTTTTGCCTTGGTTTTCCCAAGTATTTTGTGGCTCCAAAATGAGATAGAGAAATATTTTTTTTCTTTTGGACTTTGTTTCTCATTTTTCTTCTTGGATTTTTGTAAGAGCAATTTGATTTGTATTTTTGGATTTTGGCTCCTTTTTGGCTTTTTGGACTTTTTGGAGCTAACTTTTTCTTTTGTGGGGATTTTTGGGAAATAGATGCGATATAAGTAGCTTTAGGAGGTGAACTCAAGTGACATGTAGAGAATAAAATGGTATATGTGGAGAAAGAAATAATGTAACACTCGGTTCACTCTAAGATGTGCACGAACGGTTCAATAAAATAATACTTCAACTAAAACTCATATGTAAGCATGGATATTCTCGATCATCTCAATAAAAAACGAAGTCAAGCGGTAAAGTTCACAACCATATCAGGCGTGCAACAGAAGGTGAATAAGACAATAAAACTGATGCTTCAGATATACTAATGAAGCGTGAATCTTGGTGCATTTCCAACAAAAGCATACCAAACACTAATCCATACATTCAGCTTCAATTAATATCATGCATTCATATATATGAATCATCAAAAGAAATAGATTTGCAAGCTCATGTGCATAGCAAGACTATGGAATACTCTAAATGACATGGCAAGGAATAATAAGTATCGTGATGGCTACTAAAGCAATAGGAGATGTCATCATAAGGAACAAATCTAGCAAAAGAAGGAAAAGAAAATAAAGATATAAAATAAAAGAGAGGAAAGAAAAGAAAAAAGAGGCACACAATATGATGCATGAACACACATTAAAGGAAAATAAGATGGAAAAATCAAAAAGATGATGCAAAAATTTTGAAAAATTAAAAAAAAAACCTAAAATAAAGTAAAAATGCAACTAATGCATCTAAATGGCATGGAAATGCACTCCCCCAAGCTTAAACTTCACATTGTCCTCAATGTGATCATAATGAAAGAATATGAGGAACAACGATAATAATAAGGGGGTGAATGAAAAATGATGAAATGAATGACATGAAATCCTAATGAAACTACATGCACATACAATGATGCATGAGAGCGCCTTCCCCCAAGCTTATACCAAACAATCCTATTCAAATGACTTGACCAAAAATGTCATGGCTTTGCAAAGCGTGATCAAGTCAAACGAATAAGAAAGTAAGGTTTCACTTGAAAGAAATGCTCGAATGTGGTGAGCAAAAGGATGTGACACATCAAAATATGGAGAGGGTAATTAATATATATAATGGGTTTGGGGTGTAAAAATTTTTGTTGCCGTCATAAGAGGTGATATTTATTCAATCAAATCTATACGATCCCCTCGCTGTCGAGAGGATTTGGGTTTATTGAAAGCATAAAAATTTCTACACTACTGGATTGATATCACCTATAGCAAAAGGCGGATCCAGTATCTTTGCCGGTACAGGCAACTGCTCCAACTGCTCTTTTCGTGGCTCCGCTAGGTGCATGCGTCCATGGACTCCATCAGACTCCAGCAATGCGGCTCCCAGCACCTCTCCAAGGACTCCACCTGTACCCTGCAAGAGATAAGCCGCATCAATCTGATGTGGATAATTCTTCCCCAAAATAAATGTATTCCAAAGAGGGTCATCAACATAAGTATTTACAATTAAAAACGGTTGACAATACTTCCCTGGAAATAAATCTCTACTCTCATATACCACGTCGATCAACTCCTCGTTGTTCGCCTCAGGTTGTTCAGGTAGTTTGGGCATATAAGCATGGGTTTCATCAGGCAACTCCTCGTCATCGTCAGACTTATCCCATCTCACCTCCTGATCATAATCAATATCATCCATGGGAGCTAACTCCTTGCTCTCCTCCTCGTATACGTCCCATCGTACCTCTTGATCGTATCTACATGAATCCTGCGAAAGATGCAATGAGTCGTCAAAATCTGAATCATAGCAAGCATCATACACGTGAGGGGAATCAAATATAAAGGGCAAGGGAGTAAAGAGAACTCCCTGAAGGGGAGCCATAAGCTCTGTGGGATTATCCTCGGCGTCAGTGGAAGGGTGGTCCTCTGAGGGATGCTCAGCCTCTGTAGAAAGTAGAGGTGGCTGCGGTAGCTCGAAAGGAGGAGGGTAATGCTTGGGATCCTCATGAATGGATGTGTCCTCGTCCCAATGAACAGGCCTCCTCGGTGACAAGCTCTGGCTCCGCATGTAAGGCCTCCTCAAAAGCAAGCTCTGGCTCATGTGGGTGGCAAGGGGAGGCGACGACGGCATAAGGTGGCTCTATAGGCTCATGTATCTCGACCATGGTGTAAAAATGGGTCATGTGCCCCTCAATTAGAGCGTAGACTCCATCATCATTTGTGACTAAGGAAGAGATACAATGAGAAATAAAGTTTTGAAATTCAAGCTCAAAAGGATCACCTGCCGTTATTGTCAATGGACCGGAATTTCGAACTATGTCAACAATGTTTCTCAATAGGTCAGTGTACGTGTCCTCCTTTGGCAACTCAGATGTCTCTATTTGTGGAGTGTTGATGGTATAAAGGTGGATATGATCACCTTCAAGTGAAGCATACACTCCATCTATGATAGTACCTGCACCAGAGATATTAGCCATAACAAAATCGATGAATACTTGGTCGGTTGGCTTACATACCATAACGGTTAGTGAACAGATAGATCGAGCATCATCTATCATTTGCTCCCAGGCTGCTGCTAACTGTAAATCACTGAACTTTTCCACTTGCATCCTCTTCAGAAACTCACGTGAGGGTCCTCTTAGCCTTCTAGTGAAGATATCAAATAGCGTGGAGTCATTCCACTCACGGTCTGACTCCGTCTGGAACATTTCTAACATTCCTTCAAACCTAGACAAGGCTTCCCCGAAGGATTCTCCATCAGCCTGATAGAATGCAGCGAGATATATGTAGGATTGTATAGAGCCTGCTCGCATTTTCTTTGGAAGCACCATCGCTGCAACAACTGTACCTGATCAATCAAAATAAACAACCTAGAAAAGATGTCAGTGGTACAAAGAGAGATAAAGATAATAATAGCATGTGGTGGGAAAAAATCTCTCTCAATGTTTTCTTTTGATTTTTTTTTGTTTTTTTAATGTAATCTAATCAACCTAATTGTGACAAATTGGCACCTAATAGGAAACACCTCCCCGGCAACGGCGCCAAAAACTTGGTCGCTCCAAAATGTAACCCAAGAGCACAACCTAGTATGGCGCAAATGCACGGAGATAAATCCCCGGCAACGGCGCCAAAAACTTGGCCGGCCCCGGATATACACCCGGAGAACGATTGTAGTTTTACCGCAAGCGCACGGTGTAGTGGCGAGCGGGTATCGAACACGAGGAGGTGGTGTCGGTGTCGGTGATAGAGAAGTTGGATAAAATATCGATTCAAATATAAGATAATAAAAGTGTCTAGGGCTAGGAAATCCCCACTACGGGTCATCATTCATCCTTGTAAATAGTGAATCTCAATATTACTAGACTTGTGTCGAGGTGAACTAGTCGTAACTGAATAGAGAACCAAGCTCACGCTCTCGCGCTATTGGCGGTCTATAGCAACCTAGGATAGGGCCCACTCTCGTGCAAACCCTAATCTAAGCCACTAGCATTATGATCGACATCATTGTTCAATCGCCCCTCGAGCCCACTCTCGTGCAAACTCGAGTTACGATCTAGGTTGTGATAGTTCGTATTCGTCCAATCTCTTGCAAACGAATATGTGTATAGATCTATAATAAAAATGCTAGCTTTGGTCCAATCTCTTGCAAACCAAGTCTAGCGAATCTCGATTATAAACCTAAATCGAATATCTAGGCCTTCCCATCGATTAGAATCCAATCTCTTGCAAACCCCAAATCGATGGAAATCCCTAGCTATCCGTAATAAATCGATCACAACCTAACCTCCTAGCAATTCTAGCAATTTAGAAATTAATTCATCACAAATCTGAAATTAGATCCATAGGGTTCATCCCCATGCCCTAGAACATCAAATCTACTCTAGCATAGCAACAAGGATATAAGAATCAATAAAAATCATTGCTTGCATATAAAAAGATAGAAAAATAAAGATTCAAATAAGAAGAGCAAAATACTTAGCTTGATGAAGATCTTTAATACAAATACAAGCTTTTAGATCCAAGAGGGGGCCTAGAGCATGGCCTAACCTCTAAATTAATCACTAATAAAACATGTGGGAACCTAGAAAATATATTAGGGATGTCCTCTAATGGTGGCTACAAAACCCTTATATATCCGCCCAAAACCCTAGCAAGAAAACCCTAGAAAACCCCTCAAATTCGTGCCCAAAACAGCCCAAACCGCAACTTAAAATCTGGGCCCGCCGCCGACTCGGCCGAGTGGAAAATGTGACTCGGCCGAGTGGAAATTCCTGCACTGCAGCGTCAACTTGCAGAAATTCTCCAGATTTCATCCGACCTCCGATTAGCGCGTTCTTGGCGGCGTTGGAACCGTCATGAAGTCTACTATCCATAAAAAATATGAGAAAAATACTTTGATTGCTGGAATGATAGCAGATTTCAAAAGAGTGGGAGGCTGTCTGAAAATCTGGGCGCTGCGTGTCCTCGGCATCACTCGGCCGAGCGGACTTCTCTACTCGGTCGAGTGGGCTTCTCTACTCGGCCGAGTGACAGACCCTGTAAAATTCCAGTAAGTTGGGGGTCTTGGGGGGTCTGTCTTCGGAGGTGGCTCGGCCGAGTGGCTTTACCCACTCGGCCGAGGGGCATTCGGTACTCGGCCGAGTCGGAACCGTCAAAAGCCTGTACATTTCCAGTAAGTCGGCCTCTTTTGATGGTGGATTTCCCATGCCACTCGGGCGATGCGATCTTCATACTCGGTCGAGTGGGATATCGTCCTTCGGCCGAGTGCACGGCCAATTCCTTCTGTTGGAGCGTGTCCGGTCGGGTCGGCCGAGCGGTCTTCTTGCTCGGCCGAGTGAGTGATTCACGCAGCCGAGTGACATGCTGTAGATGCCCAATCTTCATCATTTCACCTCCTCGTCGCTCCTACGGAGTTCGTTCTTCTTCCACTCGTCTTCTATCACCGAATAGCCCTCAAAAGAGCCTTGGGTGGCGCTCCGGAGCGGGTGCAAGTCCCTTAAGCTCATTTTTGCTCCCGATCGCTCCATATTTCCTGAAATCCGACAAAAACAAGAAATAGTGAAAAGTAACGCAATATCGTCGAATACTCGTGAAAATCGCAATATGAGCAATCGAAATGGCGTGAAAACATGTAGAAAAAAGGTGTAAAATATGGAGTGATCAATTATTCGACAATATTGCGATGCTTTTCATGATTTCTTGTTTTTGTCGTATTTCAGGAGATTTGGAGCGATTTGGAGTGATTCTGAGATGCACCCACTCCGGAGTTTCACCCGTGACTCTTTTGAGGGGAATTCTACGATTGGAGAGGAGTGTAAGAAGAAAGAATGTCGTAGGAGCGACGAGGAAGCAAAAATACGAAGATTGGGCATTTTCAGCATGTCACTCGGTCGAGTGAAGGAGTCACTCGGCCGACCATCGACAGCCCGCTCGGCCGACCAGATCGGACACACAACAGATTGAGTATCAGTGTGCACTCGGCCGACCATCGCCAGCCCACTCGGCCGAACCACGGAGACACCACTCGCCCGAGTGGCATCAAGACGACGGCAACCATAAATCCACAACTTACTGTAATCCGTCAGTGCATTCCCGAGTTCCGACTCGGCCGAGTGAAAAAGTCCCTTCGGCCGAAGCAAAGAAAGTCACTCGGCCGAGTGACTCCCGAGGAGCCGACCCCCAAAAGTCCAGACTTACTGGAATCCGTCAGGGTTTGTCACTCAGCCGAATGACATTTCTCACTCGGCCGAGTGAGCCACGCTGCCTGTCGCATAAAGTGTGATTTTCAAGCTGCGCAGGGGCAGTTTTGTCACAGTTTTTTGGGCGATTTTGGGGGGTATTTAACCCCAGTTTTTAACCTAGTTTAGAGAGCTTTTTCAGACTTTTTGGCAGCCTTTTTAGATTACTTTTTAGGAGATTAGATTTAGTTCTTTTGGAGAGAGATAAAAGTGTTAATTTGTTTGATGCTATTGGAACTTCATTGGTTTGTCTCTCTTTCTATCAAAAATCTCATTTTTATTGATATATTGTCTATTGCAATGAATTCTATTGTTTTTATTATTGAATTTCTAATGATTTTCACCATGAATCGTGAGTAGTTTTATCGTCTTAGGGCGTAGGGATGAACCCTACGAACCCTATTTCTTATTTGTGATGAATTGGTGAAATACTTGTTAGAATTGATTAGGGTTAGTTTGGGATTGATCTAATACGAGTAGCTAGGGATTCATACCGATTGGGATTTGCTAGAGATTGGATCCCAACTCGATAGGAAGCCCTAGAAATTCGAATTGGGTTACAATTGGATATCTCTGGAATCGGTTTGCAAGAGATTGGACCGAAACTAGGGTTTCCGATTGCAATTCTATACCAATACCCGTTTGCAATAGATTGGACGGGTAGGAACTATCCCAACCTAGGTCGTAGCTCGAGTTTGCACGAGAGTGGGCTCAAGATACGATTGGACGATGATGTTGTTCGTCACGCTAGCTTGCATAGGTTAGGGTTTGCAAGAGATTGGACCCTACCCTAGGTTTGCTATAGACCGACAATAGCGCGAGAACGTGAGCTTGGTTCTATATTTAGTTGCAACTAGTTCACCTGAATTTCAAGTCTAGCGATTGTGAAATCTACGAATCACAATGACGAGATACGGTTTGTAGCGGGGATTCCCTATCCCTAGGCGTTTTTATTAATTTGATATTTTCTTTATACAATTGAACGACTGTGACCGCTTTATTGCGAATATTTCTCGACTGTTCTTATAGCCAGGTGAATTAAAGAAGACATCGTCATTTGCCCTCCTCGTGTTCGATACCTGCTCGCTGCTACACCGTGCGCTTGCGGTAAGACTAGCGAGTCCGCCGCCCTGGGTGTGTGTTCGGGGCCGGCGATCACTTCACACTTCATCCCGTTGCGCTGCGTTGGGACATCAACGAGCAAGGATCTTCATCTCGATTGAGTAACTTCGCTCCTTAGCTAAAATTTTAAATTTTGCCCTAGTTTAACTATTTTGCTCGATTGCCTGTGTTAGTGTGCATTCATCACATCTTGCATATACACACAAACACTCACTCACATGGCCCGGGATCAAGATAAGGGTAAGTGTATCATGCGAGAGAAGGGGTCGTCTCGCAAGAGACGCAAGACTACACGTCCACCATATTCATTCCCTCCTCCTGCACAGCCTGCACAACCCCAACCTATCATCCCTGCTGAGGACCCACTGATGGGCCCGCGTGGCTACCGCTTTAGGAATCAAGTGCACAAAGATTTTTATCATAGACTTGATGCACGGGGCATCTATCGACCAAATTTGCCCATACCCAAATGCTTATCGATCTCGGGGTGTTCCCGAGGTCGAGACTCTCTTCGCCAAGTTAGGTTGGTTAGCTTTCATAAACGCCACCGCGGTATCCTACCCCTCCCTCACACTCAAATTTTTATCCTCTCTTGTCTGTGAGTCGGGGTCGATCGCATTTTTCATGTCTGTAACAAAACCATTCGCACTGACCTGAATACAATTAATAACATCTTTGGCTTCCCCATCCTTGGGGATGACGCTATCTGTCCCTACGGGTATCCCCCCGAATTTGACGTCGATCAGTTTTGGTTCCGCCTCACCCTACACGCTCACTATCCCTGAGGTAAGGCCAAGGCCTCCTCCATCATTCACCCCATCTTCTGTCTGGCCCACCGAATCATTTCTTGCATGTTCTTCCCTAGGGATGAGTCAGGTACCGTGACCATCCCTGATCTTTTCATTTTATGGGCCATTACCTTCGCTTTTGTTCGGGGTGATGACGGGATTTCTTTTAGGGCCCCAGTTGTTCCCGTCCATGCCGGTGCTTAGCTTGTTACCAAGCTTCTTGAGATTAGCTGCGCCGGTAAGGGGAAGCTTTATTGCGGGGGCCTTATCACTATCATATCTTCTGCTCCCCAGTTTAACATTGCCATCCCCCGAGATTTACCTACTGCCGCAGGACCCTCTCGTCTAGATCTTGACGTCCTGCGGCATATTCACATGATCAAGCCCCGCCCTGATGGCCGTTTCACTTTCCATTACAGACACCCCCCAGCTCCCTATACCATTCTGCCCAACCCCACTCGCATGACTATCCAGCTTGTGGAAGATTGGACATTCCCCCCCCCATCCTGAGTTTCTTGGGGGGTTACGTCTTCCTTTTATCCCGGGCGCACCCAGACCACCTTCCCCTACCGCCCACTTAGGCGAGCGAGACATTCCTGCATCCCATGGAGATCCCGGGGCTGGGCCTAGTAGTGCCATCCCTGCTTCTGTCCCCACCACCACTGTCCCCACCTCTCTGGTCTGTACTACCTCCTCCTCCTCCTTTCGTCGGGCCGCATCCGCTCGCCTCGCTCTCGAGGCTGAGCTGGCTTCACTACGCACTGTCGTTTCATCCTCCGCCACCTCGGACCCATCCCCTTCGATCTTCTCCCACCCACGCTTCCTCGCACTTGAGAGGGACGTGGCCACCATCCTCCGCATTCTCACTCACGTCCACGGACCACCTCCTCCCACACCACCCCCCTCTCCACCACCTTCGCCCCTTCGACGATTTTCCCCTCCACCATCACATTCTTCACCTCCACCATCACCCCCTAGGCGACCATCCTCTCCACTCACCACTTCCATCACCACTTCCATTCGCACCACCTCATCTACTCCCACCGCGTCCATACCCTCCACTTCCGTCACTTCATATGTGCGCCGCAAGAAATTGCAGGTGCGATCGCGATCACTTCCCTCACCATCCTCTTCCGTTGCCGTATCCCCCCATCTACCATCGCGTTGGTCGCACTTTCACTCCCACTCACCATCACCACCACTACTCCTCCCATCATTCACACCTCTACACCCATCGATCCATCACCTCGACCACTTTCTCCACTTCTCCGCACACCAGTCACCTCTCCCGCCCACTCCCCCACATCTTCCACCGAGGAGGACGAGGATGATTCCTCTCCTGCTTTTTGATTCCATTTTGTTTTCTGACCTACCCCTTGCATATCTCTGCATTTTCATGATCATATCATATCTCTAGCTTTGTCATGTCTAGCTTGGGGGAAGTCAATTTTTCTGTGTGCTGTCGTGTGATGTTTTTTCTATGTGTGTTTGTTTTTATATGTCGTGTGGTGTGATTTTCTATTTTTATTTTCTGTTTATGTGTCGTGTTGTGTGATTTTCTTTATTTCCCTTTTTCGTATGTGTGTTTTTCTCGTTTTTCATTTCTTTTTGAGTCGGTGCATATCCCCCCATTTTCATTGCACTCCCATATTCACTTTTATTGCATTGAGGGCAATGCAAGTTTTAGCTTGGGGGAGTCGCACTTTGTGCGTCATTTGCGTCTTTTTCTTCATTTTTAGAGTCATTTTCATCGTGTTTTTATCTTTTCTTTTCTTCTTTTTATCTCTTTCTCCTAGAGATGAACCCTATGATGAATTGCCAGAAAAATCACACACACACCTAGCATGGCTTCGATAATCACATTCACTAACCCGAGGAAGCCGAGTCCTCTTGCATTTCATGCATCGTGGGTCCACTTAACTTTTTTATGAGTCGTGTGTCGTGACTAGCCGTATGGTGTGTTTCTACTTTGTGTTTTTGTTTTATCTACCTGTCCAAGAATGACCCCTAGATTATCACGCTTCGATTTGAATATGTGGTATTTGCCTCTCTTATCTGCTTCTGTATGTATGAATATATATATATATATATATATATATATATATATATATATATATATATATATATATATATATATATATATATATATATATATATATATATATATATATATATATATATATATATATATATATAGGGTAAAGTGTTCCTAGGGTGACTCCTTAGATTCAATCTAAGGAGTCGCCCCCATTTTCCCCATATCCCACATTTTTTTTCGGAATTTTTTTTCATGGGGTTGTTGTTCACCTCATGGATGATCAACATACCAAAAATCAATTCATTCCAATACTTTTAGAGCCCCCATCTACCCCTTGCAACTTCATGGGTTTTCAGCACGTTTTCAGACCGTTGAAGTTGCAAGGGGTAGATGGTGGCTCTAAAAGTATTGGAATGGCTTGATTTTTGGCATGTTGATCATCCATGAGGTGAACAAAACCCCATGAAAAATAAAATCCAAAAAAAATTGTGGGATATGAGAGAAAATGGGGGCGACTCCTTAGATTTAATCTAAGGAGTCACCCTAGGAACACTTTACCCATATATATATATATATATATATATATATATATATATATATATATATATATATATATATATATATATATATATATATATATATATATATAAACATGACAGCGGCGGCGGCTAGGGATACAGGCGATCCTCCGACTGGATCTGATGGTGTTCCTCGCAGCAAAGGTTCTCTTGGTGGTGTCCCTCGCAATACAGGAGCCCTAGGTGGCGATCGGGCTGCTGAGGATGGATGGCGGCTCGTTTCTCGTCATTGGGGCCGTCAGGCCTCCTCCGTAGGAATCGGGAGTTCTCGACAGCGTCGGCCTGCTTCTGACGAGGGGGCTCATATGCAGTTTTCATCTCGCCATCGAGATTCTTCGAAGCCCATCCATCGATCTGACCGGTTGATGCCGAAAGGTTCTACTGCTAGCAGTATCGCTAGTGCCGAACAGGTATTTGGTAATACTCCTGTTAGACCCCAAGTCCCAATTACGATTAACACTTTGGGTGCGAAGCTTTCCTTCTCTAAAGTTTGTTCCAATAGAAGAACTTATGAGGAATCTTTGAGGATGACCTACATCGCCCCCCATGCTAAGGCAGACGGGGTCAGCATAGGAAGAGTCTTGGGTACTATGATTGAGAAAGGTGCTAGTTGTTGGCAGAATACTCTAGTTGGCTACGTCCTTGGGGATGTTCCTTACTATGGCCAAATAAGGGCATGGGTTGACCGTCTGTGGAAGCTGAAGAAGGGTGTTCGCATTTTCAGCAGGGAAAATGGTTTCTTCTACTTCAGGTTTGATTGCCCTGAGGAATGTGAGCGCATCCTCTATGGAGGACCGTGGCTATTTGATGGTAGGCTTACGGTGCTTCAGAGATGGAGTTCGACCCTCCAATATGACCGGGACATGCTTGCTACGGTGCAAGTCTGGGTTCAGTTCCATGGTCTACCTTTGAGTATGTGGACTATCGATATATTTAATATCATGAGCTCCATAGTGGGCAACCCACTATGTCTGGACAGGGCGACGGCGAAGTTAGAGAGATTGACGTACGTGCGATGCCTTGTGGAGGTTGACGCGACTAAGCCTCTCCCTCGTACAGTTGGGTTGGAATTGGATGATGGCTCCATAATCAATATTGATACAAATTATGAGGGTGAGCCGCATAGATGCAGTCATTGTGTGTGCTTTGGTCATTCGGATTCCCATTGCCAGGATGTTGCCAAGCTGCCTTCAATCCAAAACCCCGTTGTTCAAAGTAACAATGATGCTATTGCTATCCATATTGATCATGTCGTCGGGCCTGTTGTGCCTTCAACTCCTGTTGCTCCTCCTACGACATCTGGCGATTCCTTTGGTCAGAGTGAACTGAATGAGGCCATTCCGATCTCCTCGGCATCATCAGTGGCTATGATTGTCCCTAGTCTTGGACAGGGTGGCTCCTTGGACCCAGCTTCGCCCCTTGCTGAGACTCAATGCCCATATCCTAAAGAAGCCATCGGATTACCTCCCCTTCCGTCTACAGCCACTGAGATCTCCTCTTGCCAGTCCGATGCCATTGCCAACTTTAGTTGCCGGCCCTCACCTTCTGAAGATCAAATTATTGCCGCCATTCCTACAGTTCGTATTGTGGAGGTTGGAGAGTGTAGCAATTCTAAGTCTCCTCCGGATTGTCTCTCCGATGCGGTAATTCACAGCCTACCGGATCTCCCTGATGGCCCTATTGGCTCCCTTACGTCCATTGCCAATCAGGCCCCGTCCCCTGTGATGTTGCAAAAAGAAGATGATGTTGATCCCCCAGAGAATCCTACTGTCCTTAACCATGCCTGGGTCACAGAGCATACGGCCTTGAAAGATTTGTCGTTGCATATTAAGCCAAAAACTTCCAAGCTTTCCCCCTCTTCAGTTCGGCGAAGCCATCGGCTGGCTCAGTCTCAGCCTCCCTCCCAATCCTAATGTCAGTGTTCTTCTGGAACTCAAGAGGACTAAATAACTCCTCTCGTCGCGCTGATTTGAGAAACAAACTTCGGCTTCACAACCCCTCTATAGTTTGTCTGTTTGAGACTAAGGTGGATGCTAGGAATAAGGCTAGAATCAGCCAATGTTTTCCTAATTCCTGGGGTTGCATTGATAACTGTCTTCATCATAAAGGGGGCAGAATCTATATCTATTACAGCCGTCTATCTTGGGTCTGCACAGTACGCTCTGATTCTGATCAGCACTTATCTGCTATTTTCATTAATACTGGGGGGTTCATCTTCGCCCTCACTGCTGTATACGGCTTCAATCTTGCCTCTGCTAGACTCCCTCTCTGGGGGTCCCTACTATCCGACTCTAATCAATTGAATGGGCTCCCCTGGCTAGTAGGTGGAGACTTCAATTGTATCCGTAGTGCTAATGAAAAGCTTGGTGGGCGTGCGGTGGATTCGACTTGCATTGATGCCTTTAATTCTTGTATCTCTGATTGTAGTCTCATGGAACTCAAAGGAGTTGGCAACAAGTACACCTGGAACAACAGGCGAACGGGAGGCCATCGCATTTGTGCTCGCCTTGACCATATATTCGGCAACCTTGGATGGATGCAAAGATTGCCGCACTCTTATTATATTTTTACTCCCGCAGGGACGAGTGATCATGCTGGTTTGCTGGTTTGTCCTCATTCCAAGGTACCTTCCTTCCCTAAACCCTTTAGATTCTTTAATTCTTGGATCAACTATCCAGGCTTTATTGATCTTGTCCAAAGAAAATGGGGTCTTTGATGCTATGGTAACCCTTTGCAAAGAGTGGCTGCCAATCTAAAAAGCCTAAAGCAATTTCTTAAGCCGTGGGCTTCGGAGAATAGGGAAAGGCATATCGTTGTTTCTTGTCGCAACATTCTGGAATAACTGCAAAACAACCCAAATTTCCCATTTGATTCTAAATTACAGGAGGATGAAAAATTGGCCTCTTATGATTTGGCCAGGGCAATTGATGTTGAGGAGGCTGACCTACGGCAAAAAAGTAGACAAAATTGGCTCAATCTTGGTGATAGAAATTCCAAGTTCTTTTATGCGGCTATGAAATCCAGGCAATCCCATAATAACCTCGCTCATCTGATGACTAGTGATGGTCTGTTGAGTCATGACCCAATCTCTTTCAGGAAAGAAGCTGCAAATTATTACAAGCATTTATATTCGCAATCTGATTACTGGAATGTATTTCCCCACCTCCCCCCCAAGCGTATCTTAACTAATGAAGCCTCCTCCTGGATGGAGAGACATGTTACTGAGTCTGAGATTACTAAAGCTGTTTCTCAAATTGGTAAAGATAAGGCTCCTGGGCCTGATGGATATAATGCTTTTTTCTACCAACAATCTTGGGATATTATTGGAAAGGATGTCGTCGCTGCGGTCTCATACTTTTTCAATTGTAGCAATATGCCCAACCATATTAACCATACATTCCTGACTCTTGTCCCTAAAAGTGCAACGGCCTCTGGATTATCTGATTATAGGCCCATCTCCTGCTGCAACGTCATATATAAAATTATTAGTAAGGTCCTATGCAACAGGCTGCAGCATGTTATATCTGATTTAGTTTCCCCCAATCAAGCGGCGTTCCTCAAGGAAAGATTACTTGCAGATTGCACTCTCATTGCCCATGAGCAGATTAGGGATTTTAGTAACCCCATGGGATCTCGTACTTGCATCAAATTGGACCTGCGCAAGGCTTTTGACAGTGTCAACAGAGAATTCATCTATTTCCAACTTCACCAGATGGGTTTCACTCATAAATTTATTAGCTGGATCACTGAATGTATCTCCTCTCCTGTGTTCTCTGTACTTATTGAGGGCTCCCCTGAAGGCTACTTCCCTTCCAACAGAGGTCTGAGACAAGGAGACCCGCTTTCCCCTTACATGTTTGTTCTCGTTATGGAGGCTTTCTCTCTGCTGATGGCTCGGGCTGAATCTTCACATTCTATACAGCCTTTGAAGAGAATAGGGACTATCTCCCATCTGCTGTTCGCAGATGATATCCTGGTTTTTTGCAGGGCTACCCCTCGTTCTATGGCAGGTCCCAAGCATGTCTTATACAATCTTCATCTTTTCATTGGGCTCCAGGTTAATTGGGATAAAAGTTCGGCAATCTTCAGTAAAGGTGTCCGTGATGCTAGAGGCCTGGCAGATTCCCTTGGCATCAAATTGGTAACCTCATTCTCTATCTATCTAGGACTGCCCCTATCTTCTACCTACCCTAGAGCTTCTATGTATTTGAGGCTGATTGACAAATGCAAGAAGAGATTGCTTGGCTGGTCTTCCTCCCTTCTTTCTACAGCGGGAAAGATTGAATTGGTCCGGAGTGTGATTTATGGCATGGTGAATTTCTGGTTGCAGGCTTACCACATCCCCTCTACGGTTATTAAATCCATCACCTCGGCATGCAGGAATTTTATTTGGGGGAAGCTAAAAATCTGGGCTTGGAAAGATTGTTGCCTGCCTAAGCGGGAAGGAGGCATCGGACTTAAGCAGCTTAAGGATCTGAATGATGCTTCTGGCATTCGACTTACTTGGCGATTCCTTTCCTCTCAGGGTTTATGGGCCCCGCATATGAGAAGGCAACATGTCAATTCTACTAATAACTTTTTCAGCGCCCATCCGACTGCCCTTCAATCTGGAACAATGAAATTTATGTTTAGAAACCGCTGTTTCTCTCAGATGTTAATCAAGCGGGTAGTTGGGGATGGATCATCGACTTCTTTCTGGTATGACAAATGGCACCCTAATGGCCCTTTACATCTCCTTCAGCTACCTCCCCCGGGGGAAGAATCCAAACGCGTTAGTGAATATTGGTCTTCGGGCTCTTGGCGGGATGATCCGGCCATTGTGAATCTCCGGCCAGCTCTTCAGTCTATTTCTCTCAACAATCAGCCGGACTGCTGGAAGTGGCTTGACGGGCCGCTGTTCTCTTATGCATCGGCCTGGAAGGGGAGCCGCGAGACCAGGCCTCCATATGCCTTCCACGGGATTGTGTGGCACAGTAAGCATGTGCCGAAGTTTGCTCTTTCTCTCCTTCGTGCCTTGCACGGTAAACTTCCAACTCGGGACCTCCTGTTTAGGAGGGGGATTATCACTGAGCAGCAGTGTGTTCTTTGTGATGAGGATAGTCTAGAATGCGGGGCACATCTATTTTTTGAATGTTCTTTCTCTAAATATATTCTCACTAGAGGTCTTCTCAAGCTTGGTTATACGGGGATTCCTCCTTCCACCCTTACTGGTGTTTGTGTCTTGATCCATTCCAGATTCTTGAAGACTGAACCTCTTGGTATCCTGGCAAGAGCGGCACTTGCAGCTATAGTATGGCATATTTGGAAGCAGCGCAACATGCGTATCTTTGAGTCTAAGGTCAAGAGTAAGATATTGCTTTTTGAAGACATTGTTGCTGATGTCACTATATCCCTTCGCGATCTGAACCTTGACAAGGCCCCTGATATCACTCCCTTTGCCAACTGGGGCTTTTTGGTTGCGGATTAATGTAATTGGTCACCTCTGTATTCTTTGTATTATTTTGTAATTATTTTGATACTTGGAGCATTACTTAGTGGTAGAAGTTAGTCTGTATAGGGTGACGGCGCTTGTGCCCTATCACCTGGCTCTCTTGCTTCTTCTCTGCTAGGTAGTGTTCACATTTGTCACGCCCCGCTTCCCAAAATGGACGGAAGCGAAACGTAACGAGGCCCGCTTAGGCCAGAGCTTTAGAAGCTCGGACCCAATAAGCGTCTGTAGAGGTACCATTTTAAAAGAATTTCAGGTTCTTGCATTTTCATAGTTCGAAACAACAAAAGTACGGAAAAGAAATTGCATTCATTAAATCAGAGATATGATATCCAACAAGTACAAAGTCTAAAAAGAAGCCTAAGCGTGGCAACAAACTATCTAAAAGAAAACTGAAAGTAGTAACCTCTGGAAGTGACGACTAAAAGACCTCAAGGTCTGGTCCTCGTCAGGCACGTGCTCTGGGTCGACGTCCTCGGCTCCTCGTACTCCAACGAGTCTGCTTCGTCCACGATCTCTGGCTGAACACCTGACGTACAGCACCCAAGAAAAAGGAACTATACGTCAGGTAAAGTCTACAAGAAGGGTTAGACTTTACTGCAAGTGCACCGAACTTTAAACAACGGTTTACTGGTTGATTAGCATGCTGAGGTTCTTTTACACAACAGTTTACTGGTTGATTAACATGCTGTGGTTATAACAGAGTAACACGACAGGAAGTAACGCAACAGGAAAGTAAAACGGGACAAGTAGTAGTCGTAGCGTGTGCTACCAACTACGGGACTAGCCTACAGGTGTCAAGACAAGACGTGACGTGACGGAAGCAAGGCAGGACAAGACAAGTGAGACACGAAAGGGTTCACGCCTTACGGTTCGAGGGGGATCAGACCCTCTTACCGTGCGCACGCTCAACCCAACCCCAAACCCCAAGAAAAGACAAGACAAGATATCCGTACAAGGGATCACTCGCTCTAGCTTGGCGAGTGCCCTATTGCCCACAGGCTGTGAGTCTGTACAAGGGATCACTCTCTCTAGCTTGGAGAGTGCCCTATTGCCCTCGGGCTGTGTATCCGTACAAGGGATCACTCTCTCAACTTGGAGAGTGCCCTATTGCCCGCAGGCTGTGAGTCTGTACAAGGGATCACTCGGCGAGTGCCCTATTGCCCAGCGGGCTGTGCAAGACGGGACGTGACGTGACAAGACGGGAATGGTTATTCTAGGGTGTCCACACACACGCACACACATGATAGCCCTACAGCATGAAAAAAAAGTTGTTGTTGTCAGGCTCAGACTTCGTCGTCAAGTCTGAGCCGTCAGGAGTCGTCCCAGACGCTATCATTTCACGTCCGGTTCTATACATTCACAGTCTAACAGTTCTAGCAACCTAAGCACAAAGCACGGTCAAAAACGCAAGTGGGTACACTTGCCTGAAATGGCGAGTGTGTCGTCCTCTCGAAGCGTCTCGTCCAAGCGTCTCGTCCGCAGAAGTCCGTCTGAAATATCGCCACGGCGACGATGTCAGGTCTCAAATTCATCAAGTCCTATTAGGTTTCGTTTCTAGGTTTTCGGGACTATCCTATTCGTCAAAAGTCACTTTTTGATGTATCAACCTAATCGACGATCTATCCTATGTGCACAGTCAAATTAGTCCGTTAGTCGATTTTCTATGTTCGTACAACGTTTTACAGGAGCTGAAAATTAAATTTAGTTCAAGTTGACGGTTTTTAGTTTAGGGTTCAGTCAGCTATTGTGGGGGTTTCTACGAGTTTCGGGGAACCAACCTGAACCGGAGTTTGCCGTAGAATGGATGTCGTGTCTGATCGGAGCACTCCACAGCTTCAGATCTGGTACTCGCACGATTCTCCAAAAGTCCAAACTTGCGACGAAGGCCTACGACGTGTCGCAACGTCGTAGACGGCAAATCCGCGAAGTGGCACGTCCAAGTGGGGCCTACAGCAGTGCTAGGGGTCCAAGGGTGGCCCACAACAACTCTGGAGCACTTGGGGGGCCCACCACAGAAGTTGGTGTGGGAGAAACCCACTTGCGACGAAGGCCTGTCGGTCGTTCACCCTCGGTGCGAGGGTGTCTCTCGGTCAGACCGAGAGAAGCTCTCGGTCATGCACTGGCGATGCGGGGGGCTCGGTTGCAGCGGCGGGTGCGGAGGAATCCGTCGGTCTGACCGATGGATCCCGTCGGTCGTGCGAGCTGCGGGTGCGGGCGTGCAGCGCTTGGGCAATGTGGAGCGGCCTCTCGGTCACATCGGGCGAAGCCATCGGTCGGACGCTAGCGGGTGCAGCGGAGCGGGCCAAGCGGCTGTGCGGAGCGGGCGCTCGGTCTGACCGAGCGGTGCTCTCGGTCGGAGCGGGCGACAGCGGGGGCGATGCAGCGGAGCGTTGCAAGCGGTGATGCGGGGAGCAGCTCCGGTCGTGCGCTGAGATTTGCGGGGGCGGCCGTCGGTCGTGCACGTTGCGATCGTCGCAACGTTGCGACGAAGCTTTAGAAGATGAAACGGCGGCTAGGGTTTTGAGCAATGACGAAAATACTTTGCCTAGGGCTAACTTAAATAGGTTAGAGCTAGGGTTTGGGTTTGGGTTCGGAAAAATATTATTAAAATAATTTAAAATAATTAATTTACTTAAAAATTACTCTCCTCTCCCTCACACGAAATTGGGGCGGCCAAAAATTCTGAAAATTTGCCAGAAAATTCTTTAATACGTTATTATAATATAGTAATTTTATTGTAATTAAAAAATTTTATAAAAATAGGTTTTAAAATTATTTAAAGCTTTCAAAAAATAGAAAATAGGTCAAATTAAGTCCAAAAATTATAAAATAATTCTGGTGTGTTCTAGATGACTAAATAAAGGTAGTGGAGAAGGCGGATCTTCATTTGATGTCGAGAGACGAAACTAAAAATAGAAACGTCTCGCGTCAAAACAGAAAGTCGCGACGTCACGTCAAATAAGTTAGTATCGCGGAAGAACGACTCGAGATATGTCGTTCCAAAGTCGTTTCACAATCTAATACTTTCAGAGACGATCACGGCGACATATCACACAAAAACGTTCAAAAACAAATAAAGTCTAAAATAAACACGTGCACGATCAAAAGCACGTGCACGTAGAAGGTACGTTAGAAACAGGCCGTTACAACATTTTTGTACATCTTTTGGATTTTAATAAAGACTACTCTTGATCGTCATATATATATATATATATATATATATATATATATATATATATATATATATATATATATATATCTATCTATCTATATCTATATCTATATTATAAAACAGGGATGTTATCATGGGTTTTTGGATAAGAGAAATTGGATAAGAGATTTTGGTTATGTGTATTGTTGTATGTGGATATGTGTGTATTGTTGTATAAGATATTTTGGTTAAGAGATAATGGATAAGAGATAATGGATAAGAGAATTTGGTTATGTGTAATTGGGTGTGTTGTTTATGGAGATTTGTATGTAGATATGAGAAATTGAGATATGAGAAATTGATATAAGATAAGAATGATTTCATTTGTATTGGAGGGAAAATGATCAAATTGGAGGGAAAAGATCACATCAAAATGATCAAAATCTCGAATTGGAGGGAAAATGATCAAAATTTTGATCACATCATAATTGCGCGCCATTTTGAGGGTTACTGATCTTCTTTGCACGCCAAGAGGAAGCAGAGCAAGGGAGAGCTCCATCATCCTCATCTTTTCCTACCTCCTCCATCTACCTCCTCCAGCTCAACACCGTCTTCTACCTCAGCTCCTCTTTTACCTCAGCTCAATCACCCTCCCTCAACGAAGAGCAAGCCAATGTATTTTTAGGAGAACATCGCAGCTAATCTCATTTCCCCCACTCCATCTTCTTCTACCTCCAGCTTCCTCCAAGCAGCACATCAGCAGCCTCTTCTACCTCCAGCACATCAACTCAACGGAGAGCAAGGAGATCAAGGCAAGCACCCTCCATTTCACAAATTTGAGTTCAATGTATGCAAAATAATTTTTCTGTTGTTAATGGCTAGAACTGATATATATACATACAAATCCTGAATTGAGTTTGAAATTCTATATTGAAATTGTATGTAGACATATATATCAGCATATATATATAGAACTTTGAACTTTGAACTTTGGCATACATACATATCCTGATAGCAGATGTGTAATATATATGTGTAATATATGTTGTATATATGTGTAATATATGTGTAATATATGTGTAATGCTATATATATGTGTAATGCTATATAAATGCTGTAATATATATGTGTAATATATATGTGTGTATGCTGTAATATATATGTGTAATATATGTGTAATATACATAGATATGTGTAATATATGTATATATGTAATATATGTGTGTATGCTGTAATATATGGATGCTATGTGTAATATATATCCTGATATATATGTCTACATACATATCCTGATAGCAAGGAGATCAGGATTTGGCAAGCACCCTCCATTCAACTTTGAACTTTGAAACCCATGATATCACATATCCTGATATATATTACACATATCCTGAAACTTCTATTTCTCAAGCACTCCAATTTGCATATGCTTTGACTATCCTGAATATTAGATATGCTGATTACATTGTATATAGAATTTTGCATATGTAATTCAAGATATGTTTGCATGTAATTCAAACATATCTTGAATTTGGTTATGCTGATTACATTGTATATAGAATTTGGTTATGTGTAATTTACACATGCCAACAAAATTACATATGCTGATTACATTTGTGATAACTGCAATGAAATTGGAATGACATTTGTGAAAATTGGAATGACATATCCTGAATATTAGATATGCATGTATGAAAATTGGAATGACATTTGTGATAACTGCAATGGAATGACATATGTGATTTGCATACACATATCAACATATCTTGAATCTCATTATATAACTCAGAAATGGATAGGGTGTGTTGTTTGTGTAATTGGGTGTGTTGGGTGTGTTGTTTGTAGAAATGGGTACTGAGATATTGGATAATGTTATCCAATCTAAAAAAATTACATAGAATTTGGTGTGTAAACTCCCTTGA
>CM061136.1:104039160-104167248 GCA_030789695.1 Scilla litardierei
CGGCGGCCTGATCACCTTGCTTGCCCTTATGACCGGTGAGGACTTCCCTGACGACTTACGACGAGCACCGGGCCCCACTTCTTTGTCGATCGATGTTATGGCCCGGATGAAGATGCTTCGTCCGCACGGTAAGCGTCACTGGGTCTGGTTGCATGGCCCTTACGGGGCCGATTACATGATTCTTCCGAGCCCAGCTCGGACTCAGATTGCACCAGCCCATGTCGACTGGCTCCCTGCGATGGATATCCTCATCCCAGCTGCTTACGTGCTCGAGGCCGAGGAGGCCGAGCAGGCCCACGCTGCCCACGCTGCCCCCGCAGACCCTGTTGCACCTGCCGAGCCTGCTGCCCCTGTCGACCCTATGGCCCCTCAGCCTACACCTGATGTTTCCGCTGCCCCTGACACCTCTGTCCCCACCTCTGTCGGTGTCGGGAGTACCTTAGCTGAGCCCACCTCCACCACCCCCGCGGCTGTCACCACCCCCACTGGCCCTCTGTCTGCTGAGCCTGTTTCTTTTGCACCACCCGAGCGCCCGCCGACCGTAGTTGAGTGCGGAGAGCCCTCTGTCTCCACTGCTGCTGTATTTTCTGAGAGTGTCGTGGCGTCTTTCCACACTTCTATGCCACCGACCTCTCCGGCCGCCTCGCTGCCTCTTTTATACTCTTCTTTCGCTGCTGCTTCCTCTACTTCTCACCAGCCGGTGCCCCGGCCTCACACTGAGGCCAGACCCACATTTGCGAGCGCAGCACCTTTTGTACCCTTCCCCGCTGAGCCCATCACATACGCGACCCGAGTACGCCAGCCACGCCCTGCATAGCCCCGCCCGGTGCATCCCTCTGCACCACCTCCCCCCGACACTGTACTTCAGAGCATTCGTGCTCTAGAGGGGGCGGTGAGTGGCCTCCGAGGTGACCTTAGGACCCTGTCCTCCACCGTCTCTACGATGGCTGACCGCTTTGACCTGATCCCCCAGATTCACTACTGTCTTACTCAGGTCCTGGAGCGTCTCCCCCGCGTACCACCACCCACCCAGCAGGTTCCCACCCACACTTCCACACACACTCAGCCTGCTTCCACTTCCACACCCACACCCGCTCAGCGGCCTGTCCAGCCACCACCACCACTTCCGCCTCAGGACGGAGACGGTGCAGCACCACCTTCTTAGGCACACTTGATGCCATCGATTATTCCTGCCGTTGTGCTGCCCGTTTCTGCTGGGTCCTGTTGCAGTTTTGTCCACCCCCCTCCCCTCACTTATTTTGGGATTCTCATGTCGACCATATATTTATATATCTTTTCTGGGAGAGAGGGAGCGTTTTTGGTGACACTCTTATATATCTGTATCACTCCTATCTGTGCATGCATCATGTCCGCATCATATTTTCATTTCTTTATCTTTCCTTTTATTTTCATTTTTCTTTTCATCATGCATGCATCCTCACTTGCCCCTCACTTTACTTGTCTCTCGGTGTGCCCCACTTTGCACATTGAGGACACTGTGCCATTTAGCTTGGGGGAGTGAGTTCTCACGTTCTTTTTCGATTTGCCATCTTTATTTTTAGTTTTTCACGCCATTTTTCGCTTTTGCACTTACTTTTCATCATTTTTCTTTTATTTTGCCATGCATCACGTTTTTCTTATTTTTCTGTGTGCCGCATTGTAAATAGTTCTATTTTCCCTTTATCTTTACTTCTTTCTTTTTCATCTCATGCTAGAGATGACTTTTCTGTGATGATGATGACGTGGAGTTAGCTTATTCTATATGCATGCTTTATTTGTCATGTCTTAGATTTTATTTCTGATATCATATGCTATGACTTGCCTTGCATCTAGAGATAGTAACCCAAACTTTTTCCACATGAAAATGGATGAAATTTTACTATTAGCTGAGTCTGAATATTCATATGTATGCTATCACAGAAAACACACCATGATTCACGCATTGAATGCCTATGTCTGGAGTACTGATTTCTTTTCCTATATCACCTCTATATGCATGAACTGTACACTTCACTTCAGGATGATTGAATGATGTTAGCTATGATAAATTTGGATTAGTTAGCTTTTTTGTGATCGAAACTGAGTAGATTAGATTACCCTGCTGAAGTTGTCTTGCATGTCTTATAGAGTGAACCGAGTGATATATTTATTTCTTTCTCCACAAATCTTGAACATCATTTCTCTACTTTTAAAATCATTGGTGAATCTCCCCTTAGCGATTCTATTATATGGCATTTCCCCCGCTATTAATTCCTAGCTTCAAATTTCTTATTTCAAAAAAAAGGGAGAAAATATTCCTGTATATCATTATCTCTCTTTGAGTTGGGATCGTTGTGTATATATGCTTTTGCATCAAAAAAAAACAAAAAAAACAAAAAAAAAGAGAAAAAAGAGGAAAAATCCTCAATAAAAGATCCCATCTCTCTTTCTTTCTTTCTCTTCTCTTTTCATTGCCTTTGGAGCTTTATAGGAATGGGGATGTAAATATTTTTTTTTATGCCATCACGCTTATAGATAAGCTTGGGGGATGTGATCCATTGATGTGTGAGAGAGTGACTACTTGACGTTGCACGACAACCTAGGCTAAGTAATATTCTATACTCGGTGAGATTATTTCTAGCTTTACGAAATCCAAAAATCTAAGCCTAGCAATCATTTCATGAAATCCATACTTTTCTATTCTCTCTCTTCTATAGTGTGATACTCTTATACTCCTGATAGAAAGCATTCAATTGAAAAGTGTTTGATCTGTGATTTGTATACCCCTTTAAATGATTCAGACGATGCTAATTATAAAATTATTCCGTTTTTCATGATTATATTGTTGTTCGTGGGTTTTCTATTTCTATTTGCACTATTATACTGTGATATCAAAATAAAATTCTCTGACATGTGTTTTTCATTCAGTGCATGCTATACGAGCAAGCGGAACCCACGTCCTGAGGAAATGATCTAGCAGCCTACCTCTTCGCTTCTTTCTTTCTTCTTTATGTTTATTTCGTTTTTCATTCTTCTGCGTTCTTCATTTTTATTTTTTCATTTTTTTCGCCGTTTTCGTTTTCCGAATCCACCGGGTTCGCCTTTTACTTATCTTCCTCGAGGACGAGTAAGAGGTAAGCTTGGGGGATTTTGATCACTCATTATTTTACACTTTTTTACCGCATGTTTGCATGCCATTTAGATCGCCCAAATCATGTTTTTCACGATATATCGACGATATTGCGATGCTTTTCACGATTTGTTATTTTGGTCGCATTTCAGGTGATTTGGCGCGATTGGGAGTGATCTCGAGATACGCCTACTCCAGACGGTCACCGATGACCTCCCCGAGGGGTATTTTGATTTTGGAGAGGAGCGGAAGAAGAACAGACGTCGCAGGAGCGACGAGGAGGCCAAAACAAACAGTTTGGGCATGTTTTGTGTCCCACTCGGCCGAGTGAAGGAGTCACTCGGCCGACCAGCGAGACACTGCTCGGCCGACCAGAGCAGACACGATTTATATGTGCACTCGGCCGAGCGACGGAGACCACATCGGCCGAGTGACGAGACCCCGTCCGCCCGAGTGGCGCCCAGACGAAGCCCTTCAAAAATCTCCAAGTTACTGTTTTTCGACTGCCTGAGCTTCAGAAGACCCACTCGGCCGAGTGGATAATCCCGTCCGCCCGAGTACCATGAAGCCGTCGGCCGAGTGACGACAACTCACTCGGCCGAGCCGCCCCTGAAATGAAGACCCCTGAAGATCGATACTTACTGGAAAATTACAGGGTTTTCACTTGGCCGAGCGACTTTTGTCACTCGGCCGAGTGCGACGCGCTGCCTGTAGCGAAAATTGCGGAAAACAGGCTGCGCAGGGGTATTTTGGTCACAGTTTTTGGACGATTTTGGGGGCTATTTAACCCCTGTTTTTACCCTAGTTTTGGGAGCCTCTCTCTTAGATTTTTTGCAGCTTTTTAGATTAGTTTTTAGCTTTATTCTTGGGATTGAAGAGGAGACAAAATTGGATTTTTGTTAGATTAATTGAAGAACTCCATTGGTTTGCATCTCTTTTCCCTAAAAATTCTATTTTTATTGCATATCTCAATATTGTGATGAATTCTATTGCTTATTTCATTGATTATTTTTGTGATCTTGCTATGAATTGTGAGTAGTCGCCACGTCTTGGGGCGTGGGGATGAACCCTACAAGCCCTATTTCATGATTGTGATGAATTGGTAGGAATTTTGCTAGAATTGCTATTAGAGATTAGATTGGGATCAATTTACTACGGATGGCTAGGAATTCACATCGATAGGGATTTGCAAGAGATTGGATCCCAATTCGATAGGAAACCCTAGAAATCTGAATTGGGTTGGAGTCGAATTTCCGTAGTATCGGTTTGCAAGAGATTGGACCGATACTAGGGTTTCCGGTTCCAATTCCGCGCCAATACCCGTTTGCAAGAGATTGGACGGGTAGGAACTATCCCAAACTAGGTCGCGGGCCGAGTTTGCAAGAGATTGGGCTCGGTGCGCGATTGAACGATGATGTTGATCCTAATGCTAGCTTCCCTAGGATAGGGTTTGCAAGAGATTGGACCCGAGCCTAGGATAGCTATAGACCGGCAACAGCGCGAGAGCGTGAGCTTGGTTCTACATTCAGTTGCAACTAGTTCATCCGAAATCTTATTCTAGCGATTTTGATACCGATAAACCACTTTTACGAAATACGGTGAGTAGCGGGAATTCCCCATTCCCTAGACGTTCTTTATTTGATTTGATATTTCCGTACTTTGTCTGACGATTGTGACAGGATCGCCAAGAGCAAATTTCTCTCTTCTTAAATAGCCAGGTTGATCGGAACAAGCACGGTCATTCGTCCTCCCTGTGTTCGATAACCCGCTCGCTGCTACACCGTGCACTTGTGGTAAAACTACAACCGTTCGTTTGGGTTATGTCCCGGAGCGATCAAGTTTTTGCACTTCTATATGCATGAATTGTACATTTCACTTCAGGATGATTGAATGATGTTAGCTATGATAAATTTGGATTAGTTAGCTTTTTTGTGATCGAAACTGAGTAGATTAGATTACCCTGCTGAAGTTGTCGTGCATGTCTTATAGAGTGAACCGAGTGATATATTTATTTCTTTCTCCACAAATCTTGAACATCATTTCTCTACTTTTAAAATCATTGGTGAATCTCCCCTTAGCGATTCTATTATATGGCATTTCCCCCGCTATTAATTCCTAGCTTCAAATTTCTTATTTCAAAAAAAAGGGAGAAAATATTCCTGTATATCATTATCTCTCTTTGAGTTGGGATCGTTCTGTATATATGCTTTTGCATCAAAAAAAACAAAAAAACAAAAAAACAAAAAAAAGAGAAAAGAGGAAAAATCCTCAATAAAAGATCCCATCTCACTTTCTTTCTTTCTCTTCTCTTTTCATTGCCTTTGGAGCTTTATAGGAATGGGGATGTAAATATTTTTTTTATGCCATCACGCTTATAGATAAGCTTGGGGGAGGGGATCCATTGATGTGTGAGAGAGTGACTACTTGACGTTGCACGACAACCTAGGCTAAGTAATATTCTATACTCGGTGAGATTATTTCTAGCTTTACGAAATCCAGAAATCTAAGCCTAGCAATCATTTCATGAAATCCATACTTTTCTATTCTCTCTCTTCTATAGTGTGATACTCTTATACTCCTGATAGAAAGCATTCAATTGAAAAGTGTGTGATCTGTGATTTGTATACCGCTTTAAATGATTCAGACGATGCTAATTATAAAATTATTCCGTTTTTCATGATTATATTGTTGTTCGTGGGTTTTCTATTTCTATTTGCCCTATTATACTGTGATATCAAAATAAAATTCTCTGACATGTGTTTTTCATTCAGTGCATGCTATACGAGCAAGCGGAACCCACGTCCTGAGGAAATGATCTAGCAGCCTACCTCTTCGCTTCTTTCTTTCTTCTTTATGTTTATTTCGTTTTTCATTCTTCTCCGTTCTTTATTTTTATTTTTTTCATTTTTTCTTCGCCGTTTTCGTTTTCCGAATCCACCGGGTTCGCCTTTTACTTATCTTCCTCGAGGACGAGTAAGAGGTAAGCTTGGGGGATTTTGATCACTCCTTATTTTACACTTTTTTACCGCATGTTTACATGCCATTTAGATCGCCCAAATCATGTTTTTCACGATATATCAACGATATTGCGATGCTTTTCACGATTTGTTGTTTTTGTCGCATTTCAGGTGATTTGGCGCGATTTGGAGTGATCTCGAGATACGCCTACTCCAGGCGGTCACCGACGACCTCCCCGATGGGTATTTTGCTGTTGGAAAGGAGCGGAAGAAGAACGGACGTCGCAGGAGCGACGAGGAGGCCAAAATAAGCAATTTGGGCATTTTTAGTGTCCCACTCGGCCGAGTGGAGGAGCCACTCGGCCGACCAGCGAGACACCGCTCGGCCGACCTGATCAGACACGATTCCTATGTGCACTCGGCCGAGCGACGGAGACCACATCGGCCGAGTGACGAGACCCCGTCCGCCCGAGTGGTGCCCAGACGAAGCCCTTCAAAAATCTCCAAGTTACTGTTTTTCGACTGCCTGAGCTTCAGAAGACCCACTCGGCCGAGTGGATAATCCCGTCCGCCCGAGTACCATGAAGCCGTCGGCCGAGTGACGACAACTCACTCGGCCGAGCCGCCCCCGAAATGAAGACCCCTGAAGATCGATACTTACTGGAAAATTACAGGGTTTTCACTCGACCGAGCGACTTTTGTCACTCGGCCGAGTGCGACGCGCTGCCTGTAGCGAAAATTGCGGAAAACAGGCTGCGCAGGGGTATTTTGGTCACAGTTTTTGGACGATTTTGGGAGCTATCTAAACCCCTGTTTTTACCCTAGTTTTGAGAGCCTCCCTCTCTTAGATTTTTGCAGCATTTTAGATTAGCTTTTTAGTTTTATTCTTGAGATTGAAGAGGAGACAAAATTGGATTTTTGTTGGATTAATTGAAGAACTCCATTGGTTTGCATCTCTTTTCTCTAAAAAAAATTCTATTTTTATTGCATATCTCAATATTGTGATGAATTCTATTGCCTATTTCATTGATTATTTTTGTGATCTTGCTATGAATTGTGAGTAGTCGCCACGTCTTGGGGCGTGAGGATGAACCCTACAAGCCCTATTTCATAATTGTGATGAATTGGTAGGAATTTTGCTAGAATTGCTATTAGAGATTAGATTGGGATCAATTTACTACGGATGGCTAGGAATTCACATCGATTGGGATTTGCAAGAGATTAGATCCCAATTCGATAGGAAACCCTAGAAATCCGAATTGGGTTGGAGTCGAATTTCCGTAGTATCGGTTTGCAAGAGATTGGACAGATACTAGGGTTTCCGGTTCCAATTCCGCGCCAATACCCGTTTGCAAGAGATTGGACGGGTAGGAACTATCCCAAACTAGGTCGCGGGCCGAGTTTGCAAGAGATTGGGCTCGGTGCGCGATTGAACGATGATGTTGATCCTAATGCTAGCTTCCCTAGGCTAGGGTTTGCAAGAGATTGGACCCGAGCCTAGGATAGCTATAGACCGGCAACAGCGCGAGAGCGTGAGCTTGATTCTACATTCAGTTGCAACTAGTTCATCCAAAATCTTATTCTAGCGACTTTGACACCAATGAACCACTTTTACGAAATACGGTGAGTAGCGGGAATTCCCCATTCCCTAGACGTTCTTTATTTGATTTGATATTTCCGTACTTTGTCTGACGATTGTGACAGGATCGCCAAAGGCAAATTTCTCTCTTCTTAAATAGCCAGGTTGATCGGAACAAGCACGGTCATTCGTCCTCCCTGTGTTCGATAACCCGCTCGCTGCTACACCGCGCACTTGCGGTAAAACTACAATCGTTCTTTTGGGTTACATCCCGGAGCGATCATCTAGCCTAGTTGATCATGTCTATGAATATGTCTGATTCTGCTTTTGCTGATGGTCAGTCTATTTCTCGTCTCTCTAGTTTAATGGTGTTGATTTTGCTTATTGGAAAACTAGGATGATGATTTATTTTGCTGCTGTTGATTATGATGTATGGAGCATTGTAGAAAAAGGCTATAAACCTCCCACCTTTACTGTTGCTAATAATGAAATGTTAAAACCAGAAGATAAGTGAGATGTCATTGATAAGAAGTGCTTTTCATTAAATAATAAAGCTATGAATGCATTGATTTGTTCTTTAGATAAATCTGAGTTTAACCGTATATCTCAATGTCAAACTGCGCATGAAATTTGGTATACTCTGGAGGTAATTCACGAGGGTTCATCGCAAGTAAAGGAGTCCTAACTTGCATTGCTCAGCACTGAATATGAAAGCTTCTGCATGCTTCCATTAGAGTCAATTAAGGAGATGTTTGTGAGATTCACAGACATCGTCTACAAATCTACTTCTCTTGGAAAGCTGTACTTAAGCCTAGAACAAATCAGAAACATCTTGAGAGCGCTGCCTAGCTCCTTCCGCCCCAAAATCACAGCTATTCAGGAAGCAAGGGATTTATTGCAGATGAAAGTGGAGGATCTGATAGGGAACCTGATGTCCCATGATCTCGAGCTGCAGAGCATTGAAATTATAGAAAAAGACGAAATCAAGACTTCAAAGGCACTAGTCCTTCAGGCTAAGGAGGATGAAGATGGAGATGAAGATGAGGCTTTTTTGGTGAGAAGCTTTAAGAGATATATCAGAACCGACAATTGAAGATCAGAGATGCTGAAAAGGTTTACTCGCTCTAAATCCAATTCTAATAATAAATCTTTTGAGCAGACTACTATTGATCCAGTTATATGTTTTAAATGCAAAAAGCAGGGACATTTTATGAAGCAATGCACTCAAGGAAAGAACAATGCTGCGGAACAAAAGGGGAAATGGTTGGTGCTCACATGGGATATGAACAACGAGGATGAATCGTAAGAGGAAGTTGCACACTCCTCCCTTTGCCAGATGGGAGAACTAGATGAGGTAAAATCTCTATCCAAAGCTCAACGTGTGACTACTTTTAAAGAAATGCAAGATGAAATTCAAAGCTTGGAATCAACTGTTGAGTTACTTGAATCCCATGTAGCGAAGTTTAAAATGCTAACTTTGAACTGCAGCAAGACAACTATAACATGTCATTAGAAATTGATGAAATAAAAGAAAAGCTTGCTGAATGTAATTCCATAATTAGCTCTTTGAAAAGGGAAAATCATGCATGCATAATGGAACTTAATGTGCTCTACTCTGCTTAAAGACATTAGCGTGTTTAAACAAAATATGGCTAAGCTAGAAGTTGAAAATGAATTGCTAAATGAGAAGATTTGCATGCTAATAAACGAAAACAAAGATCTAGAAAAGAAGATGGCTAATCTGAAAAAGAGTGAGGAAGAGAACAAAAAGGCCTTCATTAGTAAATTTACCATGCTTATTAATGAGAACATGTTTTTAAAGTCTAAAATATCTGATCTTGAATTGTCTATTAAAAAATTTGGTGTTGGAAAGCATTCATTAGACATTATTCTAGGTAATTAGATACATGGAAATAACAGGCGTTGTTTGGGATATGGAAATAAAATTGATGAGAGGCCTAGAATTAATAGAAAGCATCAAAAAGAAACTGGTGTAGGAAGAAGCATGTTTGCTAAATGTTATACATGTGGTGGTTTTAGTCATGCTTATTATAATTGCAAGTATAGGAATACCAACATCAAATTTAAGGAAATTTGGGTTCCAAAAAGTAAAGTGACTAACACTAGTGGACCTATTTGGATTCCTAGGTCACACATATAATGCTCTTCTTATGTGTAGGTACATGGCACGACTAAGGGACAAATGTTTGAGTGGTACTTAAACTCTGGCTGCTCAAGACACATGACATGTGAAAGATAAAAGTTCCTTAGCCTTGCAAAGTATGAAGGAGAAAGTGTTATTTTAGGAGACAATGGAAAATGCTAGGTAATTGGTAAAGGTGTTGTAGGTAACGACACCTTTTAGCTTATAGATGTCATATTGGTTGAAAAGTTGAAACATAACCTCATTTCTATCAGTCAGCTGTGCGACAAATATATGAAAGTTGAATTTGATGCAAAAATTTGTAGAATCATTGATAGCTCCACAGCTGACACTATTATTACTGCAAATAGAAAGAATAACGTTTATACTCTTATGATTGAAGAATTAACTGTTTCTAAATGCTTACTTGTAGGTGAAGAAGAGGCCACACTACGGCATAGACGATTAGCACATACAAGCATGGGATTGTTAAAGAAGCTGGAAAACAAAAATTTGGTAAGAGGACTACCGCATCAGACATATGAGAATGGTAAGTTCTGCGTGGCATGCATCAAAGGTATTCTCCAGCATTAATGAAGTTACCACCACACGCATATTGGAATTAGTGCACATGGATTTATTTGGTCCAACAGACATTGCTAGCCTAGGAGGTAAAAAGTATTGTTTAGTATTGGTTGATGATTTCTCTAGATATACATGGGTATACTTCCTAGCAAAAAAATCAGACTCATTTGACCATTTTCAAAACTTTTGCATACAAGTTTCTAATGAGAAAAAATTCTTCCATTGTAAAAATTAGAAGCGATCATGGAGGTGAGTTTGAAAATGCTATTTTGGAAAAAAATTTATTTTGAAAAATGAATTTTATATGAATTATCTTCTCCTAGAACACCTCAACAAAATGGGATGGTCGAACGAAAGAATCGCACATTAAAAGAGATGGCTAGGAGTATGTTAAATGAATATAGTTTGCCTATGTCTTTTTGGGCTGAGGCCATTAATACTGCATGCCATGTATGCAACAGAGTTATGATTAGACCTATACTAAATAAAACTTCTTATGAACTATGGCATGGTCACACTCCTAAAGTTTCTCACTTTATAGTTTTTGGATGCAGGTGCTTTATATTAAATACTACAGATCAGCTTTGCACCTTTGAATCCAAATCAGATGAGGGAGTGTTCGTGGGATATTCAGCAAGGAGCAGAGCATACATGATTTATAATAAATGCACCCTTGCTATTGTTGAATCTATAAATGTTGATGAATTTGATATAAATTCTTTGGATTGCAAGAAGAACAATGAAGAGGAAAATGTAGAACAACAAAGCATTCCAAAAATTAATGAGGAGCAACCTGGAATACAAAAGGAAGCTGAAACTGATACGGTAGAAATTCAAGAAGAAGCAGTTACCAGAGGAGGGCTGAGATTCAATCCAAACCAACCATCAGACTTTATTCTAGGTGAGCCTGCGTCAGGTATTCGCACATGTTCCTCTTTTAGAGATCTTTATGCTCTAAGCATTTATGGTGATTTTATCTTTGAAATTACGCCTACGAATATTGAAACTGCTTTAGAAGAGGAAAGTTGGGGTTTGGCCATGCAAGATGAACTGAATCAATTTGTTTGGAATAATGTTTGGAAACTTGTGCCAAGACCCACTGATTATCCTATAGTTGGTACTAAATGGGTGTTTAAAAATAAGCAGGATGAATCTGGTAATGTTATTAGAAATAAGGCTAGGTTGGTAACTAAAGGTTATAATCAAATTGAAGGAATTGATGTGGATGAGACTTTTGCACCAGTTGCTAGGCTTGAGTCCATTAGAATCTTGCTAGCTTTTGCAAGTTATAAAGGGCTCAAACTGAAACAAATGAATGTAAAAAGCTCTTTTCTTAATGGTTACCTAAAAGAAGAGGTTTTTGTTGAGCAACCCCCAAGTTTTGAAAGCCATAATTTTCCAAACCATGTTTATAAATTAGAAAAAGCTTTGTATGGTCATAAGCAAGCTCCAGGAGCTTGGTATGACTGTCTAAGCACATATTTGTTGGAAAATAATTTTAAAAAGGGGAGTGCTGATAATACATTATTTTTGATGCAAGAATCTGATGATTTTCTCATTGTGCAAATATATGTTAATGATATTATTTATGGTGCTACTAACGATCTTTTATGTTAAAAGTTTGAGAAAGTCATGCATTATCAATTTGAGATGAGCCTTGTGGGAGAGCTGAAATATTTTCTTGGGTTCCATGTAAAGCAAGGAAAAGAAGGCATCTTTCTATTACAAACTAAATACATCAAGGAGCTTCTGAAAAAGTTCGTGATGGAGAAGTCTAAAGGAATTGGAACGCCGATGTGCCCCAACGCAAAAATGGACAAGGATGAACAATGAGTTGCAAAGGACCAAAAGCCATATCAAGGTATGATTGGTTCCTTGTTGTACTTGACTGCTTCTAGACCTGATATAATGTTTGCTATATGCTTGTGTGCGCGCTTTCAATCAAACCCAAAAGAGTCTCATTTAAAAGTAAATAAAAGGATCTTTAGGTACCTAATTAGTACACCTACTTTAGGCCTTTGGTATCCTTCTAGTGGTAATTTTGATTTGGTGGGTTATTCTGATGCTGATTATGCAGGTAGTTTAACCGATAGAAAGAGCACTAGTGGCACTTTTTTTATGCTAGGACACTCTTTAGTTTCATGGTCTAGTCGTAAGCAAAATTGTGTCGCATTATCCACTACTGAAGCAGAGTATATTGCTATCGGTAGCTGCTGTGCTCAAGTATTGTGGATGATGCAAACATTATCTGACTACGGACTAGCTCTAAAAAGATTCCCTCTTTAATGTGATAGCAAGAGTGCCATAGATCATTCTAATAATCCCGTACACCATTCTCGTACTAAACATATTGAAGTAAGACACCATTTTCTTAGAGATCACATAACTAAATAGGATGTGTCTGTTGCGTTCGTTCCTACGGAATCACAACTCGTCGACATATTCACCAAACCTTTGATTGAGGCTCGCTTTTGTCGTCTTCGTCTTGAGCTTGGTATTATTGATAAAAATTAGTACAAGATTTCATGCTTTCTTGTGTGCTTGAACTTTTTTTGTTTGTGTGCTAGTAGTTGCATTGTTATATGTGCATGATTTTCTTTATTTTGTGTGATTGCATCTCATGTTTACTTTAGTACTTCATGCATTTAAAAAACTGAAAATTATATATTTAAAAATATGGTGCTTACATGTGTATCTATCTCTTTGATTCATTAAAAAAGTATTTACGAATGATTTTCATATCTATGTAGAAATTGGTGTATTATTTCTTTTGCTACATACGCATGTTCATATTTCTCAATATTCATGGCATGTTCAATGACTGAAATTAACTTGGTTTCTACACCTCCTATTTCACTTCCACATGTATTATTATTGTTGCACATTTGGAGATACCGTTTATGAAGTTGGGAATGTGAATGTAGGACGAAAACTTAACTGAACATCTAAGGGATATGATATACCTTGCCATGGATAAAAATTGAGCAAATAAACAAGTTGATATGATTATAAAAAAATTTGAAAAAGAAGAATAATTGTTCTATATGGAAAATGGATACAATCCTTGACAATGGTATTACCCACGAGTATCCAACATAAGCTTTATGGGTAAACTTTAGCGTTGGTTTATTTACTCGTCAAGCAATGCCACCCCCACATCTAAGAGTCCTTTTAGGCTATGTTTTGGGGTGTGGTACCATGACTCATTTTTAATTAGATGGGGAAAATCAATCCTCGGTGATAGAATGTTATATACAAAATGTGGATTGGTTTTGGTTGACTTTCTTAAATGATTCTCCCTATATGCTTCAATTTTAATTATCGCACGTACACGTTGGTGTTGAAGTCTTAGTTGTTTAATTTCATTATATTTTGACTTGATTATTCTATGATTGTATGCATGCAATTGTTGGTAATGGTTAATGATACTCTCTTTTTGCATGTTATATGATTTTTACTTCGTGTTATACCTTTTGATGATAACAAAGGGGGAGAAAATTTTGGGAAGATTTGGTATTTGTGGTAATCGGTGTGCTACTTGGTATTGTGGGTATTTGGTATTTGGAATTTGGTACTATTTTTGGTATGCTCATGAGCTTATGAACGCTTGATTAAGGGGGAGCATGCATGGTGTTAACTTTGCACAACATTTATCTTATTGCATCTCTATCGTCACACTTTCACACACGCTATTTGGTAATTTATTAATCTAATCTTGTACTTAGTTTGTCATCATCAAAAGGGGGAGATTGTTGGTAGCAACGATCTATGAACTTGTGTTTGATGATAACAAACACGTGTGAATGTTTTAACGTGTGTGTTAAGTGTTTCAAGAATGACGAACGTGTGATTAATTCACGGAAAAGCTTGGTTAATGTGAAAAGGAGAAATAGTCAACTAAGGAGAGATGAGATCAAAGGAGATTCTCATTAGGATCCCTATGGAAGGGTGTCTTCTAATCTAATAACATATCTCCTATTCCAAATCCCAGTGACTCTCCCATGCCAGCTTCTCTATGCCGCAACCCCTTAGGGTTCCCTCTCATTTGCTGCATCCCCTAATTCCCAATAATTCATAGGGCACTCAATTAATGACATAGAGCAGCCGCATTGTTTTTCCAAAAAGTGTATCAGACATTTTCTGACTCAAAAATAGGCCAGCTGAAAAAAAATCCACTTGAATCCCCAAGAGGTCCTCGTTGTAAACACAAGCTGCATCTTAATGTTTTTGTGTGATCACATCCAATCAATTTCCCAAGGGCACGTCACACAGATTTCTTAGCTCTCCTCACAATATCTTTTGTCAGGCCGAACTGAGTTTTCCTTTGCAAATTCCATAAACAGGCCGAAATCATTGGACCAAACAAAAAGGTTATAAAACCTACCCGCAAGTTTTCTTTGCATAGCCTGAACAACCTGAAACCTACAAGATCCCTAGGAGGCCTATCTCCTCACAGTCGCAAGGTTTGACCAACAAAAAAAATCCTCATGACCTCAATCTCCCCCTTGCCAAAAATCCATGCCTCATGCTCAGGTTTTGAAGCAGTCGCAAGAAAAAATAAAACCTGAGAATATAATCTCAAGTCAAAGACAAAAAGAAGTATGTCCTGCTGCATAACCTTTTAAAAAAAACCCCTAGGGCTGAAATATTATGTCCTCCCTTTTTAAAATTCTCGAAGCATATGGACAGCCGCAACTTGAAAACCTAAAAGAGATTAAGGCTGCCGAATTTTTTGATTCTCATCATTTTTTTGATTACCAGAGCCAGCTTCATCATCATTGTCTTTCCTTGGCCAATAATCAGGGCCATTCACAAATCTCCCTAAGGCCGCATGTTATTTTTCCCTGGTGCAGTAGTCTCTTGGTGAAGGGTATATGCCGCAATTTTTTTTGTGTGCGAAGGGTATATGCCGCAAGCAAGATCAGACAAGGACTCACAATCCGTAACCTCTTGGTACCGTAGCTTCAGATTTCCATCAATTTCAGAGCACCAAAATTTTCAGAGCATATTCCAAGGCTTGCCGAGACTTCAGAGGGGGCTACTACTTGTCAGCTTGATCTGACCACGCGCTAAACGAAAGAGACACCAATGCCGTCATAACTGAGCAATTCTAAACTTTATACTCTTTTATATTTGTGATTGTGGTGTTGTGATCTTTGTAGAACTATTTTATTATTTGTTTGGGGACTTAACTAGTTGGGACTAGCCAAGAGAGAGCTTTACTAGGATTGTTATTGTTTGGGCACTTCGGTGAGTGCAGATACTGAGAGCTAGGTGAGTGTAGAGTTGGTGCTCTAGCTACAGGTTGAACCAGTTAACTTTAATAATCTAGTATTGCTTTTGGGGCTGGAAGTAGGTCGTTGCGACGACCGAACCAGGTTATATCGTCTGTGCATGATGTGATTGCTTTACTATACTATGTGTCTGATTAATTGTTCTATAACTGCGTGTGATTTCTCGTGGGTTGCACGAGAATTTTTATAAACATATTCACCCCCTCGGTTTAGATCCAGATCCAACATATCATACTCCTGAAAAAAATTTAGATAAATGTCAGATGATAAGTAGGAAATATTAACAATGATGGGACACTGAAGTCAGACCAGCAAATGGCCCCTAACATGAGTTGGGCGTTAGGATTAGCATGACCAGAGTCGAAGTTGTTGGATAGTTTGGATGTGGCATGACTGTGGGGTCAAATGATATATCTCAACGTAGTCATCATGAATCTTGACAGCATATTTTAGACATGGCACGAATAGAGTCGAATGCCAGAGGTTAAAGCAGTAGCCATCGGTTACATCGGTTAAGTTTAAACATAGTAGCACTAACCTCTCATACATGAGGAGATGAATCCTGTCTCGACAGCCACTCCCTTCGCATGTTTTGGACTATACCTATCGAGTGCCTACGTACCAGTCATATTGTCGATGTTAGGTAAAATCCAATGTACAACCTTCCATGTGTAAAGTCCTTTATCACATCTCTGGACATAAGGACTGTGTTGCACTAATTGTCATATGAGAGATTTTATTGACACTCAGAGTATGAGTATCGTATTGAATAATCTCGACGAGTCTTTTTGTAAACTTGTTCTCTAACAAGCATATGTGCACTATGTTGGATACAACATAGTTGGTACAACGATCTATGATTTCTTTTTTAATGATAACAAAAGTTCATTAATATTTTTGATGTGTTTGTTAAGTATTTTCAGGTGCAAATATACATGGAGCACATAATGGCAAACTTGTAAATATTGACCAATGGCAATCTTGCAAATGGTGCATAATGGCAATGTTGAAATTATGTGCAAGAGATAGAGAGATGGCAATCTTGTGATTTAGAGAATTTGACTTGGTCAACATGTCATGGATGGATAAGGAGCTTAATTTAAATAAGAGAATCAAATCAAAATCAATTTCAAATCAATTTGGCTTAAGAGAATTTGACTTGGTTAAATTTGGTTAAAATTTGGATTCAAATTAGATTTAATTTAGATACAAAAGAGTTCTGCTTATCATAGGAGATTGACCAAGTTCATTGCACCAAGGAGATATGATGAGAACTGTTGCAGGTCAAGTCTGCCCAACAATAGAATTTGTTTATTAGGGAAATCACGGGTACAATGATTACAAGTGGTGGGTTGTCTATGATGCTAGAATGACCAGGAATGCACTTCGTAAGCGAAGGATCCAAGGTCACCGATTAGTCGCCGAAGGTCGTCAGCCGCTGGTAGCTATGCCAAGCCTCCTAAGAGAAGAACATCATGTAAGAAAGGCTGGGTTGGTTGTCAACCCGTAGCCCCTCCGATAATTAATTCAGTGGGCGACTTTTAATGAGTGGGTCGAACATGCTTGACGATCTTAAAGTAGATCGGCTTTGTGTGGAGAGCTTACGAGGAATGCATAGATATATGGAGGATATCCGACCTTGAGTATTGAATAAGAGTTCTAGATTCCAACTAACCAACCCCCTCCTTGGTGGCTGGAGGGGGGTATTTATTAGGTTGAGAGTCGGTTGGTCGCCATCTAATCACCTATCGAGTCTGCTTAGTTTGAGCACAAGTGGATACGCGATAAGTCGGCTAGGATGTGAGAGATATTTATGCATTAATGGGTGTAAGAAGGTGTCAGAGACATTAATGCATTAATGGGAGATGCTATGGGTGACCATCAGTTCTTGTGCTTAACCTCTGGCATTAATAGGGACATAGGTGGCCCTACGTCATCCTGCCAGAGATATTTGTCTTGAGTATGTATGCCCTCGAGTCAATTTATCTATGTAAATATATTGTTCATGAATGAAAGTATGCTTTCTAGTATCAATAGTCTGAGTATTTTCTATTGATTTGTTACTTAGATAATTTCCTTAGACTCATAGTAAGGTCATACACGTATCTAGATAGAAATCTCGATTATGAGAAGTGTCTGACCGATATGAGCTTGAGTCTTAAAGCGTTCATGGTCATAGATGCGTCGAGAAAAGGATATCGGCACATCGAACATACCATCATGTCTTTGTCTTGATGATCTCATTATCATTCAACTTAGCGAAGTCAGAGACGAGACGCAGGTGCTCATTGGAGAATGAGTCCACTGAACGACCCAATAAAAGTTTATCAAATGGTTAACATTAACTAATGTGTCATTGGTAAATTTCTAGTGATGATAGGCAAGTTGGTCCAAAAGACTTGAGGTCATTTTACGAACCTGTATGTGAACCGTGTCACTTAGATCTATGATCTAGCTTTGAGGCATGGCCTGTTGAAAGGTCTTAGGTTGAGTGACACTTGAAGCGTACAAGGTGAGTAGTGACCAAGAGAGGATTCATCTCTTTATTTAATGAGAAGTTAGTGTCACAGGCTCAGTACGGTTCTTGGTAAAAAAAACCCTGGCCAAGGTATGTTGTAGGAAGTATAATATGTATACACCAAAGACCGAATAATACTGGCCAATGCTAGCTAGTGGGGTTGACAGTTTGCCATATCATAGGCTACTGATGTGTCCATATTTTACATCTTTTTCAAAGCATCATGACATCGTATTCCATGGCATTTTCGCATTCAAATCCCGAATTTTCCTACGATATCACATTTCTAACGTTATATTCGAGTTTCGTAGTGTTTTATGAATTTTCAGGGATTTTGGAGCGATTTGGGACCTGATCTGGGTATGAACACATCTGACACACCCGTGAGCTCGTTGGCGAAGCTCTACAGGAGTTCGTCGAGTTTTGAGAGCCATGGGAGGAGTGGAGGATAGAGAAAGAGGAGAGGAGAAGCTTCAGCATCTTCAGCAAAGAATTTCCTAGGCGACTCGACCGAGCATAGCAGCTGCTCGGTCGAGTAGATACAAAATGAGGAAGGTAGCAGATACGCAGCCGGTTCGGACCGAGCACTCATGGTGCTTGGTCGAGCAGCCCTTAATTCCTGCGCCCGACTAATCTCGTGCACGGCCCGAGCAACTTCTTCAGCGACCGAGTCAGCTATATGCTCGACCGAGCAGAGCTGACTCTGGCCGAGCAGACAGAGTGATGATTTTGGAGGAGCGCAATTTACTGTCATGCTCGGTCGAGCAGTACATCTGCTCGGACCGAGTGACCGACCGAGCAACCTATTGCTCGACCGAGTCACCGACTCGGTCGATGATGCTGAAGGCCATTTTTGGAAAGATTTTTGGGGCCGTCTGTTGCACGCTGGAGCAAGTGAAGCGTGGGCTACGACAGTGTTTTCGAGGGTCGATTCATTTTGAGTTTTGGAATTAATTTTGGAGATGAGATTATGGAGAGAAAATACTTGTTAGATCTAGATTAAAACTCTTGAAGATTATTGTATTGAATCTTTGGGAAGATTATTTGCTACTATTGCTGTTTTGGAATATTGTTTTTCTCTTGAGATCTATTACTCGCTATAAGTTTCTCAATCTTCATCCTATCAATTTGCTATGATGTTTTCTTCCCTAAAAATTGTGTTTTTATTCGTCAATATCGTTATGAGTGAGTAGTTTCTTCTAAGGTTGATGGGTTAGCCCTAAGATCCTAAGGGGGAGATGTAGATCTGGATTTCTAGATTGAATTAGGAATTTAGGGAAGTATTTCATTTGATTCTACCGAATCCCTAGGATAACCCGTACTTAGATCATGCCCAACATCTGTGGAATTGATGTGCTTAAGGGGTATCCTTAGGATTCGAATAGGGAAGTTGGTGGATCCAACTAAGGCTCGTGACCATGACCGGCTCGTGCCTTGAGGGGATCCACCGATGAACTATATCCCTATGTTGACGGCTACCGCCATTGTGTCAACGAGAGCCACCGAAATACCTCGCAATTCTAACCCACGAGAGTGGTACGAATCGGGAAAATAATCCCCTAACCCTAATGCAATGTAAGAATCCTATTCCTACGTCAATCCCCGAAGGTTTTAGCGGTGACCCCCTAATACCCTATTCCCTTTTATTATTGAATCAACAAAAATACCACAACCAATTCTCTCAACCCGATAGCTATCTCACTTCGAGATATAGAAATAAGCTGTGAACCCAAATACACTGTCACCGTCTCTGTGGGATCCGACATCCTTTATACTATAATTTGACACCGTCCGCTTGCAGATTGAGTCCGGAATTGACACCTAGGGGCCAACCATGCCTGGTGATCGTGACACCGCCAGGTAGAATCTAGGTGTAGGTTTCGGGTGCGTCAAGTTTTTTGCACCGTTGCCGGGGACGGCAATAGTGTTATCTCAGCTTACTTTTACTTTGAGAAGTTTGCTATCAGCTCTAATCATTCCTTATCTCTCCATCATATTTTATTCTTTTATATATTACCGTGCTACTAATGGTATTTGTCTGAGTTGTTTTGGTCCATGAACACTCACTTCGGGGAATTTAATCAAGAGTTATTATTTGATCATGAGATCGAGAAAACGGCAAGGGCTCGGAGGGCCTCAAGCAGAAATCAATCTCCCTCTACTCATATGGCAGAAAATACTACTCCTCCTCCTCGCATCGGGTCCATCAGGGACCATATGAAGCCTACTTTTTGGAATAATTCTTCTATCCTTAGACCGCAACTGGCGGCGGCAAGCTTTGAGCAGAAGACGGGGCACATAAATTTGATGCAGCAGGATCCCTTCCATGGGCATCCTCATGAGAACCCCAATCACCACATCGACACTTTTCTAGCAAAGTATGACACTTTCACAGCTAAGGATGTGAGTGATGATGATGTCAAGATGTGGCTTTTCCCAGTCATCCTGAGGGATAAAGCATCGTACTGGCTACGGGCCCATCTGCTCAACCATTTCACCACGTGGGAGAAGTTGGCACTCGCCTTTGTGGATAAATTATATCCACCTTCGAAGACGGTATAGATCCGGGGAGCAAGCTCAAACTTTTAACAGCTCCCACAAGAATCCATTTATGAGGCCTGGGAGAGATTCAATGACCTCCAGCATCAATGTCCTCATCACGGGATCCAGCCTTGGGACTTGGTGCAGAGTTTTTATAATAGGCTGTAGTCCAGCACCAAAATGATAATTGAAGATGCTGTACAAGGTGTCCTGCTTGATAAGTCTCCTGAAGAAGCTATAGACCTGCTAGAGCATATGGCAGCCATACTCAACAATGGATTGAAGAACGGACCATCGTGACCCGGACCCCCGAGGTCAAAGCTGCCAGCCATCTGGATTCTCATATCAAGAACTTGTGCAAGCAGGTGGCCAGAATTGAACAGCGCTTGGACTCCATCCCGGCGACCACTAACACATCTGCTTATCATCCTGCAGGGGATTATACAGAGCAGGGTTACATTCATGTTGAAGCACATTATGATGGTGCTGAATTATGTGAGTCTGTGCAATACGTCCAAGGAGAGGGACGAAATCAATGGCAACACCCAGCTGCTCGGAATCATCCGAGATTCTCTTATGGGAATCCAAGTGGAAGGGTGCAACCTCCACAATTTTTGAGACCGCCACCCCCTCCTCAGCAACGACAAGGGCAACCAAAGAATCAGCAGCAAAATGGGTTTAGGCCAGCTGGGCCTTATCGACCGCCATGTTATCAATTACATCGTCTGCCTCAGCAGGCCTATGTGCCAAATCCGCCTCGATCCAATCTGAAGGCCACATTGGAGACTTTTATGAGTGGTCAAGCCCGGTTCAACCAGGACACTTCTGCGCAGTTCAAGAGTATAAATACTTCGCTAGATGAATTGAGGGGCCAGATGTCGCAGTTTTTGAAGAACCAAGGGAGGTTGCCTTTACAACCAGAGCCAAATTCAAGGGCCCAAGCGAATGTTGTGGTTTCTGTCACCACACATGGAGGACGGGCGACTGACCCTGTCATGATCCCGTTTGTGAACAAGGAGAGAATCATTGCTGAAGAAGCCGTTAATGACTGTGATAAACAAGAGGCTACTGAAGAGCCTACACGGAATGAGGAGAAGGAAGATCCACCGTCCATCACACCTACAACAACGCAGTCTCCTGTTGATGTTGCAAAGAACAAAGCAAGCCGACCTCCCCGCCATATACACAGAGGTTGGCCTTGGCCAAGATGGAGAAGAAATACTCCAAATTTCCGGAGTTGCTAAAGGGAATCCAGTTAAATATCCCATTCATGGATGCTATCATGGAGATCCCCATCTATGCTAAGTTCTTAAAGGATCTGATCACGGGAAAGAGGAAGCCCAAAGAGATAAAGCTCATGGAGGACTCCACCTCCGTTATAAAGAATCCTCTCCACAAGAAGCTACCGGATCCGGGGAGCTTCACTGTTCCAATGCTACATCAGAGGGATGCCCATTAGCCGAGCTTTGATCGATCTAGAGGCAAGCATCAGTTTGATGCCCCTTTCTATATTTAAGATATCGCAGACCGAAAGCAAACTAAAGCCGACAAATATGTCCATACAGCATGCAAACCATTTGATCACTTACCCGGTGGGCATAGCCAGGGATATTATTCTCCAGATACCCCCTGGTTTGTGTGTTCTCGTTGACTTCGTCATTATGAACATGCCCGAGGGAGGGAGCTCCCGGCTTATACTTGACCGCCCCTTTATGGAGACGGCCGGTGTCTTGATTGATGTCCAGGACGGGACTCTCTCGCTGAACGATGGCAACATCGAAGCTGAGTTTAGGCTGCAGAAGCCAATGAGGGAGCATGTTTGTGAAGAAGTAGCTAGCTACTTGGAGCTCCTGGAAGATGAAGCTGTTGGAGATTTTACCTCTGAGAGGGTCATGAAGGACCCAATGAGAACATGTGTTGACGATGATGGCGACCCAACCTACCACAAAGCGGTCGCCGCCTACATCCGAGTGTTGGATGAAGAGGTTCTAAATCATTCTCCGAATCGTGAAGAACCGGAGGCCATAGGCTACGCGAGGAAGAATCATGTAGTAGACGGATACCAAATACCGCCATATTACGTCATCGGCAAGAAGGACGCACGAATTTCACACGCACCAAACGACTATTGATGAATCAAAGGGTGTCGAGCTCATGACTAAAAACGAGCGCTTATTGGGAGGTAACCCAATCTCTTGTATCTTGGACTATCTCTTTCAATTTTTTGTTTTTATTCTACCCATTTGAGAAAACCAAACAAAAACGTTGTTTATTTCCTATAAAACTATGAACCACAAAAATTTGATGGGTTCTTCCCATTTACAGGTCCACCATGAAGGGGCACGTGAATCGACATTTTAAAGGGAAGGAAGCTGGAGGGGAGCAGCACATTTGGAGAGAAAATGAAAGAAAAAGGAGGAAAAAGAAGACACAGGTGACTCGACCGAGCAGCGCAGGCACGAGGAGAAAGAGCAAAAGCATCACTCTGCCTACATGGCCCGAGTCAGCTCTGCTCGATCGAGCAGATAGCTGACTCGATCGAGCATCGCAAGGTCGCCCAAACAAAGGAGTATCATCACTATGTCTACACGGCCCGAGCAGAATTTGCTCGGTCCGAGCAGACATTGACCTGATCGAGCATCCGATTGCTCGGTCGAGTAGAACAGGCTCATCAAAACTTGGAGAAAATGATGTTCTGCCTACACGGTCTGAGCAGCATCAGCTCGGTTCAAGCGGTTTCCTGCTTGACTGAGTAACAGACCGCTCGACCGAGCAGGCTGAAGGGAGTGTTTAAATTATATCTCAATTATCTTGTAGGTAGCTCGACTGAGCAATCAGATTGCTCGGTCCAAGTCGGATGTGATAGATTTCGGGGCTTAATTTTTTAGTCAGGTTCGAGCTGTTAATCTACCCTAAACCACCCTTTAACCCATTGTCACGCCCCGCTTCCCTAAAATGGAGGCGAGACGTGAGAAGGTCCGCTCAGACATGGAGCTGTGAAGCTGCAGTCTGATAAGCGTCAATAAATCATATGCAGGTCCCTGTAAACGTGATTGGAACAAAAATAATAATAAAGGAAGAGACAGAAATTTAATTTTCAAATCTCAGAATTGTCCACAATAATAAGTTTCAACATCTAGAAAAGCCACCAGGCTGAAAGAAAGAGTCTAAGGCCCAAACACGGCCAACAAACAAAAGTACAAAGGTAAAAACAATGGTGCTACGCACCGACAACTACCAGCAAACTAACAAGCGACTCTGAACGGCCTCTAAGACTGGTCACCAGTGTCCACGAAGTCCTTGTCAAACGCAGGCTCAGGCTCGGCGTCCACAAACACCTCGTCCTCAGCAACAAACTCTGGCTCAGGGTCTAACATGTGACACCCAAAAGAGAGAGGGGCACATGTCAGCAAGTCTAAAAATAGACTTGTGCAAGGAAACTGAAAGAAAGTAAATGACCTAGCTGTTCTAATAATATGTAATGATATGACATTTTAAGTATGGATGCAGCAGTTAAAGGATATAAAGTAACAAGCATGCACGTTGTAGCAAAGGCTACGGAAAAACACTAATTCACGAATCACTCTTCACTGGTTATCACTTGTGCACAGAGTTTCCGTCTTTTGGCTGAAGTGGTTGTACGGGCTCACTTCTACGCTCAAGCGACCGTTTAACCCTACCCCTCCACGTGTATCGAGCGTTGGTATCACCAAAACACTAGCTCGCTTCTGGATCACGAGCCAGGAAGTGTTTTTGGCATAGGGGTGCACCTAGCCTGAATCATTTCAATAGGTGTAGCGTGTGCTACGCAATCACAACGAATATTTAATGCATGCAATGACATGGCGATGGACAGATAATTTGTGTACCATTAATTGAATTTAAACATGACATGGTAGTATGATTACAAGCATGATAAAGATGTCGGATCTAGCTTCGTTGTCAAGCTAGATCAAGTAGGCGTCTAGGCAGCTATCATTTCACTGCCTAGTCTCTTTTACGCTACGGCACAAAAAGCGGCCTAGGACATGGCCTAAACAAAAAGATGGCAAGTTTCACTTGCCTGTTCTTGAAGTTCTTGGTGTCGACGAGTCCATGCAGAAAGTGCATATGTTTTCTGTGTTATCGGATTTCTATATCAGTTAAAAGAAAGCTAACTGGTTTTAGCAATTATCATCTTATTAATAAAAGGCACTGTTTTAATCATTTAAATCTAGCTTCTTACATGAACCATTAGGAATCTAGTTTATTGGTTAAGATGTAATACTTTGAACAATTTAACCTATATCATCTTGTTCAACACCTATAATTGTTATGATTATCTAATGAATATACATATTGTTAAACAAACGTTTAATGTTAAACACCCACACCTAGTTATACATATGAATTAAATTATAAGTTTAATAGCAAAACTTGTAGTAAGCAATCACCAATCACTAACTTGCATTACCTATTCCATTAACACCAACAGCATATAAAACCCATTTAATGAAACCCTAACAGAAAGTCTACTCAGCAACAACAACCTTCAACTAAGATCCAACTGTAAATGAAAGAAATAAACCATATTGCAAGCATGAAGTGATAACAGAGGAGATAACTCAAGTTGGGTTCATATGCACAATAACCTAAGCATATCATCTATCTACCTGATGACCTACAAACATCAAAAGTATTCTTATAAAACCCTCACAACTTGCAACCAGCCCATCTAAATATTTAAAAGCTTAACATCATGTTACTAAAATCCATCTGTAAACTAATTTAACCCTAACAAATTTTAACACCTATAACAGCAACTAAGTTTGTTTACAGGTGAACTAACCCAATACAAAAGATAAGAGTTTAAACCCTAACAAATTTACATCATCATCATCTAATAATCTTCCCATATTCATTAAGGTCTTCACAGAAAGAGACTAGCAGCAAAACTTAACATCTTAATAAACAAATAACACATCACAACCCTAATACAAAATTAACTAACAAATATTTTTATAAACTTAACCCTAACACAAAATATATACATCAACTAACCTATAATCTCGAAGCTGCGGGTGCAGGTGGACTCGAGGGTGGCTGCGGCGCTTGGGGTGTGCTCCGGCGATCGTCAGGAACCCACGGTGGAGGGGAGAAGCCGCGGCGGCGACGGCGGCGGCGGCGGCGGCGGCGGCGGCAACTGCCGCTGCAAACTGTTGCAGCAGCTGCTGCAGAAACCACGATGGCAAGGGGGGTTTTCCGACGATCTGTGGGGACCCACGGCGGCGTTGGAGTTGCAAGGGAGTCAGAGACGGCGGCTGTGGGCAGCGGCGGCGGTGGCCTGCTGCTACTGCTGCTGCGTTTTCAGGCGGGTCGGGGTGTTTTGCGGTGGCTTCCGGTGGTCTACGGCGGGGCAACAGAGGGAGGAAGGTCGGGGGATGGTCGGAGTGCCGTCGGCGGCGACCTAGGCTGGAGAAACGAGGGAGAGATCGGGTTTGTGGTGTTTTTGCGTGAGTTGCGTAAGTTAGGGCCGGCGCAAGCTGTGTTTCTTTTGGTTGCTGCTAAAACCTAGGTCCTAGGTTTATTAATAGGGAGTGGGCACGTGATGAAGGACGTGGGAGGCTGCTGCTGCGTGGGCACATGGGCTCATAGTTGATTGGGGTTTAAAGCTATAGGAAAGTTAATTAAAATTTGTTAGAATTTGTTAAGAATTGCTAAAAGCCCATAGTTAAAAATCATCACCCTCCCTTCCTGCGTGGGTTTGTGTGCCAAGGGTTTAGAAGTGGGCCAAGTCACAAGTCAGATGTAATCATAATAATATTATTATTAAGGGATATAACACCATGAAACCCAGGGCTTAAAAATACAATAAGTTGGGCCAAAAAGTGCACTTAGATCAAACGGAGTCCAAAAATCGTAAGAAAAATACTGGGGTGACCGAGACGATAAGAGAAAGAAGATGGAGGAGACGGATCACAATTTCGATGACGAGAAACGAAATTAAAAATAAAAACGTCTCTCGTCAAAAGTGAGAATCGCGACGTCTCTCTAACCAAGGTCGATTCGTGGGAGAACGACCCGTGAAGTGACGTTGCGATTCAACACCAAAATTCTAATACTCTCAGAGAGGGACACAACGACATATCACACGATAGGGTTTGGATACAGACAATATCTAAAATAGACACGTGCACGAACAAGACTACATGCACATCAAAGCGTACAATGAAAACAGATCGTTACACCCATACCCCTAGTCGTCCTGCCCTAATCACCCCCCGAGCTACCCCCTTCTACTCGGCCTAGTCAACAACCTGCAGCCACCTCTGCCCGCACCTTTCGTACGTCAGAGCCTCTCCCCCCCCTCTCTCTCTCTCTCTCTCTCTCTCTCTCTCTCTCTCTCTCTCTCTCTCTCTCTCTACCCCCCCTAATCGGCGACGGCCACCATCGACGCCGCAGCCACTGGCGGCGCAGCCCACCGAAACCCCCCCGCCTCCTCTGCCTACCCCCCAAATCGCCTACCCAAACCCCCCATTCCCCCTTCCCCGCTTCCCGATGCCCAAATCACCTAGGGGCATCTCCTAGTGCTCGTTCGAGTACCCTTGGTATTCGACCGAGCACAGTTTGCGCTCGTTCATGTTTCCCGACGTACATCATTGCACGGACCGAGCAGTAAAGCTGCTCGGCCAAGCACACCCAATTCAGCATTTTCCCTATTTTTTATGTTTAATATACTGACGTTTTTATTGTTTCGATTTCAGGTACGATTTGCCTACGTCAGAAGACACGTACGGGATTAGCTTAGGGGGACACTCCCTATCAGCAGCATTCACGTAACCGATCGCAACACCGTCTCACTCTTGTCGGTACTTTCTTCCCCCTATACACTTTACGCACCACCACACACTTCATTACGCCAGCAAAATGCCTCCACGCTATGCTAGACCCACCAACACCGGCACACCAAACCTTAGGCATACTCGACGTACCCATCGTACACGCTCGCCCACACATAACCACATTGTTGGCGAATCATCCACCACTTCACCTCCACCACCCACCACCCCACTCCCCCCTGAGCCTCTTCAGATCGGCGACGCATTATATGACGTCACCTTCCGTAACGCTAACCAGGGAGATCAGTTCATTGCCATGCTCCTACTCATATGTCAGGGAGGCGGCATCACTAGACAGTCTGTTGAACAGGACCTCCTGCTCCTCCGCAACCTAGTTAGGCATTGGCGAACTGACCCACACACACCACCCACATCTCCTGGTCCATAGCAGCGGGACCCACCACCCCCCAGAGGGTGGTGCCCCTGCTTGATGTTGTCCCTATCCGTCTTTGCCTCCCTCATATTTTTTTGCACCCATCTGTCTATACGGGGCCCTGATCTTAGACAGCTTGGTGGAGGACCCATACATGCATCATTTTTCTTCATCATTGCATCATGTCATGTTTTTACTTCTTTTTTGCACAGTTTTTATTTTATATTCCTCCACCCACCCACCCTATTTAGCATCATTTTCCGCCTACCAGCGTTTTCTCAGCAGTGAGGACACTGCTAGGTTTAGCTTGGGGGATGAGCGATACCGCTTTATTTCTCATTTTTGTTTTACATTTTCCTCCCATTTTCAGGTTTTTAGTTTACTTTTCCACCCCTTTATCACCTTTTTATCCGTTTTCTCATTCTGCATCATGTTTTTTGTTTTTTTACCATGCATGCATCCCTCTTTTCATTTTGCTATTTTCTCCGCCCTTTTTCTTTTTATGCTAAGGATGTTCTGCATGATAATATTTCTCATAGCCCTAGTCGTTATTCACGATGCTTACTATCTGATGACATGCTATTAGGGTAGTTTCAGTTTTACTTTCTATTTGCATGCATATTCTTTTACCGATCTATCTGATTTAATGCCTGAATTGAATTGAAAATCAAATGCATGAATTAGTATCTAGTATGCGCTATATTGGGTAATACACCTAGGTTGACGCATCACTAGAACACTTGGAGCATCTGCTTTATGTCTTATTCACTTCTGTTTGCATGCTTGATGTCATTGTGCCTATTACTGCATCCTTTTTCAGTGTTCATCTAGATGAATGAAAATATCCATGCTAGTTATGAGTTTAGTTAGAGTATTATCTTATTAAACCATTGTGCACCTCTTACGAGTGAACCGAAAGATTCATTATTTTTCTTCTCCACATAACTTTATAGTTCTCTACATATCAGTTGGTTTCACCCCTACAGCTACCATTACCGCATCTCACTTCCCAAACCCAAAAAGAAATAAATAGCTTCTAAATAAAATGAAATGAAAAAAAATTTGTGAAAAAAAGAAGAAGGGTGAAGTGAAAAAGAAAAGAAAAAGAAAGAAAAGAAATAAATAAAACCGTTTTGTATCTTTTCATTAGAAGCTATCACATATACTGGGAAAAATACAAAAAAATCCATATCTCATTCCTAGATGCAATGCCTCAAGCTAAGCTTGGGGGGTGAACCAACTGATCATATGAGTGAGTATGACATTAGAGTGGAGACAGTGCATAACGGGAAGATTTGATAATACATAAACTTTACGAAACACTTTAGTTTTTGGAGATTTTTCCTGACTCAAAATAAATGATTGAATATCATGACTCTTTCCATTCTCTACAACATGCTGTGTGATTTCTATATGCTGTTGGATATGGACGACATGTATACACCCATGAGGCGATGTATGAGGGTCTACGGACCTCAGATGTCGTGTGCATGAAAGCATGTGCGAAGGGAACCTTTTCATGTGTGAAAAGGACCACTCGATAAGTGGAAAAAGTCACATTATAAGTGCATAAAGGCACTTGATAAGTGCATGAAGAAGAGGATAAGCAAGGGTGTTAATATAAGCTAATAAGCTTATATGTAGTTATTTCCTACAATAACTACCCCTAAAGCCTATAAATAGGACCCAAGGGTAAGGCATTTAAGGCTAATCATTAATGCCATAAGTTTGCATAAGGCAATCTTTTTCCTCTTCTCTCTTCCATCAAGTTCTTCTCCTAAAGTGAGATTTAGACGGTGAAAACACTGCTTCGATCCTCTGTGATGAAGTACCGACCGTTGTGGCGAATCCGAGGGCCAGGCCGGCCCTGGCCTCTGCCAAGGCCACAGTCGGCCCTGGCAGAGGCCAGGGCAGAGGCGCCCTGGCCTCTGTCAGGGCCAGGGCCAGGCGCCCTGGCCTCTGCCAGGGCCAGGGGCGGCCTTGGCCGAGGCCAAGGCCAGGCGCCCTGGCCTCGGCCAGGGCCAAGCCGGCCCGGGCCTCTGCTAGGGCCAAGGCCGGCCCTGGCAGAGGCCAGGGCAGAGGCGCCCTGGCCCTCTGCCAGGGCCCTGGCCTTCTGCCAGGGCCCTGGCCAGCCCTGGCCCCTGCCAGGGCAGAGGCCCTGGCCGAGGGGGCCAGGGCCCTGGCCGGGCCTTGGCCCCGGCCCTGGCCGGCCCTGGCCGAGCCCCGGCCTCGACCAAGGAGATAGGGGGGTCTGCATGGCCAGCCCATACGGGACCGACGGTAGTTGCATACGGTAAAACCCCATGCAATGGGAATCCAGACTTGGCACGGCCACGGCTCGACTCCGACAATGGCCTAGGTAGGCCACTACCTCCCGCTGCAAAATACGTTTGCAAAATACGTTTTCAAAATACGTTTTTTCAAAAACGCTTTTCCGCTGCAAGTACTATAAGAGTACTATTGTTTGATAAGTGATGGGGCAATATTGAAAGTTGTTCTAGATGGTGATTGGCATCGTAATGACCTTTCCGATTCTAGAGCAACATCTTCAATATTTTTCGAAAGTAACTTATCAAATATAAAATTTTATGCAATGTTTTTGATCGAATTTTTCTTATGTCTTTTGCAGCATTTTAAAACTAAAATGTCTTCCACTCCTAAGAACATCGTCGCTGAGTTGAACAAAGGTGAAAAACTCAACGGTGATAATTACAAACTATGGTCCATGAAGATACAATATGTTCTAGAGGAGCAAGATGTGCTTGAAACTCTGAAGAACACAATGATTGAACCTGAGTTAGGCACTACGGCCCAACACAGAAGAGACAAGGAAGCTTTCGATGCTTGGTCTCGGAAGAACAAAATTGCTCACATTACGTTGCTGTCAAGTATGGCAGACGACAAAATGCGAATCTTCCGAGAACATGACCTAGCTATGGACATATGGTCCAAGCTGGAGGAGAAGTTTGGTGGCACCTCGGTGACCAAACTTCGCTCTTTAACTATAAAATTCGATTCATACAAAAAACATCCAAATCATTCCATGGGAATGCATCTGCGACACATGGCGAATCTTATTTCAGAGTTAAAGGATGCAGGTCATGTGCTCACTGATGAGCAACAAATCCAAGCGGTCATACGTTCCCTACCAATCAAATGGGAAAAAATGAAGATGCATCTCACTCATAATGAGAGCAACAAGAATTTCAGCGATGTTTCTAAGCACCTCGAGTTAGAGGAAGAGCGGCTTGCGGCCGCCAAGCCAAGTGCAGAACTGCACATGGTTGCTAGTTCCTCGCACGGGGGAAAGATGTTGGATATGGACGACATGTATACACCCATGAGGGGATGTATGAGGGTATACGGACCTCAGATGTCGCGTGCATGAAAGCATGTACGAATGGAACCTTTTCATGTGTGAAAAGGACCACTTGATAAGTGGAAAAAGTCACTTTATAAGTGCAAAAAGGCACTTGATAAGTGCATAATGAAGAGGATAAGGAAATATGCTAATATAGGCTAATAAGCTTATATATAGTTATTTCCTACAATAACTACCCCTTAGGCCCATAAATAGGACCCAAGGGTAAGGCTTTTAATGCTAATCCTTCTTGCCATTAGTTTTGCATAAGGAAAACTTTTTCCTCTTCTCCCTTCCATTTTGTTCTTCTTCTAAATAGAGATTTAGACGGTGGAAACTCTGCTTCGATCCTCTGTGACGAAGTATCGACCATTGTGGCGAATCCGAGGGCAAAGTTCAGAGACTACGGCGCTACGTACGCTAACGTAAGTTCTCGTTTGATCCTCCATCCTCGCATGATGAGTTCCTTCATTGGTATCAAAGCCATACGGGTTCGTTCCGGTCTCACCGATGAACGAGACGTTGTCTTTTTCACGATTGAGTTTCCTACCATTATGGATATGGTAGGAGCGCATCGTGACGGAGAGAATCGCAACAGTTGTTCTTTTCACGTTAGGTTCTTCTGTCATTACGGATATGGCAGGAACTCTCCGTGACGGGAAGAACTGACCGTTCATCACGCCAAACTCGCACTCTTCATGGATGCTGAGTCTCCATTCAATAGAGAACGTGAACTCTCTTCATGTGGAGCGTGAAGTTTGCGGTCGTGAAGGTATGTTATTTTTTTTGGCACACGGCCATTGAAACATAACTACTTTCTCGATGAACGGGTGTCTCATCGAAGAAGATGGAGATGGCGGTTACAAAACTTCTCATCGGAGAAGATGACCTCTTTAGTGCATGATCACCATGGCCATATGGGCCGTGGAGGCTATGCACCCCCCCTCCCCATGCGGAGGGGGTTGGCTTCGGCCAATGACCACCAAAGCCACCACCCCTTCGGGGGGGTGTGCAACCGGACCCCTCAAAGGAGGAGGCCAGCCATGGCCAAAAGGCCGAGGCCGGCCATGGCCAAGAGGCCAAGGCCGAGGCCGGCCATGGCCAAGAGGCCAAGGCCGGACGGTAAGGGCCAAGGGGCCCTTGCCGCGGCCAGGGCCAACCCTGGCCTCGGCCAGGCCAGGGCCAAAGGGCCCTGGGGGCCGACCCGGGCCTCTGCCAGGGCCATGCCCTGGCAGAGGCCAGGGCCAGGGCCGGCCAAGAGGCCGGCCCTGCCCTGGGGGCCGGCCCTGGCCCTGGCCAACCCTGGCCGAGGCCAGGCTGGCCGGCCCCGGACTCTGCGATGCCCATGCCCTGACAGAGGCCAGGGCCAGGGCCGTCCAGGAGGTCGGCCCCGCCCTGGGGGCTGGCCCTGGCCCCGGCCAGCCCTGGCAGAGGCCAGGCTGGCCGGCCCTGGCCTCTGCCAGGGCCATGCCCTGGCAGAGGCCAGGGCAAGGGCCGGCCAGGAAGCCGGCCCTGCCCTGGGGATGGGCCTTGGTCGAGGGGCCAGGGCCCCTGGCCGGCCCTGGCCAGAGGGGCCAGGTCCCTTTGGCTCGCCCTGGCCGGCGTCGGCCAGGGCAGAGGCCCTGGCCGAGGGGCCAGGGCCCCCTGGCCGGCTCCCTGGCCGGCCTCGGCCAGGGCAGAGGCCCTGGTCGGCCCCCTGGCCAGGTCAGAGGCCCTGGCCGAGAAGCCAGGGCCTGGCCAGGCCAGAGGGCCGGCCTGAGGTAGCCCTGGCCAGGCCAGGCCAGGCCGAGGAGCCCTACGGTGCTGGCGGTTTCGACCCCGGCCACCTGCATGGCCGGCCCATACGGGACCGGCGGCAGTTGCATATGGTAAAAACCCCCTACTTGGGGGAATCCGGCCTTGGCATGGCCACGGCTCGACTCCGGCAATGGTCGGGGCAAGCCACTACCTCCCACTGCAAAATACGTTTACAAAATACGTTTTCAAAAACGCTTTTCCGCTGCAAGTACTATAAGAGTACTATTGTTTGATATGTGATGGGGAAATATTGAAAAGTTGTTCTAGATGGTGATTGGCATCGTAATGTCCTTTCCGATTCTTGAGCAACACCTTCAATATTTTTCGAAAGTAACTTATCAAATGAAAATTCTTTGCAATGTTTTTGATCGAATTTGTTCTTATGTCTTTTACAGCATTTTAAAGCTATAATGTCTTCCGCCGCTAAGAACATCGTCGCTGAGTTAAAAAAAGGTGAAAAACTCAACAGCGATAATTACAAGCTATGGTCCATGAAGATACAATATGTTCTAGAGGAGCAAGATGTGCTCGAAACTCTGAAGAACACAATGATTGAAGCTGAGTTAGGCACTACGGCCCAACACAGAAGAGACAAGGAAGCTTTCGATGCTTGGTCTCGGAAGAACAAAATTGCTCACATTACGTTACTGTCAAGTATGGCAGACGACATAATGCGAATCTTCCGAGAACATGACCTAGCTATGGACATATGGTCCAAGCTGGAGGAGAAGTTTGGTGGCACCTCGGTGACCAAACTTCGCTCTTTAACTATAAAATTCGATTTGTACAAAAAACGTCCAGATCATTCCATAGGAAAGCATCTATGACATATGGCGAATCTCATCTCAGAGTTAAAGGATGCAGGTCATGTGCTCACTGATGAGTAACAAATCCAAGCAGTCATACGTTCCCTACCAAATGGGTGGGACCAAATGAAGATGCATCTCACTCATAATGAGAGCATCAAGAACTTCAGTGATGTTTCTAAGCACCTCGAGTTAGAGGAAGAGCGGCTTGCGGCCGCCAAGCCAAGTGCAGAAGTGCACATGGTTGCTAGTTCCTCACACGGGGGAAAGAAACGGAAAAATCGTTCGAAGTTTACTAATGAACGTAATAAGAAACCAGAGTCTACCAAGAAACCCAAACATAAGGGTGGGCACAAGAAATGGCACAAGAAGAAGGACTTGAAGAAGATCAAGTGTTTCAAGTGCAACAAGTTAGGTCACTATGCTCATTCATGTACGAGTGGAGATGACGAGGTAACTTGTAATAACACTAGTTACATATGTGTTTCTAGTTCAATATTTCTTGTAGAATCTAATCCTTTTTGGATAATTGATTCAGGTGCCACCGACCACATAGCAAGGGACAGACAGTCCTTTGTGGAGTATCATCGGATACCCCAAGGAACGAAGTGGATCTATGTAGGAAACAACACACGTGTTGAAGTGAAAGGTGTTGGGACGTGCAAGCTCGTCTTGGACAACGGCCGCACTATCATACTTCATGATGTTCTCTTCGCTCCGGATATTCGAAGGAATATAATATCTGTGGTCATTTTAATGGGTCTTGGTTATAGTTGGTTTTTTCATAATTGTAAAGTGGACTTGTCTTGTAATAATTCTTTAATTGGTTCTGGGTATGTTTTCAAAGGATTTGTTATATTAAATACAATATATGATTCTTCATCTTATAATGAAAATTTCCTTGTTGCAAATTCATCAAATTATGAGTCAGATGTAATTTATTGGCATGCAAGGCTTGGTCACATTGGACCAACACGAATGGATAGACTTGCCAAACGTGACCTTCTATCCAATGTTTCAAAGGTCGAAATGTCGACTTGCGAACATTGCCTTGTAGGGAAATCTTGTCACAAGCCATTTGGAACCGGCACAAGGGCCGAGGTTCCATTACAGCTCATCCATTCAGACATATATGGTCCGATGAATGTCAAGACAAGACGCGGGAAGTCATATTTCATCACTTTTATTGATGACTTCACCCGATTCGGTCATATCTATTTGATATCCAACAAAAGTGAAGCATTAACCTGCTTTAAGAACTATATGAGTTTGGTGGAAAATCAATTAGATCGCAAGATTAAGGTCTTGCGAACCGATAGAGGCGGTGAATACCAATCAACAAGTTTTAAGGAACTTTGTGATGAAAAAGGCATAGTTCATCAGGTAACTATGCCTTATACTCCGCAACAAAATGGTGTTGCATAAAGGAGGAATAGGACTTTAATGGAAATGGTCCGTTCAATGATGGCACAAGCCAACTTGCCAATCACCTTTTGGGGTGATGTATTATTGACGGCCACTTTCATTTTAAACCGCGTACCCTCGAAATCAGTTAGCTCCACTCCTTATGAGTTGTGGAACCAAAGGTCTCCTGACTTAAGCATTTTAAAACCTTGGGGATGTGCATCCTATGCACATATTTCCTCCCATAAGTATGACAAACTTGGGCCAAGGGGGAGGAAATGTATCTTTATACGATACAGAGAAAACTCCAAAGGTTATGTTTTCATTGGTCAGGAAGACAATGGAGGACTAATTGAATTTGAGTCGAGGGATGTCACTTTCTTGGAAAACGAGTTTCCAAGACAGGGCGAGATAAGTCAGGACTTATCTCTATTTGAGATTTATGATCAAGAAGGATTACCTCATTCGAGTGGGAGAATTCTTGGTGAAGACGAAAATACGTTTCAACCTTCACCAATGGATGATACGAATGATGCGAATCCAATTCCATACGGGAATAATGATCCAAGTGGGAGCATTTCTAACGACATTCCAAGTGGGAGTGATATTAGAATTGATCTAAATTTGAGTCAACAAGGACTTGAAGAATCTCAAATACGACGCAATAGTCGTACAAGGTTAGCTCCTCTAAGATTTGAGGATGAATTCCCACAAACCTTTATGACTTTACTACAAGAAGATGACGAGCCTGCTACTTTCAAACAGGTCGTATCATGCCCTGCAAAAGACAAATGGATAGAAGCGATGAAGGAGGAATTAGAATCCATGAAAGTTAACCAAGTCTGGGACTTGGTTGACTTACCCAGAGGACGTAGAGCTATTAGGAACAAATGGGTTCTCAAGATCAAGCATAAGGCTGATGGCTCTATAGATAGATATAAAGCTCGCCTTGTCGCAAAAGGTTTTACGCAACAGGAAGGGATAGACTACGAAGAGACCATCTCACCTGTTATGTGTTTTACCTCAATTCGCTTGATTCTGGCTATGGTAGCTTGCTTAGACCTCGAATTACATCAAATGGATATAAAGACTGCCTTTCTCAATGGAGAATTGGACAAGGAGATCTATATGGAACATCCAACAAGGTTTGTAAAAGAAGGAAACGAACATAAGGTTTGTAAACTTCGTAAGTCCATATATGGTCTTAAACAATCCTCGAGGCAATGGTATATACGATTTCAAGAAGTTGTCTTATCAAATGATTTTTCCATGCTTGATGAAGATAACTGTGTATATATCAAGAGGATTAAGAGCAAGTATGTTATTATGTCTCTATATGTAGATGACATTTTAATAGCCGGAAATGACAAGGGCTTTGTGATGGATATCAAGGCTTGGCTTTCATCAATTTTTGAGATGAAAGACATGGGAGAAGCCGCATATATCCTTGGAGTTAAGATTTCAAGGAATCGTTCGAAGAAACTTCTCTCTCTTTCACAAGCGACGTATATAAAGAAGGTTCTAGAACGTTTTAATATGCAGGACTGCAAGTCCATTGATACTCCTATAAGCAAATGCGATAATTTATGTCTGAAATCGTGTCCAAAGAACCAAAAGGAAAATGAGATTATGGAAAAAGTTCCATATTCCAGTGCAGTTGGTAGTCTTATGTACGCTATGATGTGTACAAGACCGGACATCTGTTTTGCCGTTGGAATGGTAAGTCGTTACCAATCCAATCCAGGGCAAGTACACTGGAAAGCAGTTAAGAGGATAATGCGGTATCTTAAAGGAACTGCAGACTATGCTTTATGCTATCAAGGAGATGCCTTGAGGCTCGAAGGCTACACTGATGCTGATTGGGCGGGTGATCTCGATGAGCGACGATCGACCTCAGGATATGTTTTTCTACTCGGATCTGGTGCAATATCCTGGAGTAGCAAGAAACAATCCTACATCGCACTTTCAACTATGGAAGCCGAGTTTGTAGCATTTAGCATGGCAGTCCAAGAAGATGTTTGGCTTAGGAAGTTCTTAGACAGGCTAATTGATGCAAGTGACTCAGGTGTTGTACCAATACACAGTGACAGTCAAGCATCTATAGCCTATGTCAAAGATCCAAATTTGCATTGTAATACTAAACACATTGATATCTGCTACAAATTTGCAAAAGACTATGATAAGAACAAGAAGGTAGACAATAGATACATATCTATGCATGAGATGATAGCGGATCCACTTACGAAGGCGATCCCCAGAGATGTGTTTTACAAACACTTATCTTCTCAAGGATTGCGTAAGAGCTGAGTTGTATCAATGTATATTCTCATGTCTATGAAAGATCAAATTTAATAAAAGAATAAGTTCTTTTTGACATTGCATATGAGTTTCTTGAAAATGTTTGTGTACATTTCTTTTTAATCTCAGCTGGTTTTTTTTGTATGCCAGACAGATTGAGGTTGGCTCTCTCACATGAGCAACCGTCTTTATTCTATCAGACGGATAAAATAAAGATGAGACCTGTTTAAAATCAAAATCATCTGACGGATGATTTAGAGTCATGACTTGAACAAAACGGTCGTATGAAAGATCTGTATCATATGGATGCTTACAAAACATCTAAGAAGATTTTTTGAAATCTTATCTGTCTTATGCGGGATGTAGGTCCAGGAGATTAATGAGTAGTAAAAGGGACTCAAAGTCAGACATTGTGGTGTCTGACCATCATCCTTACAACATCATTAAGACATACGCTCCCGGGGAAGGAGTGAAGATTGTAATACGTATTCATACTACGTATGCATTTGACCATTGGGTTAGAATAGTAATTGTGTTTACTATTATGTGAGACCCAAAGACCACATGGGTCTTAACTTCTTACCCTTATGGACTCTTATTGGTTCCTTTAGATTTGACTGGGTGATCGCTATCTTAGCATGTTGCTTATGGACTATGGTAATTCGATCAGGCGGGGCATGTTAGAAAAGCGAGTCAAGTCAAGATCGAAAGGATCGCAAGAAGAGGAAGATTAATTTCATATTCACATTTGGACTTTAGAGATTCAAAGCTGGCCAGCCAATTGTAATCCAGATGGGATTCAATTGTTGAATATAAAGTATAAGAAATGTGAAGAAATAATCTAGGGTAAAGCATGCGTCGATCTACTCAACTTTGAACCTCAAAGAGTGTTGTGTATCTCTAACAAGTGCACAACAACAGACTCTATGCGCATGATGGTCACACGGTCTATTTCTCGGTATGATAAATTGAAGAACTAAAGGAAAAGATGTTTCCTTACAATCCCCTCAAGTATGAGTGGAAGATGTTGGATATGGACGACATGTATACACCCATGAGGGGATGTATGAGGGCATACAGACCTCAGATGTCGCGTGCATGAAAGCATGTGCGAAGGGAGCCTTTTCATGTGTGAAAAGGACCACTCGATAAGTGGAAAAAGTTACTTTATAAGTGCAAAAAGGCACTTGATAAGTGCATAATGAAGAGGATAAGGAAATGTGCTAATATAGGCTAATAAGCTTATATATGGTTATTTCCTACAATAACTACCCCTTAGGCATATAAATAGGCCCCAAGGGTAAGGCTTTTAATGCTAATCCTTCATGCCCTAAGTTTTGCATAGGGCAAACTTTTTCCTCTTCTCCCTTCCATTTTGTTCTTCTTCTAAATAGAGATTTAGACGGTGGAAACTCTGCTTCGATCCTCTGTGACAAAGTATCGACCGTTGTGGCGAATCCGAGGGCAAAGTTCAGAGACTACGGCGATGCGTACGCTAACTTAGGTTCTCGTTCGATCCTCCATCCTCGCACGACGAGTTCCTTCAAAATAAATGTAAAAATCCCTCGAAGTATGATCATGAACATAAAAGGCAACCATCGTCTACCAAGAAACCCAAACATAAGGGTGGGAACAAGAAATGGCATAAGAAGAAGGACTTAAAGAAGATCAAGTGCTTCAAGTGCAACAAGTTAGGTCACTTTGCCCGTTCTTGTACGGATGGAGGTGGCAAGGTAACTTGTAATAATACTAGTTACATATGTGTTTCTAGTTCAATATTTCTTGTAGAATCTAATCCATTTTGGATAATTGATTCAGGTGCCACCGACCACATAGCAAGGGACAGACGGTCCTTCGTGGAGTATCACCGGATACCCCAAGGAATGAAGTGGATATATGTAGGAAACAACACACGTGTTGAAGTCAAAGGCGTTGGGACGTGCAAGCTCGTTTTGGACAACGGCCGCACTATATTACTTCATGATGTCCTCTTCGCTCCAGATATTCGAAGGAATATTATATCTGTGGTTGTATTAATGGGTCATGGTTATAGTTGGTTCTTTCATAATTGTAATGTGGACCTATCTTGTAATAACTCTTTAATTGGTTCTGGGTATGTTTTTAAGGGATTCATTGTATTAAATACTATGTACGATTCCTCTAATTTTAATGAAAATTTCCTTATTACAAATTCCTCGGTTTGTGATTCTGATGTAATTTGTTGGCACGCAAGGCTTGGTCACATTGGACTAACACGTATGGATAGACTTGCCAAATATGGCCTTCTATCCAATGTTTCATAGGTCGAAATGTCGACTTGCGAACATTGCCTTGTAGGGAAATCTTATCGCATGCCGTTTGGAACAGGCACAAGAGCCGAAGTTCCATTACAGCTCATCCATTCGGACATATGTGGTCCGATGAATGTCAAGACAAGACGCGGGAAGTCCTACTTCATCACTTTTATTGATGACTTCACCCGATTCGGGCATATCTATTTGATATCCCACAAACATGAAGCATTAACCTGCTTTAAAAACTATATGAGTTTAGTGGAAAATCAATTAGATCGCAAGATTAAGGTCTTGCGAACCGATAGAGGCGGTGAATATCAATCAGCTAGTTTTAAGAAACTTTGTGATGAAAAGGGCATAATTCATCAGGTAACTATGCCTTATACTCCGCAACAAAATGGTGTTGCTGAAAGGAGGAATAGGACTTTAATGGAAATGGTCCGTTCAATGATGGCGCAAGCTAACTTGCCAATCACCTTTTGGGGTGATGCATTATTGACGGCTGCTTTCATCTTGAACCGCGTACCCTCGAAATCAGTTAGCTCCACTCCTTATGAGTTGTGGAACCAAAGGTCTCCTGACTTAAGCATTTTAAAACCTTGGGGGTGTGCATCCTACGCACATATTTCCTCCCATAAGTATGGCAAACTTGGGCCAAGGGGGAGGGAATGTATCTTTATACGATACGCAGAAAACTCCAAAGGTTATGTTTTCATTGGTCAGGAAGACAATGGAGGACTGATTGAATTTGAGTCGAGGGATGTTACTTTCTTGGAAAATGAGTTTCTAAGACAGTGCGAGATAAGTCAGGACTTTTCTCTATTTGAGATTTATGATCAAGAAGGATTACCTCATTCGATTGGGAGAATTCTTGGTGAAGACGAAAATATGTTTCAACCTTCACCAATGGATGATACGAATGATGCGAATCCTATTCCATATAGGAATAATGATCCAAGTGGGAGCAATTCTAATCACATTCCAAGTGGGAGTACTATTAGAATTGATCCAACTTCGAGTCAACAAGGACTTGAAGAATCTCAAATGCGACGTAGTAGTCGTACAAGGTTAGCTCCTCTAAGATTTGAGGATGAATTCTCACAAACCTTTATGACTTTACTACAAGAAGATGACATGCCTGCTACTTTCAAACAGGCTGTATCATGCCCTGCAAAAGACAAATGGATGGAAGCGATGAAGGAGGAATTAGAATCTATGAAAATTAACCGAGTCTTGGACTTGGTTAATTTACCCAGAGGATGCTGAGCTATTGGGAACAAATGGGTTCTTAAGATCAAGCATAAGGCTGATGGTTCTATAGACATATATAAAGCTCGCCTTGTCGCGAAAGGTTTTACGCAACATGAAGGGATAGACTATGAAGAGACCTTCTCACCTGTTGTTCGCTTTACCTCGATTCGCTTGATTCTGGCTTTGGTAGCTTGCTTAGACCTCGAATTACATCAAATGGATGTAAAGACTGCCTTTCTCAATGGAGAATTGGACGAGGAGATCTATATGGAACAACCAACAGGGTTTGTAAAAGAAGGAAACGAACATAAGGTTTGTAAACTTCGTAAGTCCATATATGGTCTTAAACAATCCTCGAGACAATGGTATATACGATTTCAAGAAGTTGTCTTATCAAATTGTTTTACTATGCTTGATGAAGATAACTGTGTATAAATCAAGAGGATTAAGAGCAAGTATGTTATTATGTCTCTATATGTAGATGACATTTTAATAGCCGGAAATGACAAGGGCTTTGTGATGGATATCAAGGCTTGGCTTTCATCAATATTTGAGATGAAAGACATGGAAGAAGCCGCATATATCCTTGGAGTTAAGATTTCAAGAAATCGTTCAAAGAAACTTCTTTCTGTTTCACAAGAGACTTATATAAAGAAGGTTCTAGAACATTTTAATATGCAGGACTGTAAGTCCATTGATACTCCTATAAGCAAATGCGATAATTTATGTCTGAAAATGTGTCCAAAGAACCAAAAGGAAAATGAAATTATGGAAAAAGTTCCATATTCCAGTGCAGTTGGTAGTCTTATGTACGCTATGATGTGTACAAGACCGGACATCTGTTTTGTCGTTGGAATGGTAATTCGTTACCAATCCAATCCAGGGCAAACACACTGGAAAGCGGTTAAGAGGATAATGCGGTATCTTAAAGGGACTGCGGACTATGCTTTATGCTATCAAGGAGATGCCTTGAGGCTCGAAGGCTACACTGATGCTGATTGGGCGGGTGATCTCGATGATCGACGATCGACCTCAGGACATGTTTTTCTACTCGGATCTGGTGCAATATCCTGGAGTAGCAAGAAATAATCCTGCATCGCACTTTCAACTATGGAAGCCAAATTTGTAGCATTTAGCATGGCGGTCCAAGAAGCTGTTTGGCTAGGGAGGTTCTTAGACAAGCTAATTGATGCAAGTGACTCAGGTGCTGTACCAATATACAGTGACAGTCAAGCATCTATAGCCTATGTCATAGATCCAAAATTCCATTGTAAGACCAAACACATTGATATCAGCTACAAATTTGTAAAAGACTATGATAAGAACAATAAGATAGACATTATGTACATATCTACGCATGAGATGATAGCAGATCCGCTTACGAAGGCGATCCCCAGAGATGTGTTTTTCAAACACTTATCATCTCAAGGATTGCGTAAGAGCTGAGTTGTATCAATGTATATTCACATGTCTTTGAAAGATCAATAAAAGAATAAGCTCTTTTTGACATTGCATATGAGTTTCTTGAAAATGTTTGTGTACATTTCTTTTAATCTCAGCTATATATTTTTCTAGTATGTCGGACAGATTGAGGTTGGCTCTCTCACATGAGCAACCGCCTTTATTCTATCAGACGGATAAGATAAAGATGAGACATGTGTAAAGTCAAAATCGTCAGACGGATGATTTAGAGTCATGACTTAAACAAAATGGTCGTATGAAAGATCTGCATCAAATGGATGCTTACAAAAGATCTAAGAGAATGTTTTCTTGTCTGTCTTATGCGGGATGTGGGTCCAGGAGATCAATAAGTAGAAAAAGGGACTCAAAGTCAGACATTGTGGTGTCTGATCATCATCCTTACAACATCATTAAAACATACGCTCCCTGGGAAAGGAGTGATGTTGTAATACGTATTCATACTACGTATGCATTTGACCATTGGGTTAGAATAGTAATTGTGTTTACTATTATGTGAGACCCAAAGACCACATGGGTCTTAAACTTCTTACCCTTATGGACTCTTATTGGTTCCTTTAGATTTGACTAGGTGATCGCTATCTTAACATGTTGCTTATGGATTATGGTCAATTCAGTCCGACGGGGCATGTTAGAAAAGCGAGTCAAGTCAAGATCGAAAGGATCGCAAGAAGAGGAAGATTAATTTCATATTCACATTTGGACTTTAGAGATTCAAAGCTGGCCAGCATACTGTAATCCAGATGGGATTCAATTGTTGAATATAAAGTATAAGAAATGCGAGGAAATAATCTAGGGTAAAGCATGCGTTGATCTACTCAAACTTTGCACCTCAAGGAGTGTTGTGTATCTCTAACAAGTGCACAACAGAAGACTATATGCGCATGATGATCACACGGTCTATTTCTCAGTATGATAAACAGAAGAACTATTTCCTTACAATCCCCTCAAGTGTGAGTGGGAGATGTTGGATATGGAGGACATGTATACACCTATGAGGGGATGTATGAGGGTCTACGGACCTCTGATGTCGCGTGCATGAAAGCATGTGAACCTTTTCATGTGGGAAAAGGACCACTCGATAAGTTGAAAAAGTCACATTATAAGTGCATAAAGGCACTTGATAAGTGCATGAAGAAGAGGATAAGCAAGGGTGTTAATATAAGCTAATAAGCTTATATGTAGTTATTTCCTCCAATAACTACCCCTAAAGCCTATAAATAGGACCCAAGGATAAGGCATTTAAGGCTAATCATTAATGCCATAAGTTTGCATAAGGAAATCTTTTTCCTCTTCTCCCTTCCATCAAGTTCTTCTCCTAAAGTGAGATTTAGACGGTGAAAACGCTGCTTTGATCCACTGTGACGAAGTACCAACCGTTGTGGCGAATCCAAGGGCAAAGTTCAGAGACTACAGCGCAGCGTACGCTAACGTAAGTCTCTCCTCTCATTCGATCCTACATCGTCCTTTTGACACGATCCTACATATGCTCCATGTGTATCTGTGTTTGAAAAGTGCATTGCCAACTCCTTCTATACTAGACTCTATGGACTGCATGAGATTGATATGAGTTGATGGCTTTATTTTAGTAGATCCCTATATTTTGTCTATATTGCATGTTGGACATATGATCTGTAAAAATTAAGAATGCCATTAGCATGTCTTTTTACTATTTAGAGCGTCCTGATATACTGTTTAGGCCTGAGATCTGATTGAACAACTTTAGCACTCTCCATCCATTTCCATTCTCTTTTACTCTTTTTCTATTTCTTTTTGTATTTCTCTCGATGTACCTAGTATTCTTCTTCCTCGAGGACTAGTAAGATGTACACTTGGGGGATTTTGATGTGTCCATATTTTACATCTTTTTCATAGCATCATGACATCGCATTCCATGCCATTTTCGCATTCAAATCCCGTATTTTCCTACGATATCACATTTCTAACATTATATTCGAGTTTCGTAGTGTTTATGAATTTTCAGGGATTTTGGAGCGATTTGGGACCCGATCTGGGTATTGTAACAGTCGGTTTCCGATCGTAATTTCTTTGTGCACGTGCACTTGACCGTGCACGTGATTATTTTAGACTTTGTTTGTTTCCAAACCCGATCGTGTGATATGTCGTTGTGACTCTCTCTGAGAGTACTACATTTGTCGTGTTGACTTGCAACGTCATTTCACGGCTCGTTTTCTTGCAAAACGACTTTGTACGATGAGGGCATTTTAGTCAATTGGCTCAAACGCCGCTTCTAATTTTACGTAAATTTTTGGTAGGCGTTACACACGATCGGGCTCCGTAGATCTGTGCGTCTCGTCTCCACGATCGCCCCGGTATTTTCGGATTATTTTTCCGACGCCCGGTTTGAGAAATATCGCGCGGATAAACCTCGACCGTCGATTTCCCGATCAATTCAAATTCAAATTGTTGCCAAATCTGATAGTATCTAATTATTAATTCGTTTTAACCTTTCCTAAACTACTTCGCTAATCACCTCTAGTCTTACCCCAATTTGCACACTCATCCATCCATATACCCTAACCCACATAACCTAAAATCATATAGCTATATATCAAAAATTAATTATTAAAAACCCTAACTTTTCCCTATCTTTTTCACGTGACAACTCAAAAGCCTAGGGCAACTCGAAATTTCTCAGCCGCCATCGCAAAACCCCAAGCCCGTTACTCCTCCCCTCATTCTCGACCCCGTCGCCGGCCGCTCTCGACACCCGACCGCCGCCCCGACCCCCAGTGGTCGTCTGTCGCCTCCCCGCGACTCTCCTCCGACCAACCGCGACCGGCCACGCCACCCCGACGCCCGACACCACCGTTCGGGCTGTGTTTCCACTTGCGCCGCCGCAACTTCAACGGAAACCGCCCGCTCGACCGCCGTAGGCCACCCCCGTCAGCCCAGAACACCGCACGCCGTGCTGCTCGCTGGAGGAGCTCTCTGTCACCGGAGTTAGGCCGTCAGCGGTGACTTTTCCGCAGCAGCTGCCGCTGTTGCTTTGCCAGCGCCGCCCAGCAGCCGGAAGCTCGCCGGCGACTCCCCGAGTCACGGCCTGACTCCCCCTAGACCGGTGAGACACCCTGTGACTTCCCCTAGGCCAGACAGCCTTGGCCGTGATCCGACGATGTCGCACCGACGTTTTCGTGACGTTGTATCGACGTTCTCGTTTCCGTAGCACGCTGTTTCGACGACGATCACGCCGTTGACGCTGTTTCGCCTCTACTCGCTCCTCACACACTTTGTCCGCTGCCCGGACAAGTCTCGCTACGCTACCCGCAGCCGAGACGCCGTGGACGACGTAGACTTTCTGTCGTTCAGACGCTACGTCCGCACTACTCCAGACACCGGACAGGTTGGTTCCCCTACCTCGTAGCGAAACCCCCACAGTAGCAAAACTGAAAACCTAACTAAAACCGGCAACTTAACTCAGTAAATTTATTTTCTGCTCTCTTAAATCAATGTGTAACAGTAGACCGACGTTTGGACTTTTGGACTGTGCACATAGGATAGAATCGTCGGATAGGCTGATCGGACAATTTGACTCGTGACGGTTAGGGTAGCCACGTTCAACCTAGAAATGAACTTAAATAGGAATTTCTAAAATCACGACCTGACGCCGTCGCCGTGATCCCTTTTCAGACGGACTACCGCGGACGCGACGACTGGACGAGACGCCCCGGACAGACGACGCACTCGCTATTCCAGGCAAGTGTACCCACTTGCGTTTTGACCGTGCCTTAGTTCTAGTTGTAGAACTGTTAGATTGTGTGTGATGAGAACCGGACGTGAAATGATAGCGTCCGGGACGACCCGTGACGGCTCAGGCTTGACGACGAAGTCTGAGCCTGACAACAATAAACTGCTGACAACATAGGACTATCTTGTGTGTGCGTGTGTGTGGACACCCTAGAATAACTTTCCCTACACTTGTCATGTCGTGTCCTGTTACACAAAAAGCCTTCGGGTGTTTCGGATGCTTCCCTCCGCGGAAGTGATCCCTGTTACCCAAAAAGCCTTCGGGCGTTTCGGATGCTTCCCTCCGCAGAAGTGATCCCTGTTACACAAAAAAAGCCTTCGGGCGTTTCAGATGCTTCCCTCCGCGGAAGTGATCCCTGTTACACAAAAAGCCTTCGGGCGTTTCGGATGTTTCCCTAGCGGAAATGATCCCTGTAAATCTTGTCCTGAGTTCCTGGGTTTAGGGTTAGGTTGAGCGTGCGCACGGCAAGAGGGTCTGATCCCCCTCAAACCGTAAGGCGTGAACCCTTTCGTGTCTTACTTGTCATGTCCCGTCTTGTCCTGTCCTGTCCCGTCACATCCCGTCTTGTCTTGACACCTGTAGGTTAGTCCCGTAGTCTGTAGCACACGCTACGTCTACTGCTTGCTACGTTTACTTTTCCTGCTACGCTACTTTTCGTTACTCTGTTATAACCCCAGCATGCTAAAACAACCAGTAAATCATTGTTAATAGTTGATACACTTGCAGTAGAGTCTGACCGTTTGTGTAGACTTTGCCTGACGTACAGTTTCCTTCTTTTGGTGCTGTACGTCAGGTGTGGAGCCAGAGTACGAGTACGAGGCGGACTTGCCAGTTGACTTGGAGTTGGAGGGCGCTGATCCGGTGTACGATCCAGAGGACGATCAGAGTTAGATATCTTCTGTTGCTGTTCCAGAGTTATCCATTTCAGTTTGAGTTGGGTGCTGTCACGCCCCGCTTCCCAAAAACATGGAGGCGAAGCGTGAGAAGGTCCGCTCAGACTTGAAGCTACAAAGCTGCAAGTCCGATAAGCGTCAATCAAATTTAACTGCAGGTCCTTGCAACGCGAAACGAAACAAAGATAATAATAACGAAAGAGACAAAAGAAACATCTCAGAATATCCATAATAATAAATCTCAACATCGCAGAAAAGCCACCAGGCTAAAATAAAAGAGTCTAAAAGAGGCCCAACATGGCCAACAAAAGTACAAAGTACGAAAGCAAAGAAATGGTGCAAGCACCGACAACTAACAGCAAGCTAAAGCAAAAGTAACTCCACAGCCACTAAGACTGGTCTCCGGTGTCCTCGTACTCCTCGACGAACGTAGGCTCAGGCTCATCGTCTGCAAACACCTCGTCCTCAACACCTGTCTCTGGCTCAGGGTCTAACATGTGACACCCAAAAGAGCAAGGGGCACATGTCAGCAAGTCTAAAAAGACTTGTGCAAGTGAAACTGAAAGTACAAGTAAGAGCAACCTAAAAGTTCTAGCATGATGCAATGACATGGCAGTTAAAGTATGAGTGCAGCAAGTAAGGTAAAGTAAAGTAAAGTACGAGCATGGCATGACATTCACAAGACAAGTACAAGACAAGAAAGTAAGCACCTCGTGCATAGAGTTCACGCCTTACAGCGAAAGAGGCTGTACGGGCACACTTTTACGCTGAGTGGTCGCTCAACCCTACCCCTCCACGTGTATCGAGCCAGGGCCTTACCCCCGAACGGTAATGCTCGCTTCTGGATCACGAGCCAGGAAGTGTCTTTAACAAGTATGGCATAGGGGTGCACCTAGCCCGGGACAAGCAAGTACAAGTATGTAGCGTGTGCTACGAATGCGACATTCAATGCATGGATGACATGACATGGCAAGTAGTAAAACGTACAGGTAAGGAAAGTAAACGTGACAGTTTAGTATGCATGAACAACAAGTTTAAAGGGTTGGATCTAGCTTCGTTGTCAAGCTAGATCATTTAGGTGACGGATCTAGTTTCGTTGTCAAACTAGATCAAGTAGGCGTCTAGCCAGCTATCATTTCACTGACTAGTCTCTTTTACGCTAAAAACAAAGAAGTGGCCTAAAGACATGGCCCTAAACAAGATTTGGCAAGTTTCACTTGCCTGCAATTATCACGTCAAGAAAACACCGTCCAACGAGTCCAAAGTCACGATTCCTACGTGCACAAGTCCACCGGCCTACATCCGTTTTATTAATCTTGATTAGTGATTGCTAAAACATTTAAAATGCTTTAAAATACTGATTTTTAGTCTTGATTAGCATGCAATTGGGTTGGGGGTCCTAGGGGTGCAAAACGTTACCTCAACACGACGCGAAAGCTACACCGGCGTCGGGTAGCGACGCCGGGGGTTGGAATGAAAGATCGCGCTCCAAGTCCAGATTCCAATTAGATTCCTCGCTGGAAATTTCAGAGCAATCAACTCGGGCGACGATTCCAGATTCCAAAGCTCGTACGTGCGACGACGGGCTACGACGTGCGACGACGTCGTACGCGACGAATCCTCGAAGAGCAAGCACCTTGGTGGGGCCCACAGTAGTCCTAGGGACCTATGGGGGACCCACAATACCTCTGGAGAACTTGGGGGGCCCACGGAGGCAAGTGGTGCGACGGATGCGGGGTTGCGACGAGTGGCTCTCGGTCGTACAGCCTCGGTGCGGGGACTTGGCTCGGTCAGACACTAGGAACGGCGCTTGGGGCGTGCAGCGGCTGCGGGCGGCTGTGGTGCGAGAGCTTTCTTCGGTCAGACACTAGGAACGGGTCGGTCGTGCGCTTGGGGCGGGGCTGCAATGTTGCAAGCTTGGGCGCTCGGTCACAGCGGGCGGGGCGATCGGTCAGACACGCTGCGGAGCGGGGCGACGAGCGGGCGACAAGCGGGGGGTCGGTGCGGAGCGGGGCCTCGGTCTGACCGAGAGCCTCTCTCGGTCGGAGCGGGGGACGGGCGTGGGCGGCTGCTGCAGCGTGCGGACGGTGATGGATGCGGGCGGGGCTTCGGTCTGAGCGGGGGAACAGAGCGATTTCCTTCGGTCGTGCGGTGGCTGAACGTCGCAACGTTGCGACGATTCGTCGCAACGTCCAATTTCGAGTTTGGAAGAGGCTAGGGCTAATTTCTTTGGAAAATAGGTCTTGCTAGGGGTTGCTTATATAGTATAGATGGGTTGACTTGGTCTAGGGCTAAATCTAATAGGATTAGAAGTTCAAAAAGACTTAAAATTTGAATTTAAACTTCTCCAACCCATCCTAGAATTTGACCTGGTCCAAATGAGCTGGAAATTGGCTTAAAAATTCTTTAAAACGTTTAAAACTCAAATAAATTTTATTTGGCCGAAATTAATTTAAAAATAAATTATTAAAAATATTATAAAACTTGTAAAAATTATAAGAGTGGTCAAATAAACTCCAAAAATTATAAAATAAATATTGGGGTGATCGTGATGACGAATGTGAGCTAACTAAGAAGACGGATCTCAGTTTCGACGTCGGACGACGAAACTAAAAATAGAAACGTCTCCCGTCAAAAGTGAAAATCGCCACGTCTCATCGAATAAGTTTAAATTGTGGTAAAACGACTCGAGGAACGTCGTTCCAAATTAGTGCCACTATTTAATACTCTCCGAGACGTTCACAACGGCATATCACACGAAAGTGTTCACAAACAAATAAAGTCTAAAACAAACACGTGCACGGCCAAAAGCACGTGCACGAACAACGTACGACGAAAAGTGGTCGTTACATCCTCCCCACCTTAGAATAAAGTCCGTCCTCGGACGTTCTAATATAGCTAGTCGCTCTAGTAACTACCCCAAATCACGTCACATTATATTTCAAACCAAGTATAGTCATTACAAGTGCTCATATATGCACTAGGTAGTCAAACATTATTACTACCAATACGTATATATATATATATACATTCACGTACGTATACACTTATACCTATTATAGTCAGTCAGACTCATACACGTATTTCAATCATATATATAAGCATGCATCCCTTATATAGCTACTACCTACCTAATCACAAAACAATATTTTAGATACTTATATAATGATAGTTTCACGCTTTAGCCAATACAATCATCGCTCTACCTATATGTAGCTACATATGCACAAACATCAAGGGTATACTACCCTCTAATATTCATCCAATACCAAGCATCTCAACACATATAGTCACACCATACCATTATTAAATCAAGTTCACTATATCTAATATACGTTTACCACTACTATAATTTCACAATATATAGTCATTCAATACATGCAAATAGTTCACCATATATTCACATCACGTACGGTCCTATAACTATATTTATGACACGCCACATATACCATAGTCATCAATACCTATAACTAAGCACATACTTACCCGTGCATGGTGCACACCCATACACGCTAACATTTCATTTACATACACCAATCATGCCATTGTATAACTAGCACACAAACACACCTAATTTAGCTAGTACACATACGTTCACATAACAAGTCCTTAGTAAATAACTATACCACAAGACCAGCACCTATAACTATATACTGGCGTAGCGACCCACAATCATATGCGTAGCACAACCAGGCACAAACACTCCTATCACTATACATACATCAAACATCGCTATATTCAAACTACAAACATACATTCAATAAACTTAGAGTTTACCCACTCAAGCTTGAGTGAGACTCAATACACATATCAGGATATTCTATATACGTAACACGGCATTCATACCTATACCAATATCACTCCAATATTTATATATATGCCTACCACTACAACCATATACATACCATAGTCAATCACACTTAATATTAGTCCGGTAATACTTACATAGTTCAATCATTTTATACACCATAATAATAGTAATACAGACATCAGCACACATATATTTATAATACCCACCCTAGCACAAACATTCACCGTATAGTCATACATATGTAACATATATTCACACCCTAGCCTACTACCTATAATTAGTACACCAACACCTATGTACATACATAATTAAGATGTACAATAGTCGTGTATACCTCACGGTATGCACGCATGCAACATCCCGCAAAAGCAAGCAATACCAATCAAAATTATAATCCTACCACTATATGTATACCACATATATACTCAGGTAACAAAACATAACTACTTACGTCTAAACACTATATATACATCTACCTACGAGCACATACTCATACGTAATAATATATGGGTCACTCAATAGGCCTACTTACTTATCTATATGTACACCTATTATCGTCACACCTATCATATATATAGCTTACCAATCATTTTATTTCAACCATCACAAGTATCTCTTGCTACATACACAACTTAGATATTTCAACGCTAACTTTTATATACACAGGCATCCATAGTATAGTATAGCTAACCACACCCAAATCTATAAATACTAACACATAAACAACTTCCTACTATCACGAATAACCCCGAATTTATATATATGTATACCACCCAATAAACAAGCATCAATATATTATGGGAATTCTCATTTAAGCCCACATACACAACTTAGGTACGTGCACCACGACAACCTCTCAAGGGTCCAAGGGTCTACTAACAACTAAGAATTGACACAGACATTGACGGACCCTAAGGCTTAAGCAATAAAGAGGGATCGAGGGCGTGACGAGGGAGGGATCGTTAAGCACGAGTTCAGATAGGGCGAATACAAGAAGACAGCTTGGTTGGACGAACATTGGCTTAATGGTGATGTTTAGGTTGAGGGAAAAGGAGGTGTAGTGATGCTTGAATAGGGTACAGAAAAGCAACTAGGATAAGTAGCATAAGCTAAAATACGCAAAATTGAAAACGGTTGTACTTTAAAATCCTCGTCTGAGAAGAAATGTTTGGGGATTGATAAAACGAGTTGTTCAAAAATAAATCTGAGTCGAATATTCAAAATAATAGAAAATGGCCTATTGGTTTTAAAAATCATTTTGAAAGGAAGTAAAATCATTTACGCGAATATTTAGGACATGGTTTAGAAAATTCTATCAGTCAGTAATTTAATAAAATGTTGTCCAAAAAGTTTTGGAAAGTCAAGAATGAAATCAAGTAACGGAAAGGTTTAAACTCATGTTAAATGCTTTCAAAACTTTGGGCTATGGAAAATTGAAGATAATCAATTTGAAACTACTTTTAGAAAACCAAGGTTTACCGAAAATGAAAAACTGATTTACACAAGGTTCTTAATATACGAGCACAACAAGTCTGGCACGGTTATAAAAATAGTTGAAATTCAATTTGGTTTAGAATTTTTCTAAAAGCGTGTATGGTGAGCGGAAAGAAAATGGTAGTAGCTTAGCATAAGAATTATCAGGATCGAATAGCAAATCTTTAAAATCAAATCAGGGAGGGTCTAGAGCAGGAAGAGGTTATGAAAATAGTAATTTTGCAAAAATCTGAAATAGTGAGAACGACGAGCAAAAACCAACTTGCGGAAATCTGAAATTCCATGTGACTTGAAAAGTATATTAAAAGTAAACACGAAGTATTATCCAAATGGCATAAATAAGAGGGAAAATTATAAATCGAACTGAGCAAAATAAAAGTACGGTTCAGAATAAAATTAATATATGAAAAGACGACATGAGTACGAAAACATAGGCTGGGAAAATGCTATAAACTAGCATTCAGAAATTCCGACAACGTTTTTTTTTTAAAATTTAAATCAACGAATGGGGATGAAGTATAAGTATACATGCATTGAGATTTGGTTCAAAATTAGACTTCGGAAAGGAGGAAGTCGAAAAATACTTTCAAGAGTTTCAAAGTTCATATTGGAGAGGTTCGAAAATGGACGACGATCGTCATGAGGCGATCTCGTGAATCGAGGCAAGGAAATTGGTCGGATGATCAAATCGTACATATACCTAGGATATGGATCAGAAGAGTCTACGGGGAACTCATACGGTCGACCATCTAAAGATTAAAAACTAAGCGCTAAGACTTCTAAAGGTTATACGGTAAAGAAATGCGTTCAGCTTGGTCCGAAATCGATGACCCCGAAAGCGAACGCCCGAAGGAAAATTTTAGAGGTCTAACATGGTCAGGGTTAGGCAATAACCACTAAGGTAACTCCTACGATGATTAGATCAATTGCTAAAAGGGAGTCTAACTACAGTCAGGGCCTCTAACTAGCAAGCACAGACGTCTAACTAAGCCTTCTTATCACCTAGTGTCCTAAGAAAGCGACTAGACTCGGGGCTTTATAACTCAGATGTTGCAATTTATTTAATGGACATTCCGTTATTATCGTTGTTCCGTTAATTCACAATTGCAAGACTAGACCTGCATGGGCCACCAACAAAACCTGTCACGCCCTGCTTCCCAAAAACATGGAGGCGAAGCGTGAGAAGGTCCGCTCAGACTTGAAGCTACAAAGCTGCAAGTCCGATAAGCGTCAATCAAATTTAACTGCAGGTCCTTGCAACGCGAAACGAAACAAAGATAATAATAACGAAAGAGACAAAAGAAACATCTCAGAATATCAATAATAATAAATCTCAACATCGCAGAAAAGCCACCAGGCTAAAATAAAAGAGTCTAAAAGAGGCCCAACATGGCCAACAAAAGTACAAAGTACGAAAGCAAAGAAATGGTGCAAGCACCGACAACTAACAGCAAGCTAAAGCAAAAGTAACTCCACAGCCACTAAGACTGGTCTCCGGTGTCCTCGTACTCCTCACGAACGTAGGCTCAGGCTCAGCGTCTACAAACACCTCGTCCTCAACACCTGTCTCTGGCTCAGGGTCTAACATGTGACACCCAAAAGAGCAAGGGGCACATGTCAGCAAGTCTAAAAAGACTTGTGCAAGTGAAACTGAAAGTACAAGTAAGAGCAACCTAAAAGTTCTAGCATGATGCAATGACATGGCAGTTAAAGTATGAGTGCAGCAAGTAAGGTAAAGTAAAGTAAAGTACGAGCATGGCATGACATTCACAAGACAAGTACAAGACAAGAAAGTAAGCACCTCGTGCATAGAGTTCACGCCTTACAGCTAAAGAGGCTGTACGGGCACACTTTTACGCTGAGTGGTCGCTCAACCCTACCCCTCCACATGTATCGAGCCAGGGCCTTACCCCCGAACGGTAATGCTCGCTTCTGGATCACGAGCCAGGAAGTGTCTTTAACAAGTATGGCATAGGGGTGCACCTAGCCTGGGACAAGCAAGTACAAGTATGTAGCGTGTGCTACGAATGCGACATTCAATGCATGGATGACATGACATGGCAAGTAGTAAAACGTACAGGTAAGGAAAGTAAACGTGACAGTTTAGTATGCATGAACAACAAGTTTAAAGGGTTGGATCTAGTTTCGTTGTAAAGCTAGATCATTTAGGTGACGGATCTAGTTTCGTTGTCAAACTAGATCAAGTAGGCGTCTAGCCAGCTATCATTTCACTGACTAGTCTCTTTTACGCTAAAAATAAGGAAGTGGCCTAAAGACATGGCCCTAAACAAGATTTGGCAAGTTTCACTTGCCTGCAATTATCACGTCAAGAAAACACCGTCCAACGAGTCCAAAGTCACGATTCCTACGTGCACAAGTCCACCGGCCTACATCCGTTTTATTAATCTTGATTAGTGATTGCTAAAACATTTAAAATACTTTAAAATACTGATTTTTAGTCTTGATTAGCATGCAATTGGGTTGGGGTCCTAGGGGTGCAAAACGTTACCTCAACACGACGCGAAAGCTACACCGGCGTCGGGTAGCGACGCCGGGGGTTGGAATGAAAGATCGCGCTCCAAGTCCAGATTCCAATTAGATTCCTCGCTGGAAATTTCAGAGCAATCAACTCGGGCGACGATTCCAGATTCCAAAGCTCGTACGTGCGACGACGGGCTACGACGTGCGACGACGTCGTACGCGACGAATCCTCGAAGAGCAAGCACCTTGGTGGGGCCCACAGTAGTCCTAGGGACCTATGGGGGACCCATAATACCTCTGGAGAACTTGGGGGGCCCACGGAGGCAAGTGGTGTGACGGATGCGGGGTTGCGACGAGTGGCTCTCGGTCGTACAGCCTCGGTGCGGGGACTTGGCTCGGTCAGACACTAGGAACGGCGCTTGGGGCGTGCAGCGGCTGTGGTGCGAGAGCTTTCTTCGGTCAGACACTAGGAACGGGTCGGTCGTGCGCTTGGGGCGGGGCTGCAACGTTGCAAGCTTGGGCGCTCGGTCACAGCGGGCGGGGCGATCGGTCAGACACGCTGCGGAGCGGGGCGACGAGCGGGCGACAAGCGGGGGGTCGGTGCGGAGCGGGGCCTCGGTCGGACCGAGAGCCTCTCTCGGTCGGAGCGGGGGACGGGCATGGGCGGCTGCTGCAGCGTGCGGACGGCGATGGATGCGGGCGGGGCTTCGGTCTGAGCGGGGGAACATCGCGATTTCCTTCGGTCGTGCTGTGGCTGAACGTCGCAACGTTGCGACGATTCGTTGCAACGCCCAATTTCGAGTTTGGAAGAGGCTAGGGCTAATTTCTTTGGAAAATAGGTCTTGCTAGGGGTTGCTTATATAGTATAGATGGGTTGACTTGGTCTAGGGCTAAATCTAATAGGATTAGAAGTTCAAAAAGATTTAAAATTTGAATTTAAACTTCTCCAACCCATCCTAGAATTTGACCTGGTCCAAATGAGCTGGAAATTGGCTTAAAAATTCTTTAAAATGTTTAAAACTCAAATAAATTTTATTTGGCCGAAATTAATTTAAAAATAAATTATTAAAAATATTATAAAACTTGTAAAAATTATAAAAGTGGTCAAATAAACTCCAAAAATTATAAAATAAATATCGGGGTGATCGTGATGACGAATGTGAGCTAACTAAGAAGACGGATCTCAGTTTCGACGTCGAACGACGAAACTAAAAATAGAAACGTCTCCCGTCAAAAGTGAAAATCGCCACGTCTCATCGAATAAGTTTAAATTGTGGTAAAACGACTCGAGGAACGTCGTTCCAAATTAGTGCCACTATTTAATACTCTCCGAGACGTTCACAACGGCATATCACACGAAAGTGTTCACAAACAAATAAAGTCTAAAACAAACACGTGCACGGCCAAAAGCACGTGCACGAACAACGTACGACGAAAAGTGGTCGTTACAGGTGCGTTGCACTCTTATTTTCTCGTCTAGGTTGGGTGCTTGCACCATTAGTTTCCCTTTCAGCAGTTGTAGCCGTTTTCGGCATTTTTAGACTCTCAGTACTTTGATGATAAATTTTGGAATAAAATGAAATGTTTCTTTTCAGTACTTTTGTTATTTCGTACTAACTTGCAGGGACCTGTACTTTCGCTATGGAATACTACAGACGCTTATTGGGTCCGGGCTCTTAGCCCTGGCCTAAGCGGGCCTTCGTCACGCTTCGCCTCCGTGTTTTTGGGAAGCGGGGCGTGACATAACCTTTGCAAAGAATACCAAGAAATATGTAATCTATATAACGTCATTACAAAAACGACAATCAATCAAAATCAAACCGTTAGCAACTGTTGGGGACTGAGATCGACACCGTTAAAGTACCGTCTTTGGAGTTTGGTATTGATCTTATGCCGGGAGCGCAACCGATATCGAAGGCGCCGTACCGTATGGCTCCCGCTGAGCTCGAGGAGCTGCAGAAGCAGTTGGATGAGTTGTTGCAGAAGGGTTTCATCCACCCTAGTGTGTCACCGTGGGGTGCACCTGTTTTGCTCGTGAAGAAGAAGGATGGGTCCCGCAGGATGTGCGTGGACTATCGAGGACTGAATGCTGTCACCGTGAAGAATAAGTATCCACTGCCGCGCATCGACGATATCTTCGACCAGCTTGGAGGATCGAGGGTCTTCTCAAAGTTGGATTTGAGGAGTGGATACCACCAGTTGAAGGTGAAGAAGGACGATGTTCAGAAGACGGCTTTCCGGACGAAGTACGGACATTATGAGTTCGTGGTCATGCCATTTGGCGTGACCAATGCGCCGGCTGTGTTCATGAATTTGATGAATTTAATATTCTACGACTTCCTGGAAAAGTTTGTTGTCATCTTCATTGATGACATTCTTATTTATTCGAAGTCTGAGGAGGAGCACAGCTGTCATCTGAGGACCGTGCTGGAGACGCTGAGGAGACATAAGCTTTATGCCAAGTATAGCAAGTGCGAGTTCTGGCTGGACAGAGTCACATTCCTGGGACACGTGGTGTCCGGTGATGGCATATCTGTGGATCCGGAGAAGGTCAGAGCAGTCAGAGATTGGCCGACTCCGCAGTCAGCATCAGACATCAGGAGTTTTCTGGGTTTAGCAGGCTATTATCGGCGGTTCATCAAGGATTTCTCGAAAATTGCAGAGCCGATGACGAAGCTGACAAGGAAGGATGTGGAGTTTCTCTGGTCAAATGCTTGTGAGGAGTCCTTCAGTATCTTGAAGGCGAGATTGACCACGGCTCCGGTGTTGGCAGTACCGGATCGAAGCGGAGGCTTCGAAGTTTATTGTGATGCGTCAGGGAAGGGCCTAGGATGCGTCTTGCATCATCATGGACACGTGGTCGCGTATGCTTCTCGACAGTTGAGGACTCATGAGAAGAATTACCCGACGCATGATCTGGAGTTGGCAGCAGTGATCTTTGCACTGAAAATTTGGAGACACTTCTTGCGAGGTGAGAGTGTGAAGATTTTCACCGATCACAAGAGCCTGAAGTACATCTTCACGCAGAAGGAGCTCAACATGCGTCAGAGACGATGGTTGGAGCTCATGGCTGACTACGAGATTGACTTGCAGTATCATCCGGGGAAGGTGAACGTAGTGCCGGATGCCTTGAGTAGACTTCCTACTGCGATGATGCTTGCAGCCGACTGGAGGATTCAGCAGGAGCTGAGAGAGATGGATTTGGAGGTTGTCCTACCTGGTGTGGTTCATTCGTTCATGAATCTGCAGATTCAGTCCACGATCGTGGATCGAATCAAGGCAGCACAGGCCAGAGATCCGAAGCTGCAGAGGATCCGGAGGCAGGTCGAAGCTGGACTACGGACGGAGTTCGTGATTCATGAGGACGGTTCATTGCGGTACGGCAGTAGACTCTGTGTACCTGCAGGTGATGTCCGCGAGGAGCTGTTGAGCGAGGCTCATAGCTCGCCATATTCTATACATCCTGGAGGCACCAAGATGTATAAGGACCTCCGTCTGAATTATTGGTGGATTGGCATGAAGAGGAGCGTGGCACGGAGCGTTGCCAAGTGCCTGATATGCCAACAGGTGAAGGCTGAGCACCATCGTACTGCTGGGTTGCTGCAACCGCTTCCTATTCCGGAGTGGAAGTGGCAACATATTACGATGGACTTCGTGACGGGTTTACCTCGGACCCCGAGGCATAACGACGCAGTTTGGGTGATCGTGGATCGGTTGACCAAGTCTGCGCACTTTATCCCTTTCCGAGTGGGCCAGTCTACGGAAGCTTTGGCGAGGAAATATCTGGAGGTAAAATTTCGTTCCTACTTTTACTTCCATTTTGATTTTCTCTTTGAAATGGTCGTGACGTAGACCGTGTACGTGCAGGAGATTGTACGCCTACATGGAGTCCCCGTGAGCATCGTGTCGGACAAGGATACGAGGTTCACATCTCAGTTCTGGAGAAGTCTGCAGGAGAATTTGGGAACGAGTCTGAGTTTCAGCACGGCGTACCACCCGCAGACTGATGGCCAGTCCGAGAGGACTATTCAGATCCTGGAGGATATGCTGCGAGCTTGTACGCTCGATTTGAAGGGTTCTTGGGAGGACCATCTCCACTTGGTAGAGTTTTCATACAGCAACAGCTACCAGGAGAGCATTGGCATGGCGCCGTTTGCTGCCCTATATGGAAGGAAATGTCGTTCGCCACTGAGCTGGGATGACATCGGTGATCGGGAGCTGTTGGGTCCCGAGATGATAGTGGAAGCTGTGGATGTCGTGAGGGACATCAGGGAGAAGCTCAGAGTTGCACAGGATCGCTTCAAGCATTGGGCGGATGCCAAGAGGAGGCCCTTGGAGTTCCAGCCTGCTGATCACGTCTTCCTGAAGATTTCTCCGAACCGTGGAGTTATTCGTTTTGGGAAGAAGGGAAAGCTGAGTCCGAGGTATATTGGGCCTTTTGATGTGCTAGAGCGTGTGGGAGCAGTGGCCTATCGCCTTGCTCTGCCACCATCTTTGGAGGGTGTTCATGACGTTTTCCACGTATCTCAGCTACGTCGGTACGTCAGTGATCCGTCACACACGGTCGACTTCTCAGAGATTACAGTTCACCCGGACCTGACTTATGACCAACAGCCTGTGCAGATTTTGGACCGTCGACAGAAGCAGTTGAGGAATAAGGTAGTCGACCTGGTGAGAGTGATGTGGCGTCATGGATCACCTGGAGAGTCCACCTGGGAGCGCGAAGATGATATGAGAGAGCGCTTTCCGCATCTATTCTCGGGCAGTGCCTGATGTTGATTCTGAGGACGGAATCATTTCTAAGTTGGGGAGGATGTAACGGTCGGTTTCCGATCGTAATTTCTTTGTGCACGTGCACTTGACCGTGCACGTGATTATTTTAGACTTTGTTTGTTTCCGAACCCTATCGTGTGATATGTCGTTGTGACTCTCTCTGAGAGTACTACATTTGTCGTGTGGACTTGCAACGTCATTTCACGGCTCGTTTTCTTGCAAAACGACTTTGTACGATGAGGGCATTTTAGTCAATTGGCTCAAACGCCGCCTCTAATTTTACGTAAATTTTTGGTAGGTGTTACGCACGATCGGGCTCCGTAGATCTGTGCGTCTCGTCTCCACGATCGCCCCGGTATTTTCGGATTATTTTTCCGATGCCCGGTTTGAGAAATATCGCGCGGATAAACCTCGACCTTCGATTTCCCGATCAATTCAAATTCAAATTGTTGCCAAATCTGATAGTATCTGATTATTAATTCGTTTTAACCTTTCCTAAACAACTTCGCTAATCACCTCTAGTCTTACCCCAATTTGCACACTCCTCCATCCATATACCCTAACCCACTTAACCTAAAATCATATAGCTATATATCAAAAATTGATTATTAAAAACCCTAACTTTTCCCTATCTTTTTCACGTGACAACTCAAAAGCCTAGGGCAACTCAAAATTTCTCAGCCGCCATCGCAAAACCCCAAGCCCGTTACTCCTCCCCTCGTTCTCGACCCCGTCGCCGGCCGCTCTCGACACCCGACCGCCACCCCGACCCCCGGTGGTCGTCTGTCGCCTCCCCGCGACTCTCCTCCGACCAACCGCGACCGGCCACGCCACCCCGACGCCCGACACCGCCGTTCGGGCTGTGTTTCCACTTGCGCCGCCGCAACTTCAACGGAAACCGCCCGCTCGACCGCCGTAGGCCACCCCCGTCAGCCCAGAACACCGCCCGCCGTGCTGCTCGCTGGAGGAGCTCTCTGTCACCGGAGTTAGGCCGTCAGCGGTGACTTTTCCACATCAGCTGCCGCTGTTGCTTTCCCAGCGCCGCCTAGCAGCCGGAAGCTCGCCGGCGACTCCCCGAGTCATGGCCTGACTCCCCCTAGGCCGGTGAGACACCCTGTGACTTCCCCTAGGCCAGACAGCCTTGGCCGTGATCCGACGACGTCGCACCGACGTTTTCGTGACGTTGTATCGACGTTCTCGTTTCCGTAGCACGCTGTTTCGACGACGATCACGCCGTTGATGCTGTTTCGCCTCTACTCGCTGCTCACACACTTTGTCCGCTGCCCGGACAAGTCTCGCTACGCTACCCGCAGCCGAGACGCCGTGGACGACGTAGACTTTCTGCCGTTCAGACGCTACGTCCGCACTACTCCAGACACCGGACAGGTTGGTTCCCCTACCTCGTAGCGAAACCCCTACAGTAGCAAAACTGAAAACCTAACTAAAACCGGCAACTTAACTCAGTAAATTTATTTTCTGCTCTCTTAAATCGATGTGTAACAGTAGACCGACGTTTGGACTTTTGGACTGTGCACATAGGATAGAATCGTCGGATAGGCTGATCGGACAATTTGACTCGTGACGGTTAGGGTAGCCACGTTCAACCTAGAAATGAACTTAAATAGGAATTTCTAAAATCACGACCAGACGCCGTCGCCGTGATCCCTTTTCAGACGGACTACCGCGGACGCGACGACTGGACGAGACGCCCCGGACAGACGACGCACTCGCTATTCCAGGCAAGTGTACCCACTTGCGTTTTGACCGTGCCTTAGTTCTAGTTGTAGAACTGTTAGATTGTGTGTGATGAGAACCGGACGTGAAATGATAGCGTCCGGGACGACCCGTGACGGCTCAGACTTGACGACGAAGTTTGAGCCTGACAACAATAAACTGCTGACAACATAGGACTATCTTGTGTGTGCGTGTGTGTGGACACCCTAGAATAACTTTCCCTACACTTGTCATGTCGTGTCCTGTTACACAAAAAGCCTTCGGGCGTTTCGGATGCTTCCCTCCGCGGAAGTGATCCCTGTTACCCAAAAAGCCTTCGGGCGTTTCGGATGCTTCCCTCCGCGGAAGTGATCCCTGTTACACAAAAAAAGCCTTCGGGCGTTTCGGATGCTTCCCTCCGCGGAAGTGATCCCTGTTACACAAAAAGCCTTCGGGCGTTTCGGATGTTTCCCTAGCGGAAATAATCCCTGTAAATCTTGTCCTGAGTTCCTGGGTTTGGGGTTGGGTTGAGCGTGCGCACGGCAAGAGGGTCTGATCCCCCTCAAACCGTAAGGCGTGAACCCTTTCGTGTCTTACTTGTCCTGTCCCGTCTTGTCCTGTCCTGTCCCGTCCCGTCACGTCCCGTCTTGTCTTGACACCTGTAGGTTAGTCCCGTAGTCTGTAGCACACGCTACGTCTACTGCTTGCTACGTTTACTTTTCCTGCTACGCTACTTTTCGTTACTCTGTTATAACCCCAGCATGCTAAAACAACCAGTAAATCATTGTTAATAGTTGATACACTTGCAGTAGAGTCTGACCGTTTGTGTAGACTTTGCCTGACGTACAGTTTCCTTCTTTTGGTGATGTACGTCAGGTGTGGAGCCAGAGTACGAGTACGAGGCGGACTTGCCAGTTGACTTGGAGCCGGAGGGCGCTGATCCGGTGTACGATCCAGAGGACGATCAGAGTTAGAGATCTTCTGTTTCTGTTCCAGAGTTATCCATTTCAATTTAAGTTGGGTGCGTTGCACTCTTATTTTCTCGTCTAGGTTGGGTGCTTGCACCATTAGTTTCCCTTTCAGCAGTTGTAGCCGTTTTCGGCATTTTTAGACTCTCAGTACTTTGATGATAAATTTTGGAATAAAATGAAATGTTTCTTTTCAGTACTTTTGTTATTTCGTACTAACTTGCAGGGACCTGTACTTTCGCTATGGAATACTACAGACGCTTATTGGGTCCAGGCTCTTAGCCCTGGCCTAAGCGGGCCTTCGTCACGCTTCGCCTCCGTGTTTTTGGGAAGCGGGGCGTGACAGGTATGGACACATCTGACATGCCCGTGAGCTCGTTGGCGAAGCTCTACAGGAGTTCGCTGAGTTTTGGAAGCCATGAGAGGAGTGGAGGAGAGTGCAAGAGGAGAGGAGAAGCTTCAGCAGCTTCAGCAAAGAATTTCCCAGGTGACTCGACCGAGCAGAGCAGCTACTCAGTCGAGCAGATGCAAAATGAGGAAGGCAGCAGATACGCAGCCTGCTCGGACCGAGCACTCATGGTGCTCGGTCGAGCAGCCCTTAATTCCTACGCCCGACTAATCTCGTGCACGGCCCGAGCAACTTCTTCAGCGACTAAGTCAGCTATATGCTCGACCGAGCAGAGCTGACTCTGGCCGAGCAGACAGAGTGATGATTTTGGAGGAGCACAATTTACTTTCATGCTCGGTCGAGCAGTACATTTGCTCAGACCGAGCGACCGACCGAGCGACCGACTGCTCGACCGAGTCACCGACTCGGTCGACGATGCTGAAGGCCATTTTTGGAAAGATTTTGGGGGCTGTCTGTTGCGTGCTGGAACGAGTGAAGCATGGGCTGCGACAGCGTTTTTGAGGGTCGATTCATTTTGAGTTTTGGAATTAATTTTGGAGAGGAGATTAGGGAGAGAAAATACTTATTAGATCTAGATTAAAACTCTTGAAGATTATTGGATTGAATTTTTGGGAAGATTATTTGCTACTATTGCGTTTTTGGAATCTTGTTTTTCTCTTGAGATCTATTACTCGCTGTAAGTTTCTCAATCTTCATCCTATCAATTTGCTATGATGTTTTCTAACCTAAAAGTTGTGTTTTTATTCGTCAATATCGTCATGAGTGAGTAGTTTCTTCTAAAGTTGATGGGTTAGCCTAAGATCCTAGGGGGAGATGTAGATCTGGATTTCTAGATTGAATTAGGAATTTAGGGAAGTATTTCGGTTGATTCTACGGAATCCCTATGATAACTCGTACTGAGATCATGCCCACGGTCTGTGAAATTGATGTGCTTAAGGGGTATCCTTAGGATTCGAATAGGGAAGTCAGTGGATCCAACCAAGGCTCGTGACTATGCCCGGCTCGTACCTTGAGGGGATCCACCGATGAACTATATTTCTACGTTGACGGCTACCGCCATTGCATCAACGAGAGCCACCGAAATACCTCACTATACTAACCCACGAGAGTGGTACGAATCGGGAGATTAATCCCCTAACCCTAATGCAATGTAAGAATCCTATTCCAACATCAATCCCCTGTGGTTTTAGCGGTGACCCCTAATACCCTAGTCCCTTTTATTATTGAATCAACAACAATACCACAACCAATTCTCTCAACCTGATAGCAATCTCACTTCGAGATATAGAAATAAGCTAAGAACTCAAATACAATGTCTCCGTTCAAGTGGGATCCGACATCCTTTATACTATAATTTGACACCGTTCGCTTGTGGATTGAGCCCGAAATTGACACCTAGGGGCCATACCACGCCTGGTAATCGTGACACCGCCGGGTGAAATCTAGGTGTAGGTTTTGGGTGAGTCAGCTACACAGTGACATAGTTAAGACGAAGGGACTAAAACTGAGGTATTTATCACGGACACAGTCAGATTGATCCCGACGACACTTTAGTCAATGGGTCAATTACGTAATTATGATGCCCAAAACAAGGACGACATCTATTGCTTGTGGATACTGTCATCTTGGAATTCCGAGTCCCAACCTTTAGTAGGCTCAGGCTGTAGGGTCTCACACCGAGTAGGATTTACGACTTAGTAATAAAAAGAATGTAGAGAGTGATGCATCTAATGCATTGGAATAATTTAGCTCACAAGTAAGTTGTGAGATTAAAGCTAAAGAGTTTAGCATTGGGGACTTTACACATGGTGTGTAATTAATACTTGGTTTTATGTTGACAATGATGTATGGGATCGAATGGGACTTCCTGAGAAAACCACAGGAAGAAACTGCGTTCAAATCGGAGCTCAAATGAGTCTGGAAACGCAAAAATAGCGTCGAAAGGGGCTAAGAGGGCTTGTGGGTCTGACACGCGCCTGGTAGGTCTGACCCGCCAGGCTGCCTAGGCGTGCGCCACATAGTGCGTGCAGATTGTGCAACGTGGTGCAATCTGATCAGCCTCCTCAGGAAGCGTGAATTTGCAGTTTTGTGTGAAATACGATTTCAGAGTTTATTTACGACATTTGAAGGGTCAAATGATATCGTAATTGGACTTCTTTTTTTCTATGCGATCGTTGTCTCGAGATCTTCGATTTGATAGGTTGTTTCAAAGTCGAAACTTAGAAATGAATTTATGGTTAATTTTAGAAGTTTGGACTTTTATAAAATTAATCTTAAACAACCCATTTTAATAGTCCCACATTGCTCGTAGCAAAGAAGGAGGGGCCGGCTCGATCACTACATTTTAATAGTCCCACATTGAAACTCGCACCAAGTATCTGATTCGAGTAGCTCTAAAAAGTTCCGAGCACGCTCGGTCTAAGAATTAAAATTATTCCCTCATCTTAAAATTTCTTCTGATCCTTCGTTCGAGTCCTTGCAAGACGGCGAGGAGGTTTGGATCTGATCCAAAGTCATTATCGTGGGTCGTGCTCAAGTGAAAATTTCTTCGGCGAGTGATTGGCTTGGAGGCGCAGTGTTGGCTTGCTTCGGGTGGACCAGTTTTGGAGGCGCGGAGGCGGCTAGCTTTGGGGAGCTAAAGTTGTTGCTAAAATGACACTTTGTTTTCTGCGGAAGCAAAGTTCTGGGTAAGTCAATTTTATTTATGCTTTCATATATTTGCAGTAGTTTAGATCTATCTTCGGGGTTAGTCAAACCCATCCAAGGTAGTAGAGTTTCCTGGCTAGGGTTCATGATATCCTTAGTGTCCTTTTATTAAAGTGTTTAATAATTTTTCCATTGCTATTTTATGTTTCTATCGTCCATCCGACGTAGAACGGACATAGATTTATGCCCTGAGGGTCCATCAAAACCCAACAATTTGTGCCTGGTAGGTCGCTCTTAGGGTGAGCCAAGCTCGGCGTCTGAGCTTGTTGTGTCTCGACTCTCTGGCCGTGCTTCTTGTTTGGAGAGTAGGCAAGCTTGCCTCCCAGCAAGGCGAGCTTCCCAGTGTCGGGGTGATCTTCCGTTTGGGCTAGTTCTCATTTCGGATGGTCGAAGGGCTGTTCACTGGGGCTTCAAATATATGGGCCTTTATTATCTGGACCGGCCTTAAGGCCGTAACAATTGCCCTTGTTATTCGAGCTCGAAATGGCAAGCCCGGCTCAGCTCGGATGACGTGTTGTGATCCCAATGAATGAGGGCTGGTCGGTGGCATTTAATTCGAATTGATCGCCAAATCCCTTAGGTCATCATGGTGATTCGACGACTGGGACAGCTCGAGGTGTCCGACTGCTCAGAGCATGACGTGTGGTTGACGTGATCGTGGGGAGATGTTGAGGCGCCAAACTCACCCAGATCTTGCCACATGGCATGCCTCAGAATGCTGAGATCATCCAATTCTCCTTATAAATAGAGATGGGGGTAGCGAGAGGGAGTTTCTGCACTCTTTTTTCAAAATTTTCACTTCCCTCCATCGTTGCTGAGAGCTCTCACCGTCAATCGTCACAACGGCGTTCGTCCGTTGTCATCGAAGCTCTGTTCATCTTCTTGCTTTTTACGTATTCTCTTGATCCATCCAATTGCTTTGTCTCCTTCTGCTTCAACTTCCTACGTCGAGGGGTAGTTCGACGACTTTGAGGGTGGCGGCACTGTAGAATCGGAGGAGTCTGCGGTGTCGAAGGAGCCGACGATGTCTTGGCCGGAGTGGTGGGGGGTAGACCCAGCCATTGAGGATGTTGTCACCTCATCATCGGAAATCAAACAGGACCCTAAGAAAGGAAAGGGGCATAGGTCGGCCGTCAGGATTCCGGGCGGCGGCAAAGTCATGACTACGGTCACTGCGGAGATCTTGGCCAAAGTTTTCCATACGCCGACCTCATATATCCCCATCGTCTACACCAACTATATCAGACCGCCCTACAATGGTTGCCTCCCCGAATACAACGAGCGGGTTTTCTCCCCAAGGGACAACGAGGTCGGTGTCTACTACCCGACCTTTGCCCTAGGGCTCTGGTTCCCACTTCATCCCTTCCTCCTCCTTGTCCTTCACTTCTTCAAACACTCCATCTTCCAAATGATGCCGAACTCCATCAGCTCCATGGTCGGTTTTCTCATCCTTTGCTCTGCCAGTGGCTTAAGTCTAACATGCCGCTATTCCAGTACTTTTATGAGGCGAAGCGGAAAGGGGCGTACTAATACGTCTGCATGAGGAGGGGTTGGTCTCTCGTCCTCGGTCTGTTGGGCAAAGTAAGAGACTAGAAGGGGAGGTTCGTCTTTGTCTCAATGCCAGTGGACTTGGCTCTGAGGTCGAACTGGGGGACATTGAATCCCTCAGTGAATAATGAAGTGGTCCTTGAGGGGGGAGACCTAGAGAATGCCAAGATCCTGGAGGAAATTCCCAAGGAGAGCAGGGACTTAAAGGACCTAGTCGCGGTCGATCAGATCGCCCATCATGTCTGGCTCCAAGGTACTCTGAGCTTAGTGATCAATTTCTAATATGCTCACTCTGATATATCTTCTTTTTGTAGGTGCAGCCATGAGTCCCTCGAGGGGGGAGATAATGAAGATGGATAGGGAGGTGGAGACCAAGGGGACCCGTGGCCAAGGGCAATGGCAATGAGCTAGCGGTCAAAGGCTCGACAAAGGTCAGTCTAAAAATGAGCAAGGAGGGGCCGACCACCGCTCGAGTCGAGAGGGAGGAGCGGAGAAAGAAGGTGAGGAAGGAGCATGTGCCTGTCGCTCCCCTCTCTCGTCTGAGCGAGGTTGCAATGGCCCGCCCCATCGACCTCGACTCGGTCGACAAGCCGGTGACCGACCTGACGGTCACTGGGTCCCAGGGTCTGCCAGCCGACGTGATCGTCGCGGTCCCCCTCCGTATAGACGCCCCTTTGAAACCTTTGGCTGGGTTGGCCAAAAGAAGCCAGGCTATGACTATTGCGTGCTGGCCCTTTGGGTGCTCGCCTTTCGGGCTGGAGAAGCCAGGTCATCCACAAGTTACGAGGCGGCGCTTGCTACCTTCAAATAATAGAAGGATGAGATCTTTGCCCTCTCGTCGGGGAAGATCATCGTGCCACTCTATCTGATGGGTACCCAGGAGTCCGTCATTGATGAGGCCAGTGTAGCGACCAGCCTGGCAGAGAACAACACTCTTTCGAGGGACCTATAGTCCTTGGCGAACGTAGATTCCAAGCATCTCTGCGACACTGTCGTCTAGAGCAGTATGTAGGTTCGTCGCTTCCTTCATTCAACATGCTGGTCTTCTTTATTTTTAGATGCACTCATGTGTTTGGTTCCTTCTACAGACGGTCGCCGCACTAGTGTCCCTTTAGCGTCACACGTTGGTGACGAACAGGGCTGAGACGGCCCTTGGGAGGAAGGCGGCCGAGCTCAAGGACGCCAAGGAGAAGCTGAAGGCAGTCAACAACAAGTTGAAGAAACATCATGGGTACTATGCGACCTAAAAGGAGACAATCGGCAAGCTGGAAAAGCGCATAGCAAAGATGGAGCAGAGGGCTAGGGACGAGGAGACCTGGATGGTCGTTGCTGAGAACGTCCTGGCTCAGGAGAGGGAGGCCAGCATGAAGAGGACCGCCAACCTTAAGTGGCACGTGACAGAGCTGGAGAGGATCGACCTGGAGGCGATCAAGTCAGAGGCTGTCTGCCAGTATCAGCTCCGGGAGTTCATCCCTGCCCTGGCGGATATGTGGGCCGAGGGCTTTAATAAGGGCCTGGAGGCTGGCCTTGATATGGTCAAGAAGGGATTTGGGAAACTTTACCTCAACATGGATGTCGACTTCTCCTGTTTGTTGATAGCTTCTGACGACGAAGGGGAGGCTTCCCTCCCTGCTGACGTCGAAGGAGCCGAGGCTCAGGCCAACGACAATCAGGTGGGCGACCAGGCGGACTCTCAGTCCCCAGAAGGTGGCGACCCAAAAGGTGGCGAGCAAGTGGAGGCTCTGTAGTTTGGGGGCATCAATGTATGGCCGACTTTGAGGTCGGGCTTGAATTTTTTGTTGTAAAGTGTAGTGTACATACAATAATCAATGAAATTGAAAATTTTCTTTGCTTGCTGTTATTGTTCATATGCCTTGTGTGTATCTTTGTATGTGTATGCCCCCAACCTTTGGCATGGACGAGCTTAGGATCGAGGAGAGGCATAATGTTGTAGAGTCTGAAAGAAAAGGTTGAAGAAGTTCCTTAGTAGGTCTTCGTTGGAGTCTTTCGGGGGCACATCGTATAGCCTTCCCTAGATCATCCCCAGTTTAGATATCGAGGTCTGACCTGCTATGGGTAGCTAGGCCACGATCTGCCCCAGAGGTCATTGAGAGGGTGGGTCGGGGCCATAGCCCCTCCTATAACCGTGGAGCCTTTCGGGGGCGCAGTAGCATGCAACGGATCATCCTCGGTTTGGTTAGTGAGGTCTGACTTACTATGGGTAGCCAGGCCACAATCTGCCCCGGTGGTCTTTGAGAGGGCGGATCGGGGCCGTAACCCCTTCTGTGACCCTGGAGCTTTTCGGGGGCGTATTCGTAGCCTGCCCCGGATGTTCTCCAATTTGGGTAGTGTAGTCCGAACTGCTATGGGTTGCTAGGCCGTGATCTGCCCCGGAGGTCTTTGAGAGGGCGGGTCGGGGCTATATCCCCTCATGCGACCCTGGAGCCTTTTAGGGGCAGTAGCCCCGGAACTTCCCCAGTTTAAGTAGTGAGGTCCGACCTACTATGGGTAGGTATGTCGTGATCTGCACCAGAGGTCTTTGAGAGGGAAGGTCGGGGCCGTAGCCCCTCCTGCGACCCAGGAGCCTTTCGGGGGCATAGCCGTAACCTGCCCTGGATCTTCCCCAGTTTGGGTAGTGAGATCCGACCTGCTATGGGTAGCTAGGTCGTGATCTGTCCCGGAGGTATTTGAGATGGCAGGTCGAGGCCGTAGCCCCTCCTGTGACCCTGGGCCTTTCGGGCACCATAGACCTGGATCTTCCCCGTTTTGGGTAGCGAGATCCGACCTGCTATGGGTAGCTAGGCTGTGATCTGTCCTGGAGGTCTTTGAGAGGGTGGGTCAGGGCCGTAACCCTCCTCACCCTAGATCCTTTCGGGGGCACAGTTGTAGCCTGCCCCGGATCTTCCCTGGTTTGGGTGACGAGGTCCAACCTGTTATGGGTAGCTAGGCCGAAATCTGCCCTGGAGGTCTGTGAGAGGGCGGGTTGGGGCCGTAGCCCCTCTTGCGACCCTGGAGCATTTCGGGGGCCGTAGCCCCAGATCTCTACCGGGTTTTGGTCGGAGCCGTAGCTCGTCCAGCACCCTTGAATCTTATCCTTGCTTGCGGTATGTGAGCTCGCTCCCAATGTTCGAGCCGACCTTGATCTGTGACTTTATCAACTAAACTTGGGCTTTTGAATGTATAGCCAACCTGTGACCTGTGACTTTCTTACACACAAGAAGGGGGCAAAGAGTAGATAAGTCAAAATATAACGATATATCGGAGAAAGAGCAATCTGTGATTTTCTTTTGGGTCGTCTCGTGAGAGATGGGGCTCTCAAACATTTAGCCGACCTAGCTGAAGTTTAAATTCAGACAACACAGTGAATGTGCAAACACAAAAATATTTATTGAAAATATTTTAGCAAATGCTTGGTGTTTCATAGATGGGTTAATTCCACTCCTTCCATGGTTGCCAAAATGTAAGTCGATGGTCCCACAATGTCTGTTATTGGGTAGGGGCCTTTCCATTTAGCAGAGAGCTTTTCCCGGTGGCAGATCTCGGGTCTAAAGGTCGCATCTCTGAGGACAAGGTCACCGACTCTGAAGCTTCGCGTCCTCACGCGGGAGTTGTAGTGCCTTGCCATCCTTTGGCTTGCTTGATAAGGCTTGTTAGAGAACGATCCCTTACCTCGTCGATAAGCTCAATGTTGATGTTGATGCCATCTTCATTTGCTTATTCGTTGAAGTACTAGAGTCGAAGAGATTCCTCGTCGACCCCCACTGGGACGATAGCCTCCGCCCCATAGGCTAGCATAAAGGGGATCTCGTCGGTTGAAGCTTTGTATGTGGTGCGGTAGGACCAAAGGATGACGGGTAGCTCGTCGGGCCAAGATCCGTGGGCGCTGCCGACCTTCTTCTTCAAAGGCTTAAGGATGCACTTGTTTGATGCTTCATCCATGCCATTGCATGGTGGATGCGCAACGGAGATGAAGTGGAGGTTGACGTCCCAATCCGAGTAGAAGCTTCTGATGTTTATGCAGTCGAACTGCTTCCCGTTGTCCATTACTATGGAGTAGGGTACTCCAAAGCGGCATATAATAGACTTCCAAACGAAGCTCTTCATTTCCTTCCAGGTGATGCACACCTGTGGCTCCGCCTCAATCCATTTGGTTAAGTAGTCGATGGCGACGACGAGAAACTTCCTTCCTCCTGACGCCATGGGGAACGGTCAGAGGATGTCGAGGCCCCATTTGGCAAACATGACCGGGATGAGGATCGAAATCAGTTCGACGAGCAGGGCGGTTGTATGTTTGTAGAATCTTTGGCACTCTTCGCACCACTTGATGTAGTTGGTGGCATCCTTCAGCATGGTCGACCAATAATAGCCCTGCTGGATTGCCTTGTGTGCTAGGGTGTGGCTGCCATAGTGATTCCTGCAGAGCCCTTCATGTATCTCACGGACGACCTGCTCAGCTCTTCTTGGTCTAAGGCATTTTAAATAAGGCAAGACGCCGTCCCTCGCATGACGCTATCGATAGAGAATGCCACCGAAAATCACGAACGTCAAGGCCTGTCTTTCAATCTTCTACGCCTCAAGCATGTCTTTTGGTAGGGATCTGGTCTCTAGGTGGGCGACAATCGGGCTCATCCATGATGACTCCTAGTCGATGCACAGCAGTTAGCCTCCTCTATGCTTGGCGTCAGAAGGTTCTCAATGTAGATAGCTTTCCCAATCTCAGCCGGAGAAGATGACACCAACTTTCAGAGTGCATCGGCTTGGAGGTTGTTCGACCTGGGGAGATGCTCGATCGTTGCTTTTTTGAATTTGAGGAGCTCGGCCCGGGTGCACTTCAGGTACCACTTCATCAGATCCTCCCTCGCTTCAAAGCTGCTTTCAATTTGTTGGACGACGAGCCTTGAGTCACTGATTAACAGCACATTCGTTGCCCCAAGCACCCAGTAAAGCTTCAGCCTGTTGAGGGCAGCTTCAAACTCTTCCACGTTGTTGGTCTCCGAGAAGTTGAAGCGGAGTGCATACTCCAGAAGGCTTCCCTCCATGGTCTCTATTACAATGTCGGCTCTGCTTCTCGACCCCATGGCCAATCTATCGATGTGGATGACCCATAGCTCTCCTTCAGACTGGGTGGATGTTGATGGAGAATTCTTGTTGGCGAGCTGCTACTATTGTGTGTCCGGCCGATTATCGGGCGAATCTTCACCAATCTCTTCGACAGTGCACTCTGCCACGAAGTCCGCCAGCACCTAACCCTTAATCACCGCCCTGGGGTTGTAAATGATGTTAAACTCGCTGAGCTCGATGCTCCAATTTAGCATTCAGCACAATCTCTTCAGCCTCCTCAGATTCTTTTCAAGTGGCGATTTGGTGTAGACTACAATGAAGTGTGCCTAGAAGTATGGTCAGAGTTTTCTCGCTTTCAGAGTTAAGAAGTAGGTGAACTTCTCGATGGAGCTGTAGTGGGTCTCTGCCTCTCGGAGCAAATAACTGGCATAATAGACCAGCCTCTGGATGCCCGCGTCCTCTTTAACTAGGACCAAGCTGACGGCTTCTTCGGTGGTGGCTAGGTATAGGCCGAGCTGCTCTCCTTCATCCGGCTTTGCAAGCAACGGTGGGCTCTGCAGATATGCTTTTAGCTGGCTAAAGAGTTGGGCATAGGAGTCGTCCCACTCAACCTCCTTCATCGTGCCCTTCCTCACATTGAGGGCCTTCCATAGGATTTTGAAGAACGGGAGGGACCTCTCGACAGTCTTCGATAGGAATCTCCCCAGCGTAACGATCCACACGTTCAGCTTCTGCAAGTCTCTGACCGTCCTTGGCTCGCTCATGTTAATGAGAGCATATATCTTGACAGGTTTGGCCTCGATTCCTTGCTTGGTGATCATGAAGCCGAGGAACTTTCCAGACTGGACATCGAATATACAATTCGATGGGTTGAGCCGCAGGTTGTAGCGCTATACTTTTTGGAAGGTATCCTCAAGGTCGACAAGATGATCCTTGGCCTTCTTTGATTTTACCAGCATGTCGTCGATGTAGACCTCGAGATTCTTGCCGACCTATGGGTGAAATATTTTGTTTACCATCCGTTGATAGGTCGCTCCAGTGTTCTTGAGTCCGAATGGCATCATGGTGTAGCAGAACGTCCCCAGTCGGTGATGAACGACTTCTTCTCCTCATTTTGGGTCGCCATCTAGATTTGATTCTAGCTAGAGAAGGTGTCCATCCTTGGTAGGGAGAAGCTATCTTTTGGGCAGGCCTTATTGAGGTCGGTGAAGTCCATGCACATTCACCATTTGCCGCTGGGCTTCTTCACCATTACCACATTGGCGAGCCCGTCAGGGTAGCTCAACTCTCTAATGAATCTGGCCTCAAGGAGCCGCTCTACCTCCCCGCCCGCTGCCCACATCTTTTCTCCCCCTGCGCTCCACTTCTTTTATCGGATGGGGTGAGCTTCTGGGTCGACTTGCAACTCATGGGCGATCACCATCGTGTCGAATCCAGGCATGTCTGCGGGTGACCATGCAAAAATATCAGCATTCGCCCTAAGGAGGTTGACTAGCCCCGCCTTCAGCTCTACGGGCAACTTTGTACCGATAGACACAGTCTTGTCAACTTCCTCTGCCACTGGCACCTCCTCTACATCCTCCACCAATACTGGTCGTTGATGAGCGAAGTCCTCCCGACCGTCAAGGAGGTCGATCGGTAGGGCTTGCTTGGACTTCTTATGTTTAGTGGATTCGACGTAGCAGCCGTGAGAGAGCTTCTGACATCCTCGCACCTATCCAACCCCATGCGGAGTCTAGAACTTCACCATTTGATGCAAAAGCGAGGGTAGAGCTTCAATAGCAGTTATGTAAGTCTGTCTGAAGATGCCATTGTATGCTGCGGCGACGACGAGCTGAGTCATTCAAGTGACGACCTTTGGCCTCTCCCCCAGGGTGACAGGCAGGGTGATCACTCCAGCAAGCGGTACCGAATGGCTGGTGAAGCCGACAATCGGGTCCAAGCATGGCTTCAGATCTGCCTCGTTCAGTCCCATCTTCTGGATCATGGACAAAAACAGGATGTCGCACGAACTGCCTGTGTCATCCAAGAGTCTACTCATGATAGCTGGGCTAATAAGTGCTTCGATGACAATGGCAACTTCATATGGCAACTTGACCCCCTTTAGGTTGTCATCAGAGAAGGAGATGGTGGGACGAGCTACTCTCCTCCGCTCTGCCCCTATCTCGATGCCCACCGTCATAACTTGTTGAGCATAAGTCTCGCACGCTGACGCTGATGTACCGTCCTGGGCCGACCCTTCGTAAATTACATTCACACGCATGATCGGCTCGAGCACATGGTGGGCAACATGCTTGGCATCGTGGGTCGATCGATCAGATCATGCAGTCACCCCTCCTTCGCAGTCTTGTCTTCTCTGGTCGATGAATCCCTGAAGACGTCCGTCTTGAATAAGTCGCTCTATGTATTTCTTCAAAGTGTAGCACTCGTTCGTATCATGGCCATGGTCCCAGTGATATCGATAGTACTTTTGCGAATTCCTCACGACCGGCCTTGACCTAATCTCCAGGGGGCGTGTCTTTGAGAAGCCCATTCACCATGGCCACTGTCATCACCTCCACCAGGAGGCTTTGAGCCTTGTGTAGTGTGCCACCTCCTGCTCTCTTTCAGGGCCGCTTCTCGGAGTGGGGTTCCTGGGGGCAAGGAATCCCCTCAGCAGTCCGGGGCAATCTTTTCCTCGACGACCTCCCTAGTCATGCCCTCGGGGGCGGTCTTGATCACGCCCTTAGCGGCGATCATCTTGCCTCGGTCGGTTACTAGACCTTGCTTCAACACAGGGGGCTTTGGCTGGTATGGCCTCCTTCATCGTCCCCAAGACTTCCTCGCTTAGCATAAACTTCTCCGCCCGGTCGAAGAGGGCATCGAGGTGGACAGGCAGATAATGGAGCAGTGACTTGAGTAGACTCCGATTTGCCAACCCCTTCTTGAAGGCCGTCATGATGAGCTCATCACCGCAGCTCGTCACGTTGAGTCTCTCCTCATTAAAGCGCTGTAAGAATTTGTAGATGGTCGCCTTCTCCTTCTGGACCACCGTAAACAGATAGTCTGACGCCTTCCTCCTCCTTCGCCCCACCAAGAACTGCTGACAGAACTTGCAGGAAATGTCGTTGAATGAATCAATGGAGCAGTCAGACAGGCCGTTGTATCACTCCACCACCGAATTCTTCAAGGTCGTCTAGAAAGCTCGAAAGAGGATGGCATCATCTGCTCCATGGATCTCCATCACTCCCCGGTATCGCTGCACATGCTCCAGGGGATCGTCGGAACCATCATATAGTTCAAACTAAGGTAGTTTGAACCAATGGGATACCAGGGTTGAGATCACCCTCCTGGTCAGTGGGTTGGCTTCTTCGGGTTGAGGGGGAGGCGTGGGTGACCTTCGAGAGATGTCCCTGCCACCTTGATACTCTCGTCACTGATTGGAATCGCTGAATGAGCCACATCGGTGCTCAGAGGTGCTCCTCTCATGCCCCTGGGGGGTTGGGCTCCGGTCGTGGCTCCTTCGCCACTGGTCATTACGCCTAGGAGAGTGGCACCCTAACCGGGAGGAACTTCTGCTACAGTAGGCGCGCCCTTCTCATCTCGGGCTCGGTGATCTCCCGCGACGGTGGCTTTCAGTAGTATGATCTGGACTGGGACTTTCTCGTACTATGAAGGTCGACGCCTGGGGAACTCCTCGGCTTCCCTCCTGAAGCCTCTCCCTCGCGACAGTTTTGAGTCAATGCTGTCGGACGGCCACTTCTTTGTCACGCTGCCTCTGTAAAGCGGCCTCCTCCTCCTCATCGAATCGCTTCTACAAGCAGCTGCCTCTCCTTCATCGAACCGCCTTCATTGTGCGGCTGCTTCTTCTTCAAACTGGGGGAGGAGGTCCCGCTTCACATTGCCGGGTCTGAAGGGGCCTTCTGATGGAGGCGGCCTTGCTTGCCTGGTAGCAGCTCAGTCTTCCATCATCTTGGTAAAATTCTCGAAGCTTTTGTAGACACCAAGGGCCACGTCCTGAATGACAGCGGCCGACCCGTCAAGGGGTAAATTCATTGGGGGAGTCCTTATGGGAGAGCGGCACTCTTTGGTCATATGTAGCTTGCCGCGACGGGGACTGCGGTGACTGCGTGCGGGGTCTGACATGGGTGTAACTCTAGTTCCCACAGACAGCGTCGATTGTTGCGGGTTAAGTCCGTCCAACAATAGAATTTGTTTATTAGGGGAATCATAGGTATAATGATTACAAGTGGTGGTTTGTCTATGTGGCTAGAATGACCAAGAATGCACTTCATAGGTGACAGATCCAAGGTCGCCAGCTGGTCGTCGAAGGTCGTCGACCACTGGTAGCAGTGTCGGGCTTCCTGCGAGAAGAACAACACGTCAGAAAGGCGGGTTTGGCTGTCAATACGTAGCCCCTCCGATGATTAAGTCAGTGGGTGACTTTAAATGAGTGGGTCAGACATGCTTGACGATCTTAAAGTAGATCATCTTTGCGTGGCGAACTAATGAGGAAGGCACCGATATATAGAGGATATCCGACCTTGAATATTGAATAAGAGTTCTAGATTTCAACAAATTTCATTGTTCGACGCCGCATGAGCCCCTCCTCGAACTCCTTTCGAGCCCCATCGTCGAAGCCGCTCAGCCCACACTACCACCCCGTCGTCGCTCGTTGATATGCGACGCCCTGCTCGATGCCACTGTTCGATGCCACCGTACCCTCGTCGAGCACCACACAACCCAACAGCTTGAAGACGTTGTAATTTTATATTACATATTATATACTGGTTTTAAATGAGCGAACAGTACTTCACTATTATGATGGCAGTAGGTCGATGCCTATATATGTTTATATCTTTAAAGCTTATTTAGTTAAATTAGTATATAAGTGTGTTACTTTTTAGAAGTTAGCTTATATTCACATATATCTACATGCTAGTAAGGTTACAATATGGATATTAATATAGTTGGTGTGTGTGCCTTACATAAATATTGAGTAGTATACTTAATGTAACTAATATAATTTACTTATAGTGTATATATGTTTTATGTTAGTAAATGTTGGTATATAAGTATGTCAGTATACGTATAAGTGTATATATATGGGTATGCTTGTAAACACATAATAGTTACATTAAGTTAATTAGTTGGGCTTGACATTTAATCCGATTTCGCAGATCAAATCCGTGCCTAATCTTATGATCGCGTGGGCACCCAAAACTCGCATCGCTTCAGGCAAGTAATTACCACCAGCAAATATTTTTATCGCATGCAGACTTTCAAATACAACGCATGTCATTAGTACTGTCAACATAACCACTTTTCATAAGTAAGTTGCCTAATAACTCTTGAAATGATAGAATGGTCCTAATGATGTGTGGTTTGCTTTTAGTATCAAAGTGATAATGCCCTTTTAATAATGTATGCAAAATCCCCTCCCCGCTTGTTGTACCATTACTTGTGGAATGAACGTCTCTAATGAAATGCGATACTGGGCCCTTGGGGCAAATTACAGACTATTGGGCCTTCGGGCATTACAGATATTGGGCCAGCTGGGCATTTACTAAATGTTAGCCATACGACTGACATTGAACTATACAGATACACATATGGACACTTGGGGTGGGATAGTGCAATGTAGTAGAGGTCGGAATGCTGGATTGCACTCTATTGGTGAACTAAATCGACACCTGGCTGGGTCGGTGAGTTGAGAGCCACTGGTAGCTCTCATTGGCTTGGGTGTAATGCTAGACACTTCCCCCTCAGACACTGGGTTTGTCACTAGATTTAGTATAGTTGGGCACTCGTATTTACTTCTGATGTTGCTATCGTAAATGTATAAACTGCTAACTAAGTTCATATCATGTTTTACTTTGTACATTGCAAATGCCATGCTCTTTACTATATGCATTACAAAAGCCTTTTCTGTCACTTGTTACTCTGTACACTACACTTGCCATACTTATTGATGTACACATTACACTTGCCATACTTATTGCTGAGCACACTACACTTGCCATTCTTGTTACTTTACACACTACACATTGCCATGTTCGCTACTTTGCACACTACACTTCGCCTGCACACTACTTTGCACACTACACATTGATATGCTCACATGTTTCCTTATGCTGCCATGTTTCATCTTATTGGAATCATATTGTGTCATCCATCCCCAAAGCTTTGTAAACTATATTATTATCTTGCCAAGGGTCCTTTTGTTACTAACGTTTTAAATCTTGCCAAGCGACACTCACTGACGTATATTTCCTTGTCTATCTTGTGAAACATACGTTACGTTTTGAACAAAGTTCACTGAAGTGTTTACTTGGAGACTGAGCGGAGAGACCAGGAGAACCAAGAGCACGAGATCCACTGCTGAGGAACGGCGTGTTTTTGCATCTTCGCTAAAATTTAATATTTGTTGTTGTATCTCATTCAGGTGTATTTTAAATTCCATGTAACTATTCTAATGGCCATGCTAGGCCGTAATTCCTTTGTGTATATGTAATCTGGACAATGATGTTGTAATAATGAAATTTTATACTGTTCTGAGTTGGCATGAATGGATCTGCATATGGTTTACTCACAGACGCTTATTGGGTTGGAGTTTCACCGCTCTGGCCCATGCGGATCAGCTCGCGTCCTCGCTCCCAAGTATAATGGGAAGCGGGGAGTGACATATGGAGGATATCCGACCTTGAGTATTGAGTAAGTGTTCTAGATTTCAACTAACCAACCCACTCCTTTGTGGCTAGAGGGGAGTATTTATAGGGTTGAGAGTCGGTTGGTCGACGTACACTCACCTGTCTAGTTTGCTTAGCTGGAGCACAAGTGGGGATGCGATAGGTCGGTGAGGATGTCAGAGATATTTATGCATTAATGGGTGTCAGAAGGTGTCAGAGACATTAATGCATTTATGGGAGACGCGATGTGAAACCATCAGTTCTCGCTCTTAACCTATGGTATTAATGGGGGCGTAGGTGGCCCTACGTCACCCTGTCAGAGATATTTGTGCTTGGTAGGTTGCTCTTAGGGTGGGCCAAGCTCGGCATATGAGCTTGGCGTCACCCGCCTCTCTGGCCGTGCTTTTTGTTTGGAGAGTAGGCGAGCTTGCCGCCCAGCAAGGCGAGCTTCCCAGTGTCGGGGCGATCTTCCATTTGGGCTCGTTCTCATTCCGGATGGTCGAAGGGCTGTTCGCTTGGTCTTCAAATATATGAGCCTTTATTATCTGGGCCGGGCTTAAGGCCATAACAAGAACAAATCAATTTCAAATCAAATCAAATCAATTTGAATTGTGGTTCAAAGGATTTTGGATTGGGCTACAACTCTTGGATTCATACCTTATATATATGACTCCTATTTCTACAAGGAAAATCCCCCAAGAAGATAGAACAAGCAAACATGGTTGGCCCTAAACTCATTTCTCTTCATCATGGCCGAATTTTCTCCTCCAAAACAACAAAGAGATCATCAAATTCGCAGGAAGAAGGAGCTCGATGGACAACGCTGAAAAGTGCATAAGTTCCTCCACATAGCTTGGATTGACAAATTGTTTGTACCACAATGATCACAACTCAGTGCTCTACAACATGGCAATATTTTTTTGATTTTAGTCTCTGTATTAAATCTGTGGTATTTTAGCATGAGTTGTGTTCTGAATAGCTTCATATTTTTCATCATCTCCTAGCACTAGTAGAAAGCAGATCATCAGCCACAGATCATCAGCCATGGATTACATCCGCGGCAGATGTTGGAATAACATCCACGGATTAGTCCGTCGCAGATGTTTTGTAGCTAATGGGACTAACAGTACAGAACATCTGCTACGGACCAAATCTGTAGCAGATGAATATCATCAGTCACGTATAATTTTGTGGCTGATGTTTTTATGCAACGGGTAACATTTGACATGGGCAAGTTCATGACATATATGCATCTGCCATGGTACAGTCTGCAAAGGATTAACATATGTCAAGGACAGGTCCGTGACACATATGCCAATTTTTTCGGCCAAATCTAGGTTTGGCGAGCGCGGGCATTTTCCACACTCCCAATAATGTTGCCCCCATCTCTCTCTTTGGATCCCTCCCAATCTACCCCCTTTGCCATCCTCTCTCTCTCTCTCTCTCTCTCTCTCTCTCTCTCTCTCTCTCTCTCTCTCTCTCTCTCTGGTTCCATTTTGGGCTCTCCCCTTTACCATCCCCCCTCTCTCTTTCTCGCTCGCGGTTAGTTTATGTGGCTGCCGACAACATGAGGGAAGGAGGCGCGACAACGCCCCGTCCTCCCATCTGTTTTAAGTGGAGGATGAGGCAATGCCCTATCCTCCTCCCCTCTCCTCCTCAATCAGCAAGGGGGAAATCACGGCCCTTGAGGATAGCCCCAACACCGATTGGGTCCACGTCGATGATTCCCAAAGTTCTCCATCATCTTCAAGTCTTGCTGCAAGCACAAGGAACCATCCATCATTAAGCTACATCTCCAAGCATAAGCCATCTTCAAGCTAGAGGAGCAAGCCACCAACGCCACCATCTTTGAAGCAAAGTCTAAGTGATCAAGTTCCAAGCCTTAAGAACACGCGTCAAGGAACCTAGAACGTTTTCTCACAAGAGCATCCAAATCAACTCTTTCTTATTTTTTTAATCAAAGAGGCCGAGCTCACGATTCTAACGAGTATTTATTTGGATTTTTGACGTGACCGCCCCGGCTTGCTATCCGCAAATGACCGGGGGACCCGCGTGGGGGTTTAGAAATTTGTAACCGCAAGCACACGGTGTTGTAGTGTGGCTTGGGGGTCGAACACAGGGAGGCTAGGATGTGCTTGTGTCAAGGAGGACCAAAATCACCCCGTAGGCGAGCTAGCCCGAATCGGTAAATGGTTGTCACGGAAAGGAATGAAGGGTATGAACAATAAGAAAATAAACCCGGGACTTTGGTTTCCACTCCGACGAGCGACTCTCGCCGATACGGCCTGCGGGTATGGATAGCGATCGGAATTAGGGTCTAATGGTGGGACGTTGCCTCTGAAAGTCGTACCGGCATCCCATGGGCCCGATATTCCGGTCGGTGCCCAGGATGATACACCGGACTTCTCGGATTCGATCAGTGGGCACTCCTGTGTCCATTAACACTGATCGATTCCGGGAGCACTAAGCTCGCAACGATAACTCCCAACGTCTCATCCTACCGCTCCCGCGTGCTAGGATTCGGCGTCTACGCTAAGGGCGTGAGCTATGGCTAGGGAGTCAACCGCCAAGTTTATTCCCCCTTGGCCCAACGGTCAAAGGCGGTCTTTTTCCCGCCGATGACAATGAAACACCCCGCGTAACCGTTAGATTCCTAATCCCTATCGATTTCCTAACCCTATGGACGCATCGGGAAGAGCCCCCGAAGGGGTTTCCACCAAAATCCCAGATTTGGAAACTACTCACAAAAATTCATTAAAAAGCGATCTAAATGAAAATTAACCGTTGGAATCATAATCAGAAGATTGGAATGCGGAAGTAATAGAGTAGTTAAGACAATACTAAAATTTGAGAAAGATCTGAAAACTTACAAAAGAACAGTAATTACAGCCGTCACAATGGGAGAAAACAGTAAAAACTAGCAGCTCCCGTTTCTGGAACCCTAGGGGTTCTATTTATAGACTCTCGCATCACCCGATCGGTTGACAAGTCAACTGATCGGGTGATCCGTTACAGATAATGAACAGAAAACGGCGAGCTTTCACCCGGTCATGTGAACCGGTCGGGTGAGTTCTTGGAGTGACCGGTTGGATCTTGGCGCCATCAAGTGAAGTGATCGGTTGGGTGCCCGTGTCTTCAGCTCATCAGCATCAGCTACAGATGAATCGATCGGGTGAGAGTCACCCGATCGGTTGGAATTTTGCTCGAAAAGACAGAGAACAGTCCCCCGCTGAACCGGTCTATGAACCGGTCAGGTGACTCCACATGAGCTCCGGCTGAGACCGGGTGGTGCACGCGTGCATCACCCGATCGGTTGGAGATGGCCAACCGACCGGGTGTGGGGCTGAAAGATGTATTCTTTGTCGTTTGACCCCCTGGATCACGCGTGACTCCTCCTGTTGCTCCGGGGACTTGAGATATCGTCGTTAAACGTCCCCTACGCGGTCAATCTCCTGCAAACATGGAGAAACAAAGAAAAGTGAAAGAAAACGAGAAAATACGAGAAAACGAATAAAATACGGCGGAAAACACGGAGAAACACAAAAGAAAACGTGCGTGAATATATGAAATATAAACGCACGTCAAAATCCCCCAAGCTGAACTCGTCCTCGTCCTCGAGGAAGACGAGTGAGAGTAGGAGCTCGGAGGGGAAAAATAGAGAGGAAGAAAGAAAAAGAAAACTCTATATCCTAGATCGTCCGTCAGAGCCAACAAAATAAAAAACGACACACCAAGCAAGCAAACGTCAAATCACACCACTAAACCTAGGAAAACGAGTCCAAATAAGTGTCGTGGGCCCACGCGGTGAAGCGCGAGTGAGTGTGGTCGTGTGCTAGCAAATGGTGTCGCTTTCTACAATGTGCCATGAGCTCATATACGCAAATCCAGGAAATAACCCAAATACCGATTCGAATTTGAAATTGCGGTGAATATTAGTTCAAGCATGCATGAGAAGAGTATAAGAATAGAAGCGTATCATGCATCGGGGACTCCACAACTAGGGTTAAGGAAATCACGCCACTATAGCCTAGATACTAGCTAAAAAGTTCCTAAGCCAAGTGTTTTCGAAAACGATGGGGGTTGAAATGATGTGGAGTAGAACACTCGGTGCAAATTCTCGCCTTCCCTTTATTCTCGGTCGATAGGAAAAAAATATTCACACTTGAATTTTTTTTTTTTGGTTTTTGGGCATTTGTATTTTTTTGGCTTTTTGGCTATACAATTTTTTTTCTTTTCTTTTTGGGTTTTTCTTTTCTTTTCTCCCTTTTTTTGGATTTTTGGATTTTTGGCTATACACATGTGTACTCTCCCAAGTGGGAGAACGGTACACGACGAGAGGATTTGCACCAAGTAAAGCAAAAAAGAAGTCGAAATCTAAACACTTGGGCAAAGGAAACTATTCTCGCTAAATAGAGCATAGGCTAAATGGGTTATCCTGGTCCTTAATTGTGGAATCCCGACGCATGCGAATTGAAATATACGATATAAATATAGCATGCATATAATGGAAGCAAGTACCGCATATTCAAATCGAAGCATGATAATCTAGGGGTCATTCCTGGACAGGTATATAAAGTAAAATCACCAAGTAGAAGCACATCAAATAGCTTGGCACGATGCACGACTCACAAAAAGCTAAGTGGACCCACGATGCGTGAAATGCAAGAGGACTCGAAATCCTAGGGTCAGTGAGTGTGATTATTGATGCCATGCTAGGTTTGTGTGATTTCGTGGCGATTCATCATAGGGTTCATTTCCAGGAGAAAGAGATAAAAAGAAGAAAAAATAAAAAACACGATGAAAACGACACAAAAACGAAAAAGAAAGACTCAAATGACACACACAGTGCGACTCCCCAAAGCTGAAGTTTGCATTGCCCTCAATGCAATATGAGTGAGAACAGGAGGGCAATGAAGAAGGGGGGGAATACGCACCGACACAAAAAGAAATGAAAATGAGGAAAACATAGAGATGATACTGAAAATAAAGAAAGATCAAAATCAAAATCAAACGAAACGAAAAAATAAAAATAAAACCACACGACACGACACTCAAAAAGTGAAAAACAAGCACACACACAAAAAATGAGAAAAACAACAAAACATGACAACACACCAAAATAGACGTCCCCCAAGCTAGACCTGACAGTGCTAGCGAAATGATATGATCAATGAAATGCAGAGATATGCAAGGGGGAGTCAAAAACAAACAAGGTGAAATCAGGAAGCAGGAGAAGGTGAGTCCTCGTCCTCCTCGGAAGAGGGTGGGATTGGGTGGTCGGGGGAGGCTGGGGGTGTGCGGAGAAGTGGGGAATGAGGTGGAGGAATAGGTGCAGTGGTGGTGTGAACAATGGGAGGAGTGTCGGTGGAGGTGGGTGCTGGTGGTAGGAAGGCGATCAAGGCGGTGATGAGAGGAATAGAAATGGGGGAAGAAGATGCGGTGGTGACGGTGGTGGGTGGTGGTGGAAGAGATCTGGAGCGCACCGGTAATTTCCTCCGACGCACGTATGCAGTGATGGAGGAGGAGGGAGGAGGTAGCGTGGGTGCGATGGAAGTGGTCGGGAGGGGTGAAGTGGATACTGGGACGGGAATAGATGAGGGAGGAGAAGAATGTGGTAAGGGAGGTGATGGATGTGGGGATGTGTGTGAGGGTGGAGGAGAAGATCGCCGAGGTGGTGAAGGTGGAGGTGATGAAGGTGGAGGTGGTCCGTGGATATGAGTTAGAAGGCGAAGAATGGCGGCCACGTTCCTCTCAAGTGCGAGGAAACGGGGGTGGGTAAGAAAAGAGGACGGTGATGGGTCCGAGGAGGCAGAGGACATGGCGAGCTCACGAAGGGCAGCGACCTCCCTCTCAAGACCCAGACGGGCAGAGACCTGACGGTGACCAAAAGATGTGGACTGACTTGAGGCAGAAGTGGTGCCGGCAGGTAAGGTCAAAGTGGTGCCGGCGGCAGTGGTCATGCCGGCACAGGAGACAAGGCCAGAAATGGCCGCAAAGAGGTGCTCAGACGTGATGGGTCCCGGAGCAGAAACAGGACGACTCGGGCCAGCCCCTATATCTCCCCGAGACGCAGGGATATCCTGCTCGCCTAAGTGGACGGCAGGGGACGGTGGTCTGCGTGCGTCCGCGGGGAGGAAAGGAAGGTTCAACCCCACAAGGAAGTTGGGATCAGGTGGGAAGGTCCAATCTCCCACAAGAGCAATGGTCATGCGAGCGTGGTTGGGGAAAATGGTGTAAGGGGCTGGGGGTGGCCATAATTGAAGATGACGCGGCCATCGGAGTGGGGTCTAATCATGTGAATGTGCCGCAGGACATCAATATCTAGCTGTGAGGGTCCTGCAGCAGCGGGAAGATTATTGGGGATGGGAATATTAAATTGGGTGTAAGAGCAGATGATAGTTATGATGCCCCCACAACAAAACTTCCCCTTACCGGCCCGGCTAATCTCGAGAAGCTTGTAAACAAGCCAATCGCCGCCATGGATGGGGACGGTAGGGGCCCTGAAGCTAATTCCATCATCGTCCCGGACAAAAGGGAAAGTCATGGCCCAGAGGATAAAAAGGTCAGGGATAGTCACGGTGCCGGACTCGTCCCTGGGAAAAAATGCAGAAGATATGATCCTGTGGGCCAAACGAAACACGGGATGAATGATGGAAGATACCTTGGCCCTTCCTCGGGGATAGTCATGGAACATTGTGAGGCGGAACCAGAATTGATCGACGTTAAACTTGGGCGTGTACCCGTAGTGTCGGATGGAATCATCCCCAAGATTGGGGAAACCAAATATATCGTTAATCGTGTTCAGATTTGTGGTGACACTCCTGTTACGCACCCTGAATTTAATGATCGACCCGGACTCCCAAACAAGTGTAGAGAGAAATTCGAGGGTGAGAGCCGGGTAGGATATGGCAGAAGCATTAAGGAAGGCCAACCATCCTAAGTTAGCGAAAAGAGATTCGACATCGGTGTAGACACCGAGATCGACAAGTGTTTGTGTGTGCGGGAACTTAGTAGATAGATGCCCCCGAGCATCGAGCCTACGGTAAAAATCCTTGTGCTCCTGGTTCCTAAAGATATACCCATGCAGGCCCAACATTGGGTCCACAGGGGGGATAACAGGTGACCGGCGCCCCGCTTGCGTCGCGGCAGCGCGGTGTCGTTTACCGCAAGTTTCACGGTTAGTGTAGGGTGCAGGAATATCGAACTCAGGGAGGCGAGGTTGTGCTTGGGTCAGGTAGGACCTAAATCACCCCGAGGGGCGAGCTAGCCCGAATCGGTAGATGGTTGTCTCGAAAGAAAATAAAAGGGTGTGAACGAAAAGAAAGTAAACCCGGGACTTTGGTTTCCAACCCGACGAGAGACTCTCACCGATACGGCCTACGGGTATGGATAGCGATCGGGATTAGGGTCTAATGGTGAGACGTTGCCTCTGAAAGTGGTACCGGCGTCCCATGGGCCCGATATTCCGGTCGGTGCCCAGGATGATACACCGGACTTCCCGGATTCGATCAGTGGGCACTCCCGTGTCCATTAACACTGATCGATCCCGGGAGCACTAAGCCCGCAACGATATCTCCCAACGTCTCATCCTGCCGCTCCCGCGTGCTAGGATTCGGCGTCTACGCTAAGGGCGTGAGCTATGGTTAGGGAGTCAACTGCCAAGTTTATTCCCCCTTGGCCCGACGGTCAAAGGCGGTCTTTTTCCTGCCAATGACAATGAAACACCCCGCGTAACCGTTAGATTCCTACTCCCTATCGATTTCCTAACCCTATGGACGCATCGGGAAGAGCCCCCGAAGGGGTTTCCACCAAAATCCCAGATTTGGGAACTACTCACAAAAATTCATGAAAAAGCAATCTAAATGAAATTTAACCGTTGAAATCATAATCGGACAATTGCAATGCGGAAGTAATAGAGTAATAAAGACAATACTAAAATTTTAGAAAGATCTGAAAACTTACTAAAGAGTAACAATTACAGCCGTCACAAGGAAATAAAACAGTAGAAAAACAGCAACTCCCGATTCTGGAACCCTAGGGGTTCTATATATAGAAATTCGCATCAACCGATCGGTTGACAAGTCAACCGATCGGTTGATCTGTTACAAATAAATAACAGAAAACAGCGAGTTTTCACCCGATCTCATGAACCGGTCGGGTGAGTTTTTGAGCGACCGGTTGGATCTTGGAGCAGTCGGGTGAACCGATCGGTTCAACGCCCGTGTCCTCAGCTCTTCTTCTTCAGCTACAGATGAACCGATCGGGTGAGAGTCACCCGACCGGTTGGAATTCTGCTCGAAAAAACAGAGAACAGCCGCCCGCAAAACCGGTCTATGAACCGGTCGGGTGACTTCTTTGTGAGCTGCGGCAGAGACCGGGTGGTGCACGCGTGCATCACCCGATCGGTTGAAGATGACCAACCGACTGGGTGAGGGGCTGAAAGATGAATTCTTCGACGTTTGACCCCCTGGATCACGCGTGACTTCTCCCGTTGCTCCGGGGACTTGGGATATCATCGTTAAACGCCCCCTACGTGGTCGAACCCCTGCAATCATGGATAAACAAAGAAAAGTGAAAGAAAACGGGAAAATATACGAAAACGAATAAAAGACGGCGGAAAAACACGGAGAAACACAAAAGAAAACGTGCGTGAATATATGAAATATAAACGCACGTCAAAATCCCCCAAGCTGAACTCTTCCTCGTCCTCGAGGAAGACGAGTGAGAGTAGGAGCTCGGAAGGGAAAAATAGAGAGGAAGAAAGAAAAAGAAAACTCTAAGCCCTAGATCGTCCATCAGAGCCACCAAAATCGAAAACGACACACCAAGCAAGCAAACGCCAAATCACACCACTAAACCTAGGAAAGCGAGTCCAAATAAGTGTCGTGGGTCCACGCAGTGAAGCGCGAGCGAGCATGGTCGTGTGCTAGCAAATGGTGATGCTTTCTACGATGTGCTATGAGGCTCGATATACACAAATCCAACATATGACCCAAAATATCGATCCGAATTGAATTAAGCGGCGAATATAAGTTCAAGCATGCATGAGAAGAGTGGGAATAGAAGCGTATCATGCATCGGGTACTCCACAACTAGGGTTAAGGAAATCACGCCACTATAGCCTAGATACTAGCTAAAAATTTCCTAAGCCAAGTGTTTTCGACAACGATGGGGGTTGAGATGATGTGGAGAAGAACACTCGGTGCAAATTCTCGCCTTCCCTTTATTCTTGGCAAGTATGAAAAAATATTCACACGGAAATTTTTTTGGGTTTTGGGCATTTGTATTTATTTTTTTTTTGGATTTTTGGGCTATACACAATTTTTCTTTTCTTTTCTTTTTGGGTTTTTCTTTTCTTTTCTCCCCTTTTTTTTGGATTTTTGGGTTTTTGGCTATACACATGTGTACTCTCCCAAGTGGGAGAACGGTACACGACGAGGGGATTTGCACCAAGTAAAACAAAAAAGAAGTCAAAATCTAAACACTTGGGCAAAGGAAACTATTCTCGCTAAATAGAGCGTAGGCTAAATGGGTTATCCTAGTCCTTAGTTGTGGAATCCCGACGCATGCGAATTGAAGTATACGATATAAATATAGCATGCATATAGTGGAAAGAAATACCGCATATTCAAATCGGAGCATGGTAATCTAGGGGTCATTCCTGGACAGGCATATAAAGTAAGATCACAAGGCAGAAGCACACCAAATGCTAGTCACGACACACGACTCACAAAAAGCTAAGTGGACCCACGATGCGTGAAATGCAAGAGGACTCGAAATCCTAGGGTTAGTGAGTGTGATTGTCGATGCAAAGCTAGGTGTGTGTGACTTTGTGGCGATTCATCATAGGATTCATCTCTAGGAGAAAGAGAGAGAAAAAAGAAGAAAAAATAAAAACACGATGAAAACGACACAAAAAACAGAAAAAGGACTAAAACGACGCACACAGTGCGACTCCCCCAAGCTAAAGTTTGCATTGCCCTCAATGCAATATGAGTGAGTACGGGAGGGCAATGAAAATGGGGGGGGAATACGCACTGACACAAAAAGAAATGAAAACGAGGAAAACACATAGATAAAATTGAAAAAGAAAGAAAGATCAAAATCAAAATCAAACAAAACGAAAATAAAAATAAAAATAAAAGGCACACGACACGACACTCAAAAAATGAAAAACAAGCACACACACACACACAAAATGAGAAAAACAAACAAAACACGACAGCACACCAAAATAGACGTCCCCTAAGCTAGACCAGAAAGTGCTAGCGAAATGATGTGATCAATGAAATGCAGAGATGTGCAAGGGGGAGTCAATCGGAATCACTGGTACTGGAATGGTAGGGGGAGGGGGAGGAGGGAGGGGAATAGTGAATGAAAGAATCCTCAGAGGAAGAGGAGGGTGTGCCTATGGGTGAAGGAGGGGCGACAGGCTGGAGCACGGGAGGATCGATGTGCGCCGGGGGGCTGGGGGTGTGCTGAGAAGTGGGGAAAGAGGCGAAGGAGTAGGGGCAGTGGTGGTGTGAACAATGGGAGGAGTGTCGGTGGTGGTGGGTGGTGGTGGTAGGAAGGCGATCAAGGCGGTGGTGAGAGGAATAGAAGTGGAGGAAGTAGATGCGGTGGTGACGGTAGTGGGAGGTGGTGGGAGGGATCTGGAGCGCACCGGCAATTTCCTCCGGCGCACGTATGGAGTGACGGAGGAGGAGTGAGGTAGCGTGGCTGCGGTGGAAGTGGTCGGGAGGGGTGAAGTGGATGCTGGGATGGGATGTGAAGAGGGAGGGGAGGAATGTGGTGAGGGGGGTGATGGATGTGGAGAAGTGTGGGTGGGTGGAGGAGAAGATCGCCTGGGTGGTGAAGGTGGGGGTGGTCTGTGGATATGGGTAAGAAGGCGGAGAATGGCGGCCACGTTCCTCTCAAGTGCGAGGAAATGTGGGTGAGTAAGAAAGGAGGATGGCGATGGGTCCGAGGAAGCAGAGGACATGGCGAGCTCACGAAGGGCAGCGACCTCCCTCTCAAGCCCCAGACGGGCAGATACCTGACGGCGACCAAAAGACGTAGACTGACGCGAGGCAGAGGTGGTGCCGCCAGGTAAGGTCGACGAGGTGCCGGCGGCAGTGGTCATGTCAGCACAGGAGACAAGGCTAGAAATGGCCGTAAAGAGGTGCTCAGACGTGATCGGTCCCGGAGCAGAAACGGGACGACTCGGGCCAGCCCCTAAATCTTCCCCAGACGCAGGGATATCCTGCTCGCCTAAGTGGGCGGCAGGGGACGGTGATCTGCGGGCGCCTGCGGGAAGGAAAGGAAGATTCAACCCCGCTAAGAAATCGGGATCAGGAGGGAAAGTCCAATCTCCCACGAGAGCAAGGGTCATGCGAGCGGGGTTGGGCAGAATGGTGTAAGGGGCTGGGGGTGGCCATAATGAAATATGAAGCGGCCATCCGAGCGGGGTTTGATCATGTGGATGTGCCGCAGGACATCAATATCAAGATGTGAGGGTCCTGCGGCAACAGGAAGATTATCGGGGATGGTAATATTGAATTGGGCGTGAGAGCAGATGATCGTGATGATGCCCCCGCAACAAAACTTCCCCTTACCGGCCCGGCTGATCTCGAGTAGCTTGTAAACAAGCCAATCGCCGCCATGGATGGGGACGGTAGGGGCCCTGAAGCTAACTCCATCATCATCCCGGACATAAGGAAAAGTCATGGCCCAAAGGATAAAAAGGTCAGGGATAGTCACAGTGCCTGACTCGTCCCTAGGAAAGAATGCAGATGAAATGATTCTGTGGGCCAATCGAAACACGGGATGAATGATGGAGGAGGCCTTGGCCCTTCCTCGGGGGTAGTCATGGATCAGCGTGAGGCAGAACCAGAATTGATCGACATCAAACTCGGGCGTGTACCCGTAGTTTCGGATGGCATCATCCCTGAGATTGGGGAAACCAAATATATCATTAATCGTGTTCAGATTTGTGGTGACACTACGGTTACGCACCCTGAATCTAATGATCGACCCGGACTCCCAGACAAGTGTAGAGAGAAATTCGAGTGTGAGTGTCGGGTAGGATATGGCATGTGCATTAAGAAAGGCTAACCATCCTAAGTTAGCGAAAAGAGATTCGACCTCGGTGAAGACACCGAGATCGACAAGTGTACGTGCATGCGGGAACTTAGTGGATAGATGCCCTCGAGCATCAAGCCTACGGTAAAAATCTTTGTGCTCCTGGTTCCGAAAAATATACCCATGCAGGCTCAGCATTGGGTCCACAGGGGGGATAACAGGCGGAGGAGGGCCAAGTGTAAGTGCTCGTGTACGGGAAGGGGGGCGTGTTTGTTTTCGTATCTTTCGAGACGGCTCCTCTTCCCGCATAATTCCCTTCCCCTTATCCGTATCCCGAGCCATGTGTAAGTGTGTGAGCAAGAATGAGTGTAAAAACAGCGGATGCACACTACACAAGCAAACGAGCAAGCACAATTAATAGGGCAAATATATAAATTTGAGCTTCGGAACGAGTGTACCCAAACGGAATGGCGGAGCTTGCTCGTAGATGCCCCACACTATTCAACGAGAGTGGCGTGGAGCCGCGGCAAACTCCTTCGGCAATAATTTTCGAAATGGGGGTGGTTTGGGGAAAATTAGGTCAAAAATTTGGAATGGGAGGGGAGAGAGGGTTGAGATGATGGAGGGATTGATGGAGGTGGTGGGGAGAAGGAGTAATGGAGGAGTAGAGGCCGTGGGGGAGGAAGATCGGTTGTTGGGAGAGAGGGGAAGGCGAAACGACGGTGAGATTTGCGATCGGGCGAGGGTGAAAACGAGCGGGTGTCGGGGGGGTATATAGGGTTTTAAGTCGAACCGATCGGGTGACTTGTCACCCGATCGGTTGACAGTTTTGTCAAAAATCTTGCCGAAGAAATGCTACAGGCGAATCGGTCGGTTGAATTTTCAACCGACCGGTTGGCCGCTCCACTCATTTTCCCGAGAGCTTAGGGCTGCTCACCCGGTCGCGTCAACCGATCGCGCTCGAACTCAACCGATCGGTTGATATTCCCCAAAATTTCCCGAGAGTTCTTTCCAGCTCACCCGGTCTGCCACCCGGTCTCTTCATTACTCAACCGATCGGGTCATATGGGGACAGATCTCGGCATGTATCTGATACATCCCAACCGATCGGGTGAGTTGTCAACCGATCGGTTGGGGCTTGTTTCCTGCAAAAACCAATAGATTTGTTTAAGTCCCCGAACGGATGCTCTCGCGGCTGATTTTATTTATAAAAATAGATAAAATAAAGTAAAAAATAACGCTAAAAATTGGAGAAAAAGTTCAGAACATGGGTTGCCTCCCATGAAGCGCACTTGTTTAACGTCGTTGGCTCGACGCCCGCAAGAGATGCTCATGGTGGTTGGTACGGGTGATGCCCAAAGTTCGGCATCTCTTCTTCATTGGAGCTGAAGGAACTTGGAGTAGTCAGCGGCTGGAAAAATACTTGCTCGACTACCCTCCCATTGTTCTTGGGATTCGGGGGCTTTTCCTTGGTGTTGGCGCTTCCCGCCATCTTCTTCAGGATCCGGACCTCGTCTTTAGTGAGGTCCATGGGCTCTTTCCCCGTTCTCCTCACATGAGGAGCCTTGGGGAACCCGGGAGGGGTCGTTCTTGCTGCACTCGATTTTCCAGCAGCTTCTTTGTCTTCGGGGCCGTCTCCATCTTCTGAATCCCCCAAGTCATCGGGGGGGTTTCTTAAGAGAATCTCCCAGGAGCTCTCTTCAACAGCCTTTTCTTCTTCTATCTCAAGCAGATTACATCCAGGGTCGTCAGGGGGATCGGGGTACTTCATGGATAACCCCATATCAAATTCGACTTTTTCTCCACCCACGTTCAAAGAGAGTTTTCCGTTCTTCACATCTATTAGAACGCCAGCAGTGGCCATGAAAGGCCGTCCCAGGATAATGGGGGTGTGTGCGTCTTCGGGCATGTCCATGACTACAAAGTCCACGGGCACATGCACCCCTCTCACATTCACGGGGAGGTCATCCACAACTCCCACCGGATATTTGACCGATCGGTCAGCTAGTTGTAGGGTCATACCGGTGGGCTCCAAATCACCCATCCCTATCCTTCTGTACATTGACAAGGGCATCAAACTAACACTCGCTCCGAGATCGACGAGTGCGCGATGAATCTTCACTGCCCCGATCGTGCAAGGAATAGAGAAGCTCCCCGGGTCTTTAAGTTTCGGCGGATTTGCCCTCTGGATAAGAGCGCTACACTCCGCTGTCAACACTACTTTCTCTTTTCTAGACCCTCTAGTCACCAAATCTTTCAAGAATTTTGCATAGGAGGGGATTGTTTCGATTGCTTCTAGGAAGGGGATCTGCAAACTCAGGTCCTTGACCATGGCGAAGAACTTGCCATATTTCTCATCAATTTTTGCCTGAGCCAACCGTTGTGGAAATGGCACAACGGGTTTATACACTTTAGGGCTCTCTTCCCCCCTCTTCTCCTTCTCTTCTTTAGAGACTCCCTCCGGAGTTATAGGATTTGATGACGAAGCACCGGTGTCGTTTGATTTTTCGATCGGTTTCTCAACGACCAATGGTGCTTCCGGGTTGCTAGGGGGCACTCTAGTAGGAATTTGTGTCCCGCTTCTCAGAACGATAGCGGACACATTTGCGTGCTCGTGCACGAGTGCCGATGTTTGGGTTGCTCCCCTCGGGTTCACCTCCGGTTGTGGCGGTAATTGGTTTTGTGACCTTGCAAGGTTCGCCACTTGTAACCCCAGCTGGGTTACTTGGTCCGTGAGGGTCCGCTGACCCATTTCCAGCTTTTGGTTGATCCTCTCCTGGTTGGTAATATATTGAGTCAAGAGAGACTCAACCGGAGAGACGGCCCTCTGTTGGCCATACTGCTGCTGCTGCTGGAACGGCTGCTGATTCCTGGGGGCATAAGATTGTTACTGAAATGGTTGCTGTTGTGGCCTAGCCGGCTGATAAGTTTGTTGCTGCGGCTGCTGAGGCGGTGAGGGCTGAAATGGTGGCCGGTAACTGAAGTTCGGGTGGTTCCGGTTGTTTGGAGAGTAGGCCGGGTAGGAATTTGTCCTTGGCGGATACGGCGCATTTCCCGTAGGGTTGTAAAATAGTGTGCTCGCCTGATCCAACGGTGGCGAGATGTCACCACCGTCGAATTCCCCAAAGAATTCGGACTCTACCGCAGAAATTTGCTGTGTACCGGCCCCACCGGCTCCTACCATTAGTGCAGAGATCTGGGTCGAAAGCAAGTCAAACTTGCTTGAAAGTTTGTCGACGTCCTCGACTCTGTGTATACCCCCGGATCTTGGTGTGGCTCTCTCGTCACACCACCGCTCATTGTTGGATGCCATATTTTCCAGAATATGCCCGGCATCCTCCTCACTTCTAGACATGAAGGAACCCCCAGCCACGGCGTCCATAGAAGATTTCAGGTCATCCCTCAACCCATTGTAGAACAGATTAATAATCTGCCACTTCGGAAGCTCATGGTGAGGGCATCTTCTTTGCATCTCTTTATATCTCGTCCAAGCTTCATGGAAGGACTCGTGGCTGGCCTGGGAGAAGGAGGAGATCTCACTCCTCAACTTCATGGTCTTCCCCGGAGGAAAGAACTTTGTCAGAAAAGCGTTGGAGAGCTTCTCCCAGGTGTTGAAAGTGTTGGGGTCCTTCCCCCTTAGCCATTGCTTGGCTTTATCTCGCAAAGAGAAGGGGAACAGCTTCAGACGGATAGCCTCTGTCGTGACACCATTAATCCGGAAGGTGTCACACTTCTCCAAGAAGGAGTCTAGGTGCTCGATCGGGCTCTCCATGGGTGCACCCGCAAACTGATCCTGCTGGATCCATGTCACTAGAGACGGCTTCAGCTCAAAGCTTTGAGCCGCAATAGCTGGAGGACGGATGGCGGAAGTAGACTCGATGGATGGCATCGAGTACTCCAGCAGAGACTTTTGAGGCGGGGTGTTCTCCTCCATGGATTCGGGATCTTCTCTTCTTCGCTTCTCGGCGGCCAAACGCCTAAGGGTGGCGTTAATCTCTGGATCGAGGGGAATCAAGTCGTCAAGACTCCTTGAACTCCTGCGCATGAAAAACAACAAACACCCGTGAAGCGACAAGTGGGAAAGAAACAGATAAAATAAGAAATAAAAATAAGAAAAATAAAAAAGAAAAAGGAGAATGCGAAAATTATCGCGAGGTAGGGATGTGAGCTAGACACGAGGGTTCAAGAGATCCTAGAATAACAAGCACGTTGCCTCCCCGGCAACGGCGCCATAAACTTGACCGGCGCCCCGCTTGCGTCGCGGTGGCGTGGTGTCGTTTTGTCACGCCCCGCTTCCCAAAAATGTGGAGGCGAGACGTGAGAAGGTCCGCACAAACTTGAAGCTGTGAAGCTCCAAGTCTGATAAGCGTATAAAAACACTTATTATGGCAAGTCCTTGCAAAGCGAAACGAAACAACAATGATAATAAGGAAATGAGACGACATTTTATTGAATCTCCGAAAGTCCATAAATAAATTACAATATCGCAGAAAAGCCACTAGGCTCAAAAGGAAAAGCTAAGGCCCAAACATGGCCAACAAGGTATAACATACATACAAAGGTGCCATGCACCAATAACTAACAGCAAACCTAAACAAAGAAGTGAACACGAGCGGTCTTCAAGACAGGCCCCTGGTGTTCACTCACCTCCACAGCAAACATCAGCATCAGCAACACTATATCCCCGGCAACAAAGCTCTGGCTCTAGGTCTAACATGTGACACCCAAAAGAGAAAGGGGCACATGTCAGCAAGTCTGGAAAGACTTGTGCAAGGAAACGGAAAGAAAGATACACTAGCAACCTAGCAGTTATAGTATGATGCATGACATGGCAAATATAGCATGTAAGTGACAAGTAAAGGGAAGTAGCAAGTAACAAGTATGTCATGGATAACAGGTTTTACAAGTAAAACACGGACACGTACAAGTGGTAAGTGTGACAAGCATTGTCAAGTAACAAGTACAAGGGATCACCCACACATGGATGCCCTATTGCCCGCAGGCCGTATTCAAGTATCAAGTACAAGGGATCACTCAACGAGTGCCCTATTGCCCGCAGGCTGTGTTGAGCTCGTCTTCTGGAACACGAGCCAGAAAGTGCAAATGGCATAGGATTATGCCCACGCAAGGTGGGTGCCTAGCCGGAACAATAGTACAAGTATGTAGCAAACTACGCAATCACGATGAGTATTCAAGCATGCAATGACATGAGCAGTTAATACGTGTACCGTTAATTGTATTTAAACGTGACAGGCAAAATATAATGACATGAACAGATATTCGCGTACCGTTTATTGAAATTAGACATGACAGGCAAAATGCAATGGCATGAACAATATTCGCGTACCGTTTATTGAAATTAGACATGACAGTTAGAGATGCATGGATGACATGAACAATTAATTCGCGTACCGTTAAGGGAAAGTAAACGTGACATACAAGCATGATGAAGGTGACGGACCAAGCTTCGTTGTCAAGCTAGGTCAATGGCGTCTAGACGGCTATCCTTTCACCGTCTAGTCTCTTTTACGCTAAAGCAAGGGAAATGGCCTAAGACATGTCACAAACCAAGAAATGCAAGTTTCACTTGCCTGGCACCGAGGAGAACGATCAACGAAGGCACATCACACAAATTTGTTATCTACTGGAATGGATCACTGTCATGGAAAAACAACATTAGAATGGTAACTAATCCGTATTCACAATCGAACCCTACGATTTCTAATGATCCGTTTTATTAGGGTTTCACAAATATCAAGTGTGGGTTATGAGATTATTAAAGGAAGAATACTACCCGTGAAGAAGCGGAGGAACGACGCCGAGAACTACGGCAACGGAAGAACGATCCGGCTCAGATCTGGAAATGGGGAAAATCTGGAGAAATGGGTTTGGATGAGGTTTTTGGGGATTTGATGAGGGTTTGGGGAAGAGGAGAGGTAGGATATGTGAAATGAGGGTTTGGATGATGATGGATGAGCTTGGGATGAAGGATCAATGGTTTGGGGAAGAAGGGGGCTGAATGGGGGGAGAAATTAGGGTTTGGGGTGATGAGGAAGAAGAAGAAAACGTTTGGGGCGTATTTATAGAAAAGTGTGGCGGCTAGGGCAAAACTAGGGTTTCCTGGGCTGATTAGTCGGTCAAAGAAGGATGGCTGACCGACTAGTTTGGGAACTAGTCGGTCGGTCGAATAACTGTGACCGACTAAGAGCAAACAGTAACTCGGCTGGGAAAATGATCAATGAACTAGTCGGTTGAAGAACAATGGATGACCGACTAGTTTGTAATCTAGTCGGTCGAAAGATGTTCTTAGACCGACTAAAGATAAACAGTAACTTAGGTGAATTTAATCAAAGGAACTAGTCGGTCTGAGAGCAAGTTCTGACCGACTAGTTTCACATCTAGTCGGTCGGTGGTTGTTCTTAGACCGACTAACGATAAACAGTAACTCCTGAATAATTGATTGAATGAACTAGTCGGTTTGAGTAGAGTTGCCGACCGACTAGATCTCAATCTAGTCGGTTGGTTCCCCTTCTCGAACCAACTAAGATGCACTAAAAGTGCCGATTCGAATCGCAGAGCTTCGGGAAGATTCCTATGGCTTCTAAGATCACTCTAACTCTAAGATATGAGCGATTTGAAGCTCGTCACGAATGACTTACTCCGAAATCGACGATTGAAGGAAGAAGCTAGAAAATCACGACGAAACGATCGAAAGTGAAAGCTATGGCGACGAAACCACACATCCAAGGAGAAAATCCACCAAGCATATATTTTAATATAGATAATCCAATTACACAAAAACCAGTCGTTACTTCCTACCCACCTTAGAATAAAGTCCGTCCTCGGACTTTCTAACATATCTAGTCGCCCTAGTAACCACCCTCAATCAATATCACATCAAATTTCAACCACGTACATTCATTTCAAGTGCTTATATATACATGCACTAGAAATCAAATATTACTACCACTACACACATATTTTCACGCACATAGTACACTCATACTTATTATAGTCAATCAATTTCATACACGTATTTCAATCATATATATAGTCAATATATTTATACAACAATAAACACTTATTACTTACTATAAGAAAATACCCAAGCCTCTCTTATTTGAAAATAATTTTCACATTTATTTAGTCATTCAAATACATGCAAATATTTCACCATATTTTCACCCCACATATAGTCCTATAACTATATATTGGCATAGCCACCCACAAGCGTGTGCGTAACACAACCAAGCACAAACAACTCAAACACCATACATACATCATCCGTCACTATTCACCACCACATACAATTATACCAAAGTACGTAGAGTATACCCACTCAAGCTTGAGTGAGACTCAAATCATAGCAGGACATTTATATGCGTAACACAGTATCCATACACATACCAATACCACTCCAAGGCATACACATCCACGTATCACATATTTTCACACCATATCCATCCATTTATAATTACAATATCAACACATCAACTGCATACAAGTTTAAGAGATGCAATAGTCGGGTATACCTCCTGATATACACGCATACGACATCTCATAAAACAAGTAGTACCAATCAAAATTATCATTCTGTTATCATAAGTATATCACATCATACTCAAGCAGAAAATTACCTACACACAACATACAATTGCCAACACCCATACCACTATATACACACCACGAAACCAAGACTACGACGACATAATCACTTAACTAATGGGCCCACCAAACTATAACAAGGTTGACACAGGCAACGACAAGCTCTATGGTCTAGACAATAGGAAGGAACCGAACCTAGATCATGACGAATAGAACGATCGGAAAACATGGGTTCAGCTAGGACGAAGATAAGGAGCCAAATTTGGTTAGGGGAATCAGGGTAAGACTGTGAATGTTTAGGTGGAAAGATGATTCAATGATACCCTTAAGGAGTACGTAAAGAAGGTAGTGTAAACAACATAAGTTAAAATACGTGAATTCAAAGACCGTTGTACTTCAAAAAGTCGGAGTCCTCGTTTGTATAAAATTATTTAGAGGTCGATAAACAAGTTGTTTGAAAGCGAGTTTGAGACGAATATACGTAATAAGAGGAAAAGTGGTTTATTGGCTTATATAAAATCATCATGAGGAAAAAGGAAATCATTTACTCGAACATTAAAACATAGGTCAGAAATGTTATGCGGCAGCAATCTAAAAATTTTGGAAAAGTTTTGAGATTCGAAGATTGAAATCAGATCAAGTATAGTGTGGAGAATTTAAGCGCATGCTAAAGGTTTTCCGAATCTTAAAACTGAAGAGAAATCCCAAATAAACCATATCGAAAATACTTTTAGAGAAATCCGGATTTGCCAACAAAATTGCTTTATACAAGATCTTAATGTACTAGCAAAACGAACGTGGTACCGATATATAAAAATAATTGAAGTCATATTTCAGAAATTATCTTAAAAGTGTGTATGGTGAATGGAAAGATAATATCTTATTAGTATGGAAAGAGAAAATGATATTTAACTCATCAAGTTAGTATTAAAACTTTTAAACCGTTTTATGAAGGGTCTAAGTCAGGAATGATTTCGAAATAGTAAAAAAAAAATTTTATACAAAAATCTGAAATATGGAAAATGTTGAGCATAAAATCGACTTGCTAAAAGCCGAAGTCCAAATGGACTTGAAAAGTTTATTAAGAGTAAGCACGAGGTGTTTTCGAATAAAATTTTAATGGCACAAGTAAGAAAAGAAATTATGAATCGAGTTAGGAAAATAGAAATACGGTTCAGAATGAAATTGGTATATGAAAAGGGACAAGACATTTATATCGATACGAAAGTATATGCTGAAAATATTATAAACTTCTAATCTAAAAATCTCAACACAAGTTTCGATATGTAAAAACATAAATAATTTAAGTCGGCGAAGGAGCATGAAACCTTACATATATCATAAGTGTTTCGAACAAATTTAAACTTAACGAAAGAAGAAGATCGAAGATACTTTTAGGGAAATAAGGATTCGCCAAAAGAACGTATTGGTATAAAAACTTTTGAAGTACGAGCACGACGAACCTATAATTGATATATACAAAAATTAGTTGAAGTCCATTCAGTTTGGAAAAATACCCCGAAAGGTTTGTAAGATAAGTGGTTAAAATAAATTTTTGTAGTTAGGAAAAGGACGGTATATCGAACCATCAGGATAGTAATAAAGTTTTAAAAAAAATCGAAATGCGAAAGATACATTGTTAGAAAAATAGTACAAGATAGTAATTTTAAAATTTCGACCAAAAGTCTTCAAAATTCAAGAGCGACTTTTAACTCCATCGAAATTTAGGGAGACATATTTAAAGAAGTTTAGAAAAAAATTTAAATTGAGTGAAACTTCAAATAAGGAAAGCATTCGAAAATAACTTTGGAAGAATTAAGATTTGCAACGGAAAACATTTGAAATATCAAGGATAATTGTAATGAGGTGATCATGTGAATTGAGGACAAGGGAAGTGGTTGCGGAAACGTAATTTTCCAAAAAATCTGTAGTCGGGAAAATGTTTGAACATAAATTTGATTTGTTGAAAGCTGAAATCATCTGTGACTTGAAAAGTATATTAAGGGAGCGCGACGAGTCATTTGAATAGCATAAATAAGAAAGGAAAATTCATAAATCGAATTTGGAAAATAGAATTGCGGCTCAGAATTAAATCGATTTATGAAAAAGGGACAAGATATTCAAATATGTATGAAAGGTATAGGCTGTAAAACATTATAAAACAGTAATCAAAATCTCGTCAAAACTTTCGAATTTCAAAAATTAATTTAAGTCAACGAAAGAGTACGAGATATAAGTATACATATAACAATTGAAATTCCATTTAGCTTGGAAAAGATTTTAAAGTATGTATGCTATGCGATTAAAATGGATCTCATAGTTAGAAAATGGTATATCGAATTTTCCAAAATAGTATTGGAGTCAAACCAAAATGCGAAAATATAGATAAGAAAATGGTTACGAGTTAGCAATTATAATTACAACCATTAGACTCCGAAATCTACAAGGAATTTGACTCAATCGAAAAGTGAGAAATTTTAAGTATATACGTAGCAGGTTTAAACAAAATTTAAACTTAACGAAAACTTTAATAAGGGAAATCGAAAAATAACTTTAAAAGAAATTAAGCCTTGCGAATGGGGACCTTCGAAGGATCAACGATTATCGAAACGTGGTGGTCATGGGAATCGAGGCAAGGGATTTGGTGGGATGATCAAAACATAAATACGCCTAGGTTATGACTTAGGAAAATCTACGGAAACTCCTACGGTCAACCAACTAAAGATTATGGAACCAAACGCTAAGACTCCCTAAGGGCTAGACAGCGATGAAATGAGTGCAGCTTGGTCCGAAATTGATGAACCCAAGCGAGAGACCAAAGGATTCTAGAAGTCTATCCTAGTCAAAGCTAGACAGGAACCACTAAGGTAACTCCTACGACGACCAAATCAACTCCTAGCGGGGAGTCTAACTAACAATCAGGGGCCTCTAACTAGCAAGCACGGACGTCTAACTAAATCTTCCTACCACCTAGTGACATAGGAAAACTACTAGACTCAAGGCTTATAAATTGGATGTTCTAATTTATTTAATGGACATTCCATAATTATTATCATGGTTCCGATAGTTCACATTTGCAAATGGACCTGCATGGGCCACCAATAAAACCTGTCACGCCCCGCTTCCCAAAAATGTGGAGGCGAGACGTGAGAAGGTCCGCACAAACTTGAAGCTGTGAAGCTCCAAGTCTGATAAGCGTATAAAAACACTTATTATGGCAAGTCCTTGCAAAGGGAAACGAAACAACAATGATAATAAGGAAATGAGACGACATTTTATTGAATCTCCGAAAGTCCATAAATAAATTACAATATCGCAGAAAAGCCACCAGGCTCAAAAGGAAAAGCTAAGGCCCAAACATGGCCAACAAGGTATAACATACATACAAAGGTGCCATGCACCAATAACTAACAGTAAACCTAAACAAAGAAGTGAACACGAGCGGTCTTCAAGACAGGCCCCTGGTGTTCACTCACCTCCACAGCAAACATCAGCATCAGCAACACTATATCCCCGGCAACAAAGCTCTGGCTCTAGGTCTAACATGTGACACCCAAAAGAGAAAGGGGCACATGTCAGCAAGTCTGGAAAGACTTGTGCAAGGAAACGGAAAGAAAGATACACTAGCAACCTAGCAGTTATAGTATGATGCATGACATGGCAAATATAGCATGGAAGTGACAAGTAAAGGGAAGTAGCAAGTAACAAGTATGTCATGGATAACAGGTTTTACAAGTAAAACACGGACACGTACAAGTGGTAAGTGTGACAAGCATTGTCAAGTAACAAGTACAAGGGATCACCCACACATGGATGCCCTATTGCCCGCAGGCCGTATTCAAGTATCAAGTACAAGGGATCACTCAACGAGTGCCCTATTGCCCGCAGGCTGTGTTGAGCTCGTCTTCTGGAACACGAGCCAGAAAGTGCAAATGGCATAGGATTGTGCCCACGCAAGGTGGGTGCCTAGCCGGAACAATAGTACAAGTATGTAGCAAGCTACGCAATTCCGATGAGTATTCAAGCATGCAATGACATGAGCAGTTAATACGCGTACCGTTAATTGTATTTAAACGTGACAGGCAAAATGCAATGACATGAACAGATATTCGCGTACCGTTTATTGAAATTAGACATGACAGGCAAAATGCAATGGCATGAACAATATTCACGTACCGTTTATTGAAATTAGACATGACAGTTAGAGATGCATGGATGACATGAACAATTAATTCACGTACCGTTAAGGGAAAGTAAACGTGACATACAAGCATGATGAAGGTGACGGACCAAGCTTCGTTGTCAAGCTAGGTCAATGGCGTCTAGACGGCTATCCTTTCATCGTCTAGTCTCTTTTACGCTAAAGCAAGGGAAATGGCCTAAGACATGTCACAAACCAAGAAATGCAAGTTTCACTTGCCTGGCACCGAGGAGAACGATCAACGAAGCCACATCACACAAATTTGTTATCTACTGGAATGGATCACTGTCATGGAAAAACAACATTAGAATGGTAACTAATCCGTATTCACAATCGAACCCTACGATTTCTAATGATCAATTTTGTTAGGGTTTCACAAATATCAAGTGTGGGTTATGAGATTATTAAAGGAAGCATACTACCTGTGAAGAAGCGGAGGAACGACGCCGAGAACTACGGCAACGGAAGAACGATCCGGCTCAGATCTGGAAATGGGGAAAATCTGGAGAAATGGGTTTGGATGAGGCTTTTGGGGATTTGATGAGGGTTTGGGGAAGAGGAGAGGTAGGATATGTGAAATGAGGGTTTGGATGATGATGGATGAGCTTGGGATGAAGGATCAATGGTTTGGGGAAGAAGGGGGTTCAATGGGGGAGAAATTAGGGTTTGGGGTGATGAGGAAGAAGAAGAAAATGTTTGGGGCGTATTTATAGAAAAGTGTGGCGGCTAGGGCAAAACTAGGGTTTCCTGGGCTGATTAGTCGGTCAAAGAAGGATGGCTGACCGACTAGTTTGGGAACTAGTCGGTCGGTCGAATAACTGTGACCGACTAAGAGCAAACAGTAACTCGGCTGGGAAAATGATCAATGAACTAGTCGGTTGAAGAACAATGGATGACCGACTAGTTTGTAATCTAGTCGGTCGAAAGATGTTCTTAGACCGACTAAAGATAAACAGTAACTTAGGTGAATTTAATCAAAGGAACTAGTCGGTCTGAGAGCAAGTTCTGACCGACTAGTTTCACATCTAGTCGGTCGGTGGTTGTTCTTAGACCGACTAACGATAAACAGTAACTCCTGAATAATTGATTGAATGAACTAGTCGGTTTGAGTAGAGTTGCCGACCGACTAGATCTCAATCTAGTCGGTTGGTTCCCCTTCTCGAACCAACTAAGATGCACTAAAAGTGCCGATTCGAATCGCAGAGCTTCGGGAAGATTCCTATGGCTTCTAAGATCACTCTAACTCTAAGATATGAGCGATTTGAAGCTCGTCACGAATGACTTACTCCGAAATCGACGATTGATGGAAGAAGCTAGAAAATCACGACGAAACGATCGAAAGTGAAAGCTATGGTGACGAAACCACACATCCAAGGAGAAAATCCACCAAGCATATATTTTAATATAGATAATCCAATTACACAAAAACCAGTCGTTACACGTTTACCGCAAGTTTCACGGTTAGTGTAGGGTGCGGGAATATCGAACTCAGGGAGGCGAGGTTGTGCTTGGGTCAGGTAGGACCTAAATCACCCCGAGGGGCGAGCTAGCCCGAATCGGTAGATGGTTGTCACGAAAGAAAACAAAAGGGTGTGAACGAAAAGAAAGTAAACCCGGGACTTTGGTTTCCAACCCGATGAGAGACTCTCGCCGATACGGCCTACGGGTATGGATAGCGATCGGGATTAGGGTCTAATGGTGAGACGTTGCCTCTGAAAGTGGTACCGGCGTCCCATGGGCCCGATATTCCGGTCGGTGCCCAGGATGATACACCGGACTTCCCGGATTCGATCAGTGGGCACTCCCGTGTCCATTAACACTGATCGATCCCGGGAGCACTAAGCCCGTAACGATATCTCCCAACGTCTCATCCTGTCGCTCCCGCGTGCTAGGATTCGGCGTCTACGCTAAGGGCGTGAGCTATGGCTAGGGAGTCAACCGCCAAGTTTATTCCCCCTTGGCCCGACGGTCAAAGGCGGTCTTTTTCCCGCCAATGACAATGAAACACCCCGCGTAACCGTTAGATTCCTACTCCCTATCGATTTCCTAACCCTATGGACGCATCGGGAAGAGCCCCCGAAGGGGTTTCCACCAAAATCCCAGATTTGGGAACTACTCACAAAAATTCATGAAAAAGCAATCTAAATGAAATTTAACCGTTGAAATCATAATCGGACAATTGCAATGCGGAAGTAATAGAGTAATAAAGACAATACTAAAATTTTAGAAAGATCTGAAAACTTACTAAAGAGTAACAATTACAGCCGTCACAAGGAAATAAAACAGTAGAAAAACAGCAACTCCCGTTTCTGGAACCCTAGGGGTTCTATATATAGAACTTCGCATCAACCGATCGGTTGACAAGTCAACCGATCGGTTGATCCGTTACAAATAAATAACAAAAAACAGCGAGTTTTCACCCGATCTCATGAACCGGTCGGGTGAGTTCTTGAGCGACCGGTTGGATCTTGGAGCAGTCGGGTGAACCGATCGGTTCAACGCCCGTGTCTTCAGCTCTTCTTCTTCAGATACAGATGAACCGATCGGGTGAGAGTTACCCGATCGGTTGGAATTCTGCTCGAAAAAACAGAGAACGGCCGCCCGCAGAACCGGTCTGTGAACCGGTCGGGTGACTTCTTTGTGAGCTGCGGTAGAGACCGGGTGGTGCACGCGTGCATCACCCTATCGGTTGAAGATGACCAACCGACCGGGTGAGGGGCTGAAAGATGAATTCTTCGACGTTTGACCCCCTGGATCACGCGTGACTTCTCCCGTTGCTCCGGGGACTTGGGATATCATCGTTAAACGCCCCCTACGTGGTCGAACCCCTGCAATCATGGATAAACAAAGAAAAGTGAAAGAAAACGGGAAAATATACGAAAACGAATAAAAGACGGCGGAAAAACACGGAGAAACACAAAAGAAAACGTGCGTGAATATATGAAATATAAACGCACGTCAACAGGCCGGGGAGGGCCAAGAGTAAGTGCTCGTGTACGAGAAGGGGGACGTGTTTGTTTTCGTCTCTTTCGAGACGGTTCCTCCTCCCGCATAATTCCCTTCCCCTTGTCCTTATCATTAGCCATGCGTGAGTGTGCGTGTATGAATGAGTGCAAAAGCGATGAATGCACACTAACACAAGCAAAATGAGCAAGCACAATTTATAGGGCAAAAGTAGAGATACGAGCGTAGGAGCGAGTGTACCCAAGCGAAGTGGCGAAGCTTGCCCGTAGATGTCCCCACACTGCGCAATGAGAGTAGCGTGGAGCCGCGACGACCTCTTTCAGCAAGAATTTTCGAATGGGTGTGATTTGGGGGGAAATTAGGTCAGAAACTCGAGAAGGAGGGGAGAGAGAGTGAAAATGATGGAGAGATTGATGGAGGAGGTGGGGAGAGGGTGTATTGGAGGGGTAGAGGACATGGGGGAGTCAGAATCAGCCGTTGGGGAGGAGGGGCAGGCGAAACGACGGCGACAATGGCGATCGGGCGAGGATGAAAACGAACGGGTGGTCGGGGGTTTATATATGGTTTTAAGTCGAACCGATCAGGTGACTTGTCACCCGATCGGTTGACGATTAGGTCAAAAATTCTTGCCAAAGAAGTGCTACAGGCGAACCGGTCGGTTGACTTGTCAACCGATCGGTTGGCCGCTCCACTCATTTTCCCGAGAGTTGAGGGCTGCTCACCCGGTCGCCTCAACCGATCGCGCTCGAACTCAACCTATCGGTTGATATTCCCCAAAAATTTCCCGAGAGTTCTCTCCAGCTCACCCGGTCTGTCACCCGGTCTCTTCATTCTTCAACCGATCGGTTCATTTGGGGACAGATCTCGGCATGTATCTGATACATCCCAACCGATCGGTTGAGTCATCAACCGATCGGTTGGGGCTTTGTTCCCTGCAAAAACCAACAGATTTGTCTAAGTCCCTGAACGGATGTTCTCGCGGCTGATTTTATTTATAAAAATAGATAAAATAAAGTAAAAAGTAACACTCAAAAGTGGGGAAAAAGTTTAGAACATGGGTTGCCTCCTATGAAGCGCACTTGTTTAACGTCGTTGGCTCGACGCCCGCAAGAGATGTTCATGGTGGTTGATACGGGTGATGCCCGAAGTTCGGCATCTCTACTTCATCGGAGCTTGAGGCCTTTGGAGTAGTCAACGGCTGGAGAAAGATTTGCTCGACCACCCTCTTCTTATCTTTGGGATCCGGGGGCTTCTCTTTCGTATTGGCGCTTACCACCATCTTCTTAAGGATCCAGACCTCATCCTTGGTGAGGTCCATGGGCTCTTTCCCCGTTCTCCTCGCAGGAGGAGCCTTGGGGAACATGGGAGGGGTCGTTCTTGCTGCACTCGCTTTCCCAGTAGCATCTTTGTTCTTGGGGCCGTCTCCATCCTCTGAATCCCCCAAGTCATCGGGGGGGGTTTCTTAAGAGAATCTCCCAGGAGCTCTCTTCAGCAGCTTTTTCTTCTTCTACCTCAAGCAAATTACACTGAGGGTCGTCTGGCGGATCGGGATACTTCATGGACAACCCCAGATCAAATTCAACTTTTTCTCCGCTGACGTTTAGAGAAAGTTTTCCGTTCTTCACATCAATCAAAACGCCAGCAGTGGCCATGAAAGGTCGTCCCAGGATGATGGGAGTGTGTGCGTCTTCAGGCATGTCCATGACTACGAAGTCCACTGGCACATGCACCCCTTTTACATTAACGGGGAGGTCATCCACAATTCCCACCGGATATTTGACCGACCGGTCAGCTAGTTGTAGGGCCATACCGGTGGGCTCCAAATCACCCATTCCTATCCTTTTATACATCGACAAGGGCATCAAACTTACACTCGCTCCGAGATCGACGAGTGCACGATGAATCTTTACTGCCCTGATCGTGCAAGGAATTGAGAAGCTCCCGGGGTCTTTAAGTTTCAGCGGATTTGCCATCTGGATAAGAGCGCTACACTCCGTCGTCAATACTACTTTCTCCTTTCTAGACCCTCTAGTCACCAAATCCTTCAGGAATTTTGCATAGGAGGGGATTGTTTCGATAGCTTCTAGGAAGGGGATTTGCAAGCTCAGGTCCTTGACCATGGCGAAGAACTTGCCATATTTCTCATCGATTTTGGCCTGAGCTAACCGTTGTGAAAATGGCACAACGGGTTTGAACACTTTTGGGCTCCCTTCCTCGTTCTTCTTCTTCTCTTCTTCAGAGACTCCCACCGGAGTCGTAGGACTTGATGACGAAGCACCGGCATCATTTGATTTTTCAATTGGTCGCTCAACGACCAACGGTGCTTCCGGTCTGTTAGGGGGCACTCTAGTAGGGATTTGTGTCCCGCTTCTCAGAACGATAGCAGACACATTTGCGTGCTCGTGCACGAGTGCCGACGTTTGGGTTGCTCCCCTCGGGTTCACCTCCGGTTGTGGCGGCAATTGGTTTTGTGACCTTGAAAGGTTCGCCACTTGTAACTCCAGCTGGGTTACTTGGTCCGTGAGGGCCCGCTGACCCATTTCCAGCTTCTGATTGATCTTCTCATGGTTTGTTATATATTGAGTCAAGAGAGACTCAACCGGAGAGACGGCCCTTTGTTGGCCATACTGCTGCTGCTGCTGCTGGATTAGTTGCTGATTCCTGGGGGCATAAAATTGCTGCTGATATTGTTGCTGCTGATATTGTTGCTGATGAATCTGACTCTGCTGTGGCCTAGCCGGCTGATATGTTTGTTGTTGCGGCTGCTGAGGCGGCGAGGGCTGAAATGGTGGCCGGTAACTGAAGTTTGGGTGGTTCCGGTTGTTTGGAGAGAAGGCCGGGTTGGAATTGGTCCTTGGCGGATATGGCGCATTTCCCATGGGGTTGTAAAATAGTGCGCTCGCCTGATCCAACGGTGGTGAGATGTCACCACCGTCGAATTCCCCAAAGAATTCGGATTCTACCGCTGAAATTTGCTGTGTACCGGCCCCATCGGCTCCTACCATTAGTGCGGAGATCTGGGTCGAAAGCAAGTCGAACTTGCTTGAAAGTTTGTCGACGTCCTCGACTCTGTGTATACCCCCAGACCTGGGTGTGGCTCTCTCGTCACACCACCGCTCATTATTGGATGCCATATTTTCCAGAATATGTCCGGCATCTTCCTCGCTCCTTGACATGAAGGAACCCCCAGCCACGGCGTCCATAGAAGATTTCAGGTCATCCCTCAATCATTGTAGAACAGATTAATAATCTGCCACTTCGGAAGCTCATGGTGAGGGCATCTTCTTTGCATCTCCTTGTATCTCGTCCAAGCTTCATGCAAGGACTCGTGGCTGGCCTGGGAGAAGGAGGAGATCTCACTCCTCAACTTCATGGTCTTCCCCGGAGGAAAGAACTTCGTCAGAAAAGCGTTGGAGAGCTTCTCCCAGGTATTGAAAGTGTTGGGGTCCTTCCCCTTAAGCCATTGCTTGGCTTTGTCTCGCAAAGAGAAGGGGAACAGCTTCAGACGGATCGCCTCAGTCGTGACACCATTAATCCGGAAGGTGTCACATTTCTCCAAGAAGGAGTCTAGATGCTCGATCGGGCTCTCCATGGGTGCACCCGCAAACTGATCCTGCTGGATCCATGTCACCAAAGACGGCTTTAGCTCGAAGCTTTGGGCCGCAATAGCTGGAGAACGGATGGCGGAAGTGGACTCGATAGATGGCATCGAGTACTCCAACAGGGACTTGTGAGGCGGGGTGTTCTCCTCCATGGATTCGGGATCCTCTCTTCTTCGCTTCTCGGCGGCCAAACGCCTATGGGTGGCGTTAATCTCTGGATCAACGGGAATCAAGTTGTCGAGACTTCTTGAACTCCTGCGCATGAAAAACAACAAACACCCGTGAAGCGATAAGTGGGAAAGAAACAGATAAAATAAGAAATAAAAATAAGAAAAATAAAACGGAAAAGGGAGAATGCGAAAATTATCGTGAGGTAGGGATAAGAGCTAGACACGAGGGTTCAAAAGATCCTAAAATAACAAGCACGTTGCCTCCCCGGCAACGGCGCCATAAACTTGACGTGACCGCCCCGGCTTGCTATCCGCAAATGGCCGGGGGACCCGTGTGGGGGTTTAGAAATTTGTAACCGCAAGCGCACGGTGTTGTAGTGTGGCTTGGGGGTCGAACACAGGGAGGCTAGGATGTGCTTGTGTCAAGGAGGACCAAAATCACCCCGTAGGCGAGCTAGCCCGAATCGGTAAATGGTTGTCACAGAAAGGAATGAAGGGTATGAACAATAAGAAAATAAACCCGGGAGTTTGGTTTCCACTCCGACGAGCGACTCTCGCCGATACGGCCTGCGGGTATGGATAGCGATCGGAATTAGGGTCTAATGGTGGGACGTTGCCTCTGAAAGTGGTACCGGCATCCCATGGGCCTGATATTCCGGTCGGTGCCCAGGATGATACACCGGACTTCCCGGATTCGATCAGTGGGCACTCCCGTGTCCATTAACACTGATCGATTCCGGGAGCACTAAGCTCGCAACGATAACTCCCAACGTCTCATCATGCTGCTCCCGCGTGCTAGGATTCGGCGTCTACGCTAAGGGCATGAGCTATGGCTAGGGAGTCAACCGCCAAGTTTATTCCCCCTTGGCCCAACGGTCAAAGGCGGTCTTTTTCCCGCCGATGACAATGAAACACCCCGCGTAACCGTTAGATTCCTAATCCCTATCGATTTCCTAACCCTATGGACGCATCGGGAAGAGCCCCCGAAGGGGTTTCCACCAAAATCCCAGATTTGGAAACTACTCACAAAAATTCATTAAAAAGCGTTCTAAATGAAAATTAACCGTTGGAATCATAATCAGACGATTGGAATGTGGAAATAATAGAGTAGTTAAGACAATACTAAAATTTGAGAAAGATCCGAAAACTTACAAAAGAACAGTAATTACAGCCGTCACAATGGGAGAAAACAATAAAAACTAGCAGCTCCCGTTTCTGGAACCCTAGGGGTTCTATTTATAGACTCTCGCATCACCCGATCGGTTGACAAGTCAACCGATCGGGTGATCCGTTACAGATAATGAACAGAAAACGGCGAGCTTTCACCCGGTCATGCGAACCGGTCGGGTGAGTTCTTGGAGTGACCGGTTGGATCTTGGCGCCATCGGGTGAAGTGATCGGTTGGGTGCACGTGTCTTCAGCTCATCAGCATCAGCTACAGATGAACCGATCGGGTGAGAGTCACCCGATCGGTTAGAATTTTGCTCGAAAAGACAGAGAACAGGCCCCCGCTGAACCGGTCTGTGAACCGGTCGGGTGACTCCACATGAGCTCCGGCTGAGACCGGGTGGTGCACGCGTGCATCACCCGATCGGTTGGAGATGGCCAACCGACCGGGTGAGGGGCTGAAAGATGTATTCTTTTTCGTTTGACCCCCTGGATAACGCGTGACTCCTCCCGTTGCTCCGGGGACTTGAGATATCGTCGTTAAACGTCCCCTACGCGGTCAATCTCCTGCAAACATGGAGAAACAAAGAAAAGTGAAAGAAAACGAGAAAATACGAGAAAACGAATAAAAGACGGCGGAAAACACGGAGAAACACAAAAGAAAACGTGCGTGAATATATGAAATATAAACGCACGTCAATTTTTCTAAGCTCGATGTGATTTACTGCATTTTCTTGAAGATGGTGTATCTGATTACTTTACGCATAGACTGCTGAATCTGCAGAACAGAGAATTAAATTACGCACAAACGAGATTCAGGCAAATTTGCGTAGCGAACTTCGAAGAGCCATATCTTGAGATCCAGGCATCCAATTGACTCACCGTTTGTGCTAACACGAAGTTAACGACGTGATTAACGATGGGGACTATCCAAACATCACAAACTGAGCACTCTAAACTCTTCATCTTATTTATATTTGTGATATTGTTTTGTATATCTTTGTATTTATTTTTTTACTTTCGTTTTTGGGGTATTTTGGGCTCTTGACTGGTTGGGGCTAGTCAAGGAAAAGTTTTCGCTAGGTGTTTGACGCTTTGGATAGTGAGGTACCAACCTGGTTAGCTGAGTATTGGGGCACGAGGTTCTGTATTGTTGTGTATCTTGATATTATTATTCTAGTGATTACTTTAGGACTGGTGTAGGTCGAGGGCGACCGAACTAGGGTAAATATCATATGCACTCTGTGTCTGCGGCTGCTCTATTATTGTTGCACCATATTTTCTCTGGGATTGTTTGATCGAGTAGGCCACTGTTTTTGTATTTGCAAAAAGTTTTTATAACCCTACTTACCCCCCTCTAGGCTTAGATCACGATCCAACACACGATCTCACACTGTCTCCACATTGAGTTGCTATAAGATCAGCTAGTAACAAAACAATGATAGAGATCAATGCAGACTATCGTATACATAATATTAATGTCATGTCTTGATATTCCTACAATTAGGAACATTTAGGAGTTGTGCTCATACAAATCCATTGGGCCTCATTATCATGATCTGATCTTGATCACAATGTTTCTCACACAGCTCCAAGGATTTTATCCATGCAATCATACCATAACTGCGCGTTTTGCGACATATTGTATGGAAGAAGTCAGTGAAGAATTTAGGGAAGGATTGGTGAAAGCAATGCATGTGACTCGTGATGGGGGGAAAGAAAAGCATGAAGCTTCGTGAGAACTTTCCATCACTGCGGTAACTGACGGCTAGCTATTGATAGCTAAGACCAAAATTTCGCTCACTGTAGGTGGGGTACGATTATCGCCAAATATTAGAGGGTCCTACGGAGGAATAAAAAGAGACATGTTGGCATTCCTTTTTGTAATCCACGAGTAATCGGAAACATTTATAAACGTTCAAATAAAAACAATTAGCCTGCTTCATGCGGTCCGATCCTAGGCAGATGGGATGCCCTCTTTTCAGACTATATATGCCAACAAGCTTTTAATTCCAGTACGACGTATCACTAGCTCTCGACATTATCTACAGATGTGGGGCATAGCCATTTACTGCCTTATCTGTCTAATCACCTTATCTGTAAGAGACAACTGTGCCTAAGGATATGCAAATCATCATAGTTGTGTGGTGTGGCATAGTCTTCCCAGGCTCTATATAATAGACGGACAATCTTCAGTATGGGGTAACTTGAAACCGGTATGCCTAACACTATAAACTCGAGACTCTAATTGCTAACAGAGATGCCTACACCATTGGCTCATCCTACGCTTCACACATACATGCCATTTTATGCCCATCACCTCCTTCCCTCCAACCTCGCATTACTTCGGGATCTGAGGGTAGTCGGGAGGTCCGCCCCGGTCATCAGACGTCTCTGTCTCTCTATTTCAGGTACCCGAAGAAGGGGGCGGCCCTATAAAACTGTCATGTCCAGTCTCTCTGTTGCGAGAAAGCTTACATTAGTAATCCGGCTAAGGTGTCCGACGGCATGATCCGAGCCCCACAAAATTCCATGCATCAAGAAGATGTCTTACAACTAGAGTGGAAATTAGCTATACACGAATCATATCAAATGGAAGGATATTTGTCTGAACATAAAAGAACAAAAGCATCTAGATATGATCAAATTTCCAATTAGATATATCTAGGATGAAGTTGACGGTGGCAGACATGAATTATAACAACAGCATTGTCAGCCCAGCTTTGTAAAAATATTTTAAATAATGGCTTGTTTTTCATTGAATAAAGTTGTGGTATATATACATGTACAATATGAGATTGTGTTGTTTTTCGCATCTCAACAAGATGAGTTTGGATTGATTTCCAAATTTCAACATGTTAAGATTAAGTTGCTTGAAATCTCAACTAACAAATAATCAAATATTTACAACACATAAGTAGGAACTAACAAAGTAGTTCTCGAAATACATAATTAAATAATTAATGTAATAATTCATATAATATGTTTGTTTCGATGAGCAATAATATTAGAAGACATGAACATCAAAATGGAAAGTACTAAATTGGTGGACTCGTAAAACACCTCGAAAGATTTTTATGCTTGGCATATTATTTGTCGATCACCATGTTCACCCCCCTCTAGGGTATACTTTTCGATACTACAAGTGGCATCAGATCATAGGTTGATCAGTTTTAGACCTAGAGTTTAGGGTTGCACGCGCACACAGTCATGAGTATTTTGGATGGTGCTTTTGCTAATGAACACTCTATTGATAGACCTCTTATATTTACTGGACATGATTATAGTTACTAGAATGCTAAGTTGAAAGTTTATTTATTACTTGTGGATTTTTATGCTTGGCATATTATTGAAAACGGATATATTGAGTGTCTGACATGTTCGGGCGTTACATTCGAATGATATTCACTAGACCATCGCCTATAAACAATCTCTCAAACAATGAGAGACATGGGGATTCTGAGAACACAAACACTCAGGTATTCTAACATCTGCTTCACGTTATACATTTCCTTTTTAGCTAGGCGCGATAACTAGTGGCCGACCTTCTAACAGGTCGGAAACAGTTACCCCGAGCCTTCTTGAGTCATCTACTGATTTAAGCATTGGATGAAATTAGGTTAGACCCTAGACCCGACCTCCCTGACGAGCTCTTTTGTTGCAAACGACCTGGAGATAGCTCAGACCCGACTCCTATCGCTCGGATCATTGCCAATTTAGATCGTTGTCAGCTCGCACAGTGTCCACTAAACTGCCACGTCCTCCCTCATCAACGAATACAAATGATTCATCTTCCGATAATTTCAGTGATGAGAAAACATCCCAAAACAGAAACTACTAAATTCAAGGACCCTTAAAAAATTTGTTATACTGGTGGTTTACGACGTATTGTGTGGAAACAATCAGTAGAGAAGTTAGGGAAGGATTGGTGAAATCAATACGCGTCGCTCGCGGTAGGGGGGTGGGGGCATGCCAATAAACTTGAAGCTTCATGAGAACTTCCCTCATTGCGGTAACAGACGGCTAGTTGTGGATAGCGGAGGCTAAAATTCTGCTCACCGATGCAAATTGAGAGGGAAAGAGACTTCAAAAACGATGATTAGAGACTTCAAATCAAAATCTGATAAATTAAATCCAAAAGGAGGATATCAACAAATGGGTTTTCGATGCAAGGACCTGTTATTGAGTGTGGTGTTTTTCAGGGGAGCCTGTTGCTGCAATTTTGGATCGCACGATTATGTTTCTTTGAATCTGTTGCTGCTTATGGACATGAATCGAGGGGTTCAGTTGGCAGAATCCGAAATTGTTATCGGTTTGTTTTCTTGAAAACCTAGAAAAAATCACTGAGAATGGTAAAACATAAAAAGCAATTACCATTATTTCTTGTTGGGATTGACCAATGGAAAGCAAAATGCCTCGCCATCCGTTTTTTGTTAAGCAAAACAATATGCAGATTCTTGTCATGTCATGAGGGCACGGAATTAAACTTGGTAAGTTTACAAATGCATGATTCTCCTTCAAACGATATTCCTCGCCAAAACTCAAATTTAATATCAGATGTGTCTTACCCTACTCCATATGAGAGTGCGAAGAATATATTTAGTCCATAACTCCCCTTGGGGGGGTACATTTTGTACATAGTATAGAGGGTTCAAATCAGCAAGCAAGAATGTGTGCTTCTCATTGAACCTCTGTTCTTGTTGTCTCTGCATTTCGTGTTTGTGTGTCCATGTGTCTCATCATCAAATCAAATAAAACGAAATTATCATGGGATTAGAAAACTAACCAAAATCGCTAAGTGGCTAATCAAAAATATATGAAGACTCAAGCTTTCCTTATTTACACGTTATCAAGCCTAAGTAAATTTAAACAATCATAATCAGAAATAACAAGGAAAATAATAAGTTATAAGTTACAATACAAATTTAACCACACAAACCTTGATTACTATGGAAAAATAACATGAAACCCATGTATCACAAAAAAGAGTGGCTAAATTTACTCAAACAGAGAAAGTAGACAGATGAGAGAGGGAGGGAGGGAGAGAGCCTGAGAGGGGGGGGAGAGAGAGAGAGAGAGAGAGAGAGAGAGAGAGAGAGAGAGAGAGAGAGAGAGAGGGAGGGAGAGAGCCTGAGAGAGGGGGGGGAGAGAGAGAGAGAGAGAGGGAGAGAGAGAGAGAGAGAGCCATGTTGCTGGCTTGAGATCAAATGTTTGCATAACCAAATCAGACCAATTGTACCAGATAAATATTGTTTGCATATCAAAGTGAGGTTGCTGGGGGAGAGAGATAGGACCCATTGTAGCAGATAAAAACTTGCTTCGGCCTCCCATATTGTGAATTTAGACCCATTGTAGCCGATGAACCAAAGCAATACAAGAATCAATATGTCTAAGTATCCAAGTGAAAGAACTCAATTTTTTTAAGAAACAGAACAAAATTCATGACAGAAACTAAATTAAACTAAATTTTATTCAAAAAAACAGATACTGAGGTTGTCCAAAATCATCAGAATCGGAATCGAGGGAGTTGTATAATAAGGTGGGCATATCAGATATCATGCCCTTTTTGATTCCAAGCTTTTCAAGCATATAATCTATAAAATTTCATAAGAAAAAATTAGATATTATCTGATTTGTGATGAAGATAACTCACAAATAACAATTATATGAAATGACAAAAAATTATAATTAAAATAGTTACCTTTAATGTTCATGGTGCAATGGGTAGATATGCCAAAGCTGAAAGGATATCAGGTATCATCAAGATCAATACATTAGGAAAAAAAATCGATAAGAATTTAACTTGCTCACTTGAAAAAATAAAATAAAATAAAATAAAAATATAATCAAATTTGATGAAATGAAAAACTTTCCAAATAGAAGGTAGCCATATTTAGGACCCTCTGCATGACGATATTGGCCTTCGAATTCCATTCTAATTGATGAATATCTATTTATTTGCATATAATCAAATTTGATGAAACGTAAAACTTTCCAAATAGAAGGTAGCCATATTTAGGACCATGAATTCCACTCTGATCGGTGAATATCTATTTATTTGCCAGCAAATTAGATGCTTAGAATTCATGACACAAATATATGATCAAATCATAGCTACAATGGCCATGGAAAATGAAACATTAAGATACTTTGCCATGCATTAAAAATCTGAAACGTCATTCCACTTCTTTGTAACATTAAATTCTTTAGTCACGTGTTAACTTTTAATGTAAACAAACAATCTGAAGCATCATGCATGCCAATCGCTACATTAAGATACTTCATCCTGCATTAAAAAATGCAATCCCATGTTGGGACTAATCAATAGAAAGTTTATACTAGGATTAGTTTTGTTGAACACCAGTGGAGTGGGGTACTTAGAGCCTGGTAAGCGTAGAGGATGTGCTCTAGCTTTTTATGGTTGTACCTATTACATTATTAATCTAGTATCTGCTTTGGGGGCAAGATGTAGGTCGTGGAGACGACTGAACCAGGGTAAATCCGATGCGTACTCTGTGATTGCTTATTAATTTACCCTGCATCTACTATATTTGCCTATGATTACTCGTGGGTTGCACGAGAATTTTTATTAGCCTATTCACCCCCCTCTAGGCTTAGATCCAGATCCAACAATCTCTAGAGCTCAAAATACGCCAAGAATATATCAAAAACCCTAGAAATACGCTAATATATAAGCATTGAGGGTTTTAGAGCATTAACGGCTTAAAACCCACACCCAATAGATACAAAACCTTTTGATTCACGTCGTCACTTAGCAGCGGCCGTCGAATTCGAGCGGATGCGCTCTGTTGCTGACACGTGTCCCGCTCTAATCAGGGCGCATATTTTGGCCGTATTTCTTCCTTTAATTGGTATTCTACATTCAAAAAATCAAAGAAATTATACAGATCTTAGAAAAATATGAATAAATGGCCATTGGAATCGTGAAATCACGAACTACACATGAAAATATGAGAATGACAGAAATACTCAATAAAGTGGTGTTTTGTGCATAGAATAATAGATTCTTCTGATAATTAATTACGAATATTCTTAATACACTTGTATTAGAAGCCAAATACGCATTACGTACGCACAAATTGGCACTAATTGAGTGCTTAATTATCCCAAATCATGTTACACTCGGAGCTGATTAACAACCTTAACGGTTAGCTCGGTTGACACTTTAAATTGAGTAAGCCACCATCTCACGTGCGGGTCATCTATCGGGGCTATCGGGCCGAAACAATTGGCTCTTTCCGGCTCATGGGCCTTAGCCAACTTAGATAAATAATTATGTCCTGACCGGCCTAATGTTGTAGCAGAAACGAACAATAGAGAAGTTAGGGAAGGATTGGTGAAATCAATGCGTGTCGCTCGAGGTGGGGGCAAGCTAATAAACTTAAAGCTTCATGAGAACTTTCTCTCAATGCAGCAACCGACGGTGAGATGATGATAGCTAAGACCAAACAAAATTCCGCTCATCACTGGTGGTGTGGTTACCGCAGATTCTTAGAGGGTCCTACCCACTGAGGACTAGAGTCAGACGGGTCGGTGCTGCTTTATGTAGAGAACGAGTAATCAATCTAAAACACTTAAAGAATTTCAATTAAACCCGGAAACATTCATTCCATTTCCAGCCTGTTTATAAAAGTTCAAATAAACACGATTAGCATGCTTCTTGAGGTCCGATCCTAGGAAGATGCGATGCCCTCTTTTCAGACTATCCATGCCAACAAGTATTCAATTTCCAAATGTCACAACCCGCTTCCCTAAAATGGAGGCGAGACGTGAAGAGGTCCGCACGAGAGTGGAGCTGTGAAGCCCCAAACCCGATAAGCGTCAATAAAACATAAGCAGGTCCCTGTAACCACAACGGAACAACAATAATAACACAAGGAGAGACTGAAATAAAATCTCACATCTCATAAAGTCCAATATCCAAAATAAGCCCAACATCCAGAAAAGCCACCAGGCTAAAAGAAAGAGTCTAAAGGCCCAGAACAAGGCCAACAAAAGCAATGACATAACAAAGTATAGGTGCTACGCACCGATAACAAACAACTATCTAAACAAAAGTAAAACACAACGAAGACACTAGGACTGGTCCCCAGTGTCCACGTACTCCCCGTCGAACAGAAGCTCGGGCTCGGCGTCAGCAAACACCTCGTCCTCAACAATGTACTCAGGCTCAGGATCTAACATGTGTCACCCAAAAGTGTAAAGGGGCACATGTCAGCAAGTCTAAAAGACTTGGGCAAGGAAACTAAAGTAAGGCAACTAGCAACCTAGCAGTTATGGTATGCATGACATGGCAGTTATAACATGAGTGCACAATCAAGACATGGCAAGACAATTTGTACAAGATAACAATCATCGGGACAAGACAAGAGTAGCCAAGCTACTATCAATCTCAATCAATTCACTATTCACGTTGTTTGTAGATGTTTACGCCTTACAGCTGAATGGTTTCATATTCGCTGATTGGCCGCTTAACAACTACACCAAAACCCAGAGTTTACGCCTTACCACTGCAGTTGCTGATCGGGCAGACTCCCAGTTGATTGGCCGCTTAACTCTTACCCCCAATACCCACACGTAATGGAGCCAGGGTCCCCGCACATGAGCTCAGCAAGTGAGCCGGGGTTGCCCCGCACATGAGCTCGCATTCTTAAACATTTGGCGTAGGGGTGCACCTAGCCGGAAACAAGCAATTCGGGCATTGGCTATCAACCAACACATGGCCCGCTTCTGGAACACGAGCCAGGAACACAAGCATTTGTAGCGAAGCTACGCAATCACAGAAGCACTTAAAGAATGCAATGACATGACAATTAATTCGCGTACCGTTAATGGAAAGTAAACATGACATGGTACTTGTGCAACATGCCATATGTCGGTACTAGCTTCGTTGTCAAGCTAGTTCCCCCAATTTACGCCTAGGCGAGTATCATTTCGTCGCCTAGCCTCTTTTACGCCTACAACAAGCAAAGTGGCCTAAAACATGGCCTAAACCCTAAGTGGCAAGTTTCACTTGCCTAGCACCGGGGATGACGATCACGAAGGTTCGTCTCGCGGATGCTAATCTACGGGGGAAAATCGCTGTTATGGGGAAACAATCATCAAACAACATGAAATTTTATTAGGGTTTCATAAAAATACAAATAAGTTATGAAAACATCGAGAGATCGATTTCTTACCGAGAGGAAGCGGAAGAAACACTCCGGAGAACCCTAGGACCAGATCTGGAAACCAATGGAGAAGTTTGGGGAATTAGGGGTTTTGGGGATTTTGGGGATTTGATGGAAATTTGGGGAAGATGAGAGGTAGATAGAGTGGATGGATGGTTTGGATGATGGATTTAGGGCTTGGGATGAAGGAATAGGGCTTGGAGGAAGATGGGGGCTCAATGGGGGAGAATTTAGGGTTTTGGGTCGAGTGGAGGAAGAAGAAAACGTTTGGGAGGGGTATAAATAGGTTGGGCTGGCGGCTGCCCAGAAATTAGGGTTTTTACACAGATTAGTCGGTCAAAGAGCAACCACTGACCGACTAGTTTGGCAACTAGTCGGTCGGTCGACCAACGCAGACCGACTAAGTGCAAACAGTAACTTCTGAACGAAAATAGGATTTAGAATTAGTCGGTCCATGAACAAATACTGACCGACTAGTTTAGTATCTAGTCGGTCGATGAACGTTCTTAGACCGACTAAGAGTAAACAGTAACTGATACTAAAATTAGATGATGTGTTAGTCGGTTAAAGAAGCATTGCCGACCGACTAGTTTGCAACCTAGTCGGTCAACCAACGTTCTTAGACCGACTAACGATAAACAGTAACTCCTGAGAAATTTAGAAAGCCAACTAGTCGGTCCAAGAAGGATTGCCGACCGACTGGATCGTCATCTAGTCGGTCGGTGCCCCTTCTTATACCGGCTAATGAGCACCAAAAGTTCCGATACGGAGCGCGGGGCCCCGGGATCGATTCCTAAGACTCCTAGGCTTGATCTAATAGTAAGATACGACCGTTATGAAGTCCGTCACGAATGACATACTTCGAAATCGACAATCCTAAGGAAGAAACGAGAAAATACGACGAATCGATCGAAAATGAAAGCTACGGAGACGAAAACCACACATGAGGAGAAAATTCACCAAAACATATATTATATTATAATAAATCCAGATACATGAAAAGCAGTCGTTACATCCTCCCCAACTTAAGAAAAATTCCGTCCTCGGAATTTCCAAATACTCACGAGTCCGGAAACAAAAGTGGGAAACGCTCTCGCATCTCATCCTCATTCTCCCAAGTAGAATCTCCAGGTGAGCCGTGTCGCCACGTCACCCTCACAAGATTGACAATCTTGTTCCGAAGCGATTTCTGACGCATGTCCAGAATCTGCACTGGATGCTGGTCATACGTCATATCGGGGCGAACGGTAATCTCCGAAAAATCCACAGCATGAGATGGATCGCTAATGTATCGACGAAGATGCGACACATGGAAAACATTGTGAACTCCTTCCAAAGATGGCAGCAAGGCCAAGCGATACGCTACCTCGCCAACCCTCTCCAAAATGTCAAACGGTCCAATGTATCGCGGGCTCAACTTCCCTCGCTTCCCAAAACGAATCACACCGCGATTCGGGGAAATCTTCAAGAACACATGGTCGCCTGGCTGAAACTCCAAAGGACGACGTTTAGCATCCGCCCAATGCTTAAAACGGTCATGAGCAATCCTCAACCTCTCCCGAATATTCCTGACGATACCCACGGCCTCCACGATCATCTCAGGTCCCAACAGCTCCCGATCACCAACGTCATCCCAACTCAATGGCGATCGACATTTCCTCCCATAAAGAGCGGCGAAAGGCGCCATGCCAATACTCGCCTGGAAGCTGTTGTTGTAAGAGAACTCCACCAAATGCAGATGGTCCTCCCACGAACCCTTGAAATCCAACATGCACACCCTCAGCATGTCTTCCAAAATCTGAATCGTCCTCTCGGACTGGCCATCCGTCTGCGGATGGTACACCGTGCTGAAACTCAGAGGCGTACCCAAGCTCTTCTGCAAACTCTGCCAGAACTGAGATGTGAACCTCGTGTCTCTGTCAGACACGATACTCACGGGGACTCCATGAAGTCGCACGACCTCCTGCACGATTCACGTTACATCACTATCCACACTAGGAAAAGGAAATAAAAACGGAGAGTAAAAGAATTTACCTCCATATATCTCCTCGCTAGCGCCTCAGTGGACTGTCCCACTTGGAACGGAATAAAGTGCGCAGATTTGGTCAATCGATCTACGATCACCCAAATCGCGTCATTCTGCTTCGGACTCCGAGGTAGTCCAGTCACGAAATCCATAGTGATGTGTTGCCATTTCCACTCCGGAATCGGAAGCGGTTGTAGCAACCCGGCCGTACGCTGATGCTCCGCCTTCACTTGCTGGCAAACCAAGCACTTGGCTACACTCCGAGACACGCTCCTCTTTATACCATGCCACCAATAATTCAGACGAAGATCCTGGTACATCTTGGTGCCACCAGGATGCACAGAATACGGCGAACTGTGTGCCTCCACCATCAACTCCTCTCTGATATCCCCAGCTGGCACACACAACCTGGCTCCGAACCTCAGCGAGCCATCCTCATGAATCAAAAAGTCAGTCCGCAGACCGGCTTCCACCTGCTCCCGAATCTTCATCAGCTTCGGATCCTCAGCCTGGCCAGCCTTAATCCGATCCACGATCGTCGATTGTACCTGCATATACATCAACGATGAATCCTCCCCAGGAAGAACAACCTCCACGCTAGACTCACAAAAATCCTGCTGCAATCTCCACTGCGAGGTCAAAATCATCACCGCTGGAAGCCTACTCAAAGCATCTGGAACCACATTCACCTTGCCAGGGTGAAACTGCAAATCAATCTCATAATCTGCCATAAGCTCCAACCATCGACGCTGTCGCATGTTGAGCTCCTTCTGAGTGAAAATATACTTCAAGCTTTTGTGATCGGTGAAAATCTTCACTTTCTCACTCAGCAGGAAGTGCCTCCAAATCTTAAGAGCAAACACAACGGCATCCAACTCCAAATCATGCGTCGGGTAATTCTTCTCATGAACCTTAAGCTGACGAGAAGCATACGCCACAACATGCCCGTGCTGATGCAACACACAACCGAGACCCTTGTCAGAAGCATCGCAAAAGATCTCAAATCCACCGCTGCGATCAGGCACAACAAGAATAGGGGCAGTCGTCAACCTGTCCTTCAGAATACCAAAAGCACTCTCACAATCACCCGACCAAACAAAAGCAACATCCTTCCGTGTCAACCTGGTCATCGGCTCAGCAATACGAGAAAAGTCCTTAATGAATCGTCGATAGTAACCAGCAAGTCCAAGGAAACTCCGAATCTCAGACGCAGACGACGGAACAGGCCACTCCCTGATGGCCCGAATCTTCTCGGGATCCACTGAAATACCATCTCCAGTCACCACATGCCCGAGAAAAGCAACTCTATCCAGCCAAAACTCGCACTTCGAAAACTTAGCATACAAACGATGCTTCCTCAAGATCTCCAACACCATCCTTAAGTGCGAGGCATGCTCTTCCTCCGACTTCGAATAGATCAGAATGTCGTCAATAAAGATAACGACAAACTTATCCAAAAAGTCGTAGAAAATCAGGTTCATCATATTCATGAAAACTGCAGGCGCGTTAGTTACGCCGAAAGGCATAACCACGAATTCATAGTGTCCATACTTCGTCCTGAACGCTGTCTTCGGAACATCATCCTTCTTCACCTTCAACTGATGGTAACCATTCCTCAGATCCAATTTAGAAAACACCCTTGAACCTCCAAGCTGATCAAAAATATCATCAATGCGAGGCAACGGGTATTTATTCTTGATGGTCACCGCATTCAACTCCCGATAATCCACGCACATGCGACGCGAACCATCCTTCTTCTTTACCAGCAACACCGGTGCTCCCCACGGAGACACGCTAGGATTAATATAACCCTTCTGTAAAAGCTCATCCAGCTGCTTCCTCAACTCTTCCAATTCAGCGGGTGCCATACGATACGGCGCCTTCGAAATCGGCTGCGCACCTGGAACAAGATCGATAGAAAATTCTAGGGCTCAATCAGGTGGCAAACCAGACATCTCCTCGGGGAAGACGTCGCCAAAATCTCGCACCACAGCTGGCCACTCCAACTCCATCTGCATAACCACAGCCTCCACCGGCCTGGCCCGAAATCTGACAGGACCAAGCGAACTGCTACCACGACTGAACTCAAATACTGGATGTCCGGGAATCTTGAACACCACCTTCTTCCTTCGACAGTCGATCGTAGCATAGAAGCTCGCAAGCCAGTCCATCCCAAGAACTGCATCATAGTTGATGATGTCGTGGACAATGAAATCAGCGAAAAGCTCATGTCCACAGACCACCAACGAGCAAGAATTGAAACCACGATGCACCGAGACCACGCCATTCCCTGTAACAATATTCCAACTCTTGGGAAGAGGGGACGTCAACAAGGAATGCCTCTCCACGAATCTCCGAGAAATAATGCACATCGATGCACCAGAGTCAAAGAGGACTCGTGCAGGAAATGTGCAAACCAAAACCACACCTAACCAAGCAATTAACAATCAAACCCTAGTCTAGCAAACAACCATGTTCAAGCAAACAACACGATCTAACAATCAAAACCAGCTAGGAAAGTAACAGCTAGATTGAGGATTACATGCGATAACCTCATCCACAGCCTCGCTCTCCGCAGCGGTCATCAGAAAAGCCTGCCTCCTCGGCGGAACAGCCTGTCGAAAAGCCTGTCCCTGTGGAACAAGTGCTGCTCCACGTCCAGCAGGAACAGACGCTCGCTGCTGCAACGGCTGTGCTGCGACAGGTGCCCTCCGCAGCTGATTCGCATGCCGACAATCCTTCGCGACATGGGAAGCATCACCACAAACCAGACACTGGCCCAGAAACTTCCGACACTGATCCTTGACGTGGCCAGGCTTGCCGCAGAAATGGCAAGTCTTCAGAATAGGCCCTCCTGGCCTTTTAAACTGAGCAGACTGATTAGGCCTGAATCCAGTTCTAACCACAGCTCTCGCCTGTTCCACAGGCCTCTTCCCAGCACCAACAATAGACCCCCTCCTCTGGTTCACGAGCAGCTCCTGCCTCTTGGCTGCTACTAGAACCTTCTGATAAGACTCCTGGTCGGAAGAGGTCACAAAACTCTGGAGCTCCGAAGCAAGTCCCTGCAGGAACCTCTGAGCTCTCTCCTCAGCGTCCTGCACCATCTTTGGTGCAAACCGACTCAGCCTCATGAACTCTTGGTGATATAGGTCCACCGACGAGCTCCCTTGCTTCAAATCGATAAAACGCTGCAGCATCTCTTCCCTGGTAGCTTTCGGGAAGAACTCACCCTCAAATCTGGCCTTGAAGGTAGCCCAAGCTATCGGCTCCACCAGCATCTTCTCTTCCGCATCCCACCAATTCCGAGCATTATCCTTGAGTTGCCTCTTCGCCAAATCAACCCATCCAGCCAGGGTGATCTTGGCCATCTTCAGATTGTCCTCGATGTTCCGAATCCACTCATCGGCAGCCAGAGGACCCTCAGAACCATCAAAATATGCGGGACCCAGCTCCCGAAATTGCTTCGCTCCTGGCTCAGAGCGAGGGGCATCCGGGAGAGCCAGGGCAGCTCGAGCAAGTGGAGCATTCTGGACTTGCAGAAGCACGCCCTGCTGCACTTGCATCATCTGGAGCATCATCCGCATCATCTCACCGTTGGTGGGTTCCCGCTCAGGCTCCTCATCATGAGGGAGCGCACCACTGCCCCCACCACGGATGAAACGCCTTCCTGCCATCTAATGACACAGAAAACGAATCAGATTAGACTCATAGCTTATGACATCGGACGTCGAACTTAGTTTTTTGGACATTCTAATATTATTATCGCTATTCCAAAAATCGCAGTTACAGAAGGACCTGCATGGGCCACCAACAAAACCTGTCATGACCCGCTTCCCTAAAATGGAGGTGAGACGTGAAGAGGTCCGCACGAGAGTGGAGCTGTGAAGCCCCAAACCCGATAAGCGTCAATAAAACATAAGCAGGTCCCTGTAACCACAACGAAACAACAATAATAACACAAGGAGAGACTAAAATAAAATCTCACATCTCATAAAGTCCAATATCCAAAATAAGCCCAACATCCAGAAAAGCCACCAGGCTAAAAGAGAGAGTCTAAAGGCCCAGAACAAGGCCAACAAAAGCAATGACATAACAAAGTATAGGTGCTACGCACCGATAACAAACAACTGTCTAAACAAAAGTAAAACACAACGAAGACACTAGGACTGGTCCACAGTGTCCACGTACTCCCCGTCGAACAGAAGCTCGGGCTCGGCGTCAGCAAACACCTCGTCCTTAACAATGTACTCAGGCTCAGGATCTAACATGTGTCACCCAAAAGAGTAAAGGGGCACATGTCAGCAAGTCTAAAAGACTTGGGCAAGGAAACTGAAGTAAGGCAACTAGCAACCTAGCAGTTATGGTATGCATGACATGGCAGTTATAACATGAGTGCACAATCAAGACATGGCAAGACAATTTGTACAAGATAACAATCATCGGGACAAGACAAGAGTAGCCAAGCTACTATCAATCTCAATCAATTCACTATTCACGTTGTTTGTAGATGTTTACGCCTTACAGCTGAATGGTTTCACATTCGCTGATTGGTCGCTTAACAACTACCCCAAAACCCAGAGTTTACGCCTTACCACTGCAGTTGCTGATCGGGCAGACTCCCAGTTGATTGGCCGCTTAACTCTTACCCCCAATACCCACACGTAATGGAGCCAGGGTCCCCGCACATGAGCTCAGCAAGTGAGCCGGGGTTGCCCCGCACATGAGCTCACATTCTTAAACATTTGGCGTAGGGGTGCACCTAGCCGGAAACAAGCAATTCGGGCATTGGCTATCAACCAACACATGGCCCGCTTCTGGAACACGAGCCAGGAACACAAGCATTTGTAGCGAAGCTACGCAATCACAGAAGCACTTAAAGAATGCAATGACATGACAATTAATTCGCGTACCGTTAATGGAAAGTAAACATGACATGGTACTTGTGCAACATGCCATATGTCGGTACGAGCTTCGTTGTCAAGCTAGTTCCCCCAATTTGCGCCTAGGCGAGTATCATTTCGTCGCCTAGCCTCTTTTACGCCTACAACAAGCAAAGTGGCCTAAAACATGGCCTAAACCCTAAGTGGCAAGTTTCACTTGCCTAGCACCGGGGATGACAATCACGAAGGTTCGTCTCGCGGATGCTAATCTACGGGGGAAAATCGCTGTTATGGGGAAACAATCATCAAACAACATGAAATTTTATTAGGGTTTCATAAAAATACAAATAGGTTATGAAAACATCGAGAGATCGATTTCTTACCGAGAGGAAGCGGAAGAAACACTCCGGAGAACCCTAGGACCAGATCTGGAAACCAATGGAGAAGTTTGGGGAATTAGGGGTTTTGGGGATTTTGGGGATTTGATGGAAATTTGGGGAAGATGAGAGGTAGATAGAGTGGATGGATGGTTTGGATGATGGATTTAGGGCTTGGGATGAAGGAATAGGGCTTGGAGGAAGATGGGGGCTCAATGGGGGAGATTTTAGGGTTTTGGGTTGAGTGGAGGAAGAAGAAAACGTTTGGGAGGGGTATAAATAGGTTGGGCTGGCGGCTGCCCAGAAATTAGGGTTTTAACACAGATTAGTCGGTCAAAGAGCAACCACTGACCGACTAGTTTGGCAACTAGTCAGTCGGTCGACCAACGCAGACCGACTAAGTGCAAACAGTAACTTCTGAACGAAAATAGGATTTAGAATTAGTCGGTCCATGAACAAATACTGACCGACTAGTTTAGTATCTAGTCGGTCGATGAACGTTCTTAGACCGACTAAGAGTAAACAGTAACTGATACTAAAATTAGATGATGTGTTAGTCGGTTAAAGAAGCATTGCCGACCGACTAGTTTGCAACCTAGTCGGTCAACCAATGTTCTTAGACCGACTAACGATAAACAGTAACTCCTGAGAAATTTAGAAAGCCAACTAGTCGGTCCAAGAAGGATTGCCGACCGACTGGATCGTCATCTAGTCGGTCGGTGCCCCTTCTTATACCGGCTAATGAGCACCAAAAGTTCCGATACAGAGCGCGGGGCCCTGGGATCGATTCCTAAGACTCCTAGGCTTGATCTAATAGTAAGATACGACCGTTATGAAGTCCGTCACGAATGACATACTTCGAAATCGACAATCCTAAGGAAGAA